>JAHHUM010000920.1:180710-533801 GCA_036173005.1 Crenichthys baileyi
CCCTTCCTTTTAAAGCCGGGGAGGCCCCCCCCCAGCCCCAAGTTTCCACATACGGGGCCCCGCTCAAAAGAAACCCCCGGGGGCCCCGGGGGCACCCCCCCCCCAAAACAGAAATCCTGAAAAACGGCAAGGGAAAGGGGCCCCCACCCAAAACCCCCCCCCGCCCCCCGGCCCCGCAAAAAAAAAGGGAAACCCCAAGGGGGGGAGCCCCGAAAACCCACAACGGGGGGGCCCCCCCGACCCCCCCCAGCGGGAGGGGAAAAAAAAACTCCCCCTATTCTACCCCCGGGGCCCAGTGCCCCCACCCCACCCCAAAATTTCCCCCCATTTCGGCCACAAAAAAAAAAAAACCAAAAAACCCCATTTACTTTTCCTTTATTTGAAAACTGCCCGGGGGAAAAAAAACCATATCCAGTTTCACTCCACCTTTCGGGGCCCGGGGCCAAAACCCAAAAAGGGCCGGGCGCCCCCAAAAATTCCCAAATTTGGAAAACCCCCCAAACCCCCCCCCCACCCCACAGGCCCCCCAAAGGGCCCCCGGGGGTTTCCCCCAGCCATAAACCCAACCAACCCAAAAATTTCCCCCACCCCCCATCCCCCCCCCTCCCCACAACACCCCCAACACCCAAAACCGGGCCCAGCCAGAAAGGGGAAAAGCAACCCCCCCCAAAGCCTCCCAAACCCCCCCAACGGCGCCACCCACCCCCCCCCACCCCCCAACAAAAGGATACTTTGGCCCCCAAACCCGGGTTAGGGGGGGCCATTCGGGCCCAACCCGCGCCCCAAAAAGGCCAAGCAGGGGCCCCAAACCAGCCGCCCCGGGTGGCAGCAAAAGGGACCCTTTTCCGCCCCCCCAAAACCCCCCCAACACCCCGGCCCCAAAAACCAGGGGCCAAAACCCCAACAAAAAATCAGGGGAAAGGGAAGGGGGCCAGGGCCCCAAAAAAAACCATTTAGGGGGAAAACCCCAAAAAAAACCCCAAACCCCCAAACTTCCCTGGGGCCCCCCCCAAGGCCTTTTTGGGGGGGGCCGGGGTTTTCCCCCCTTGGTGCCCCCCTTGGGGGTTCCCCTGTTTGCGGGGGGGGGTTTTGGGGGAGGGTCTTTTAAGCTCAGTTTATTTCCCCAAATGTCGTTTTGGGGTTTTGGGGGCTCAGGTTTTTGGGTCCCCCACCCCCTTTTTTGGGCAAAATTTTTTATAAAAAAAAATTTTTATTTTTAAACCCCCCAAGTGCACTTCCAAACCCCTTTTACTCCCACGGGTTTTTTGGGGTGTTTCCCAAGGTTTTTAAACAGGTAAACGGGATGTTTTTTTTTGAGAAGAAATTTAAACCAAAAAAAATTTCATCTTTGCTTTCATTTAGAAAACCGTGAAACTTTTGGGGGGGCCCAATTACTTTTTTGGATATATGTTTTTTTGGGGGGTTTTAAAAGCAGTTTTTTTTCCAAAGTATTTTTGGTATGGGGAAGGGCAAAAATACTAAAAAATTTCCTTTTCTTTTTCCCTCTAGGATTGGTCCTATTCTCCCCCTTTTTTTTCCTTTTTTCCCCCACCTCTCACCTTTTTGCTTTTTTTTTCCTTTAAAATTTCCGTTTTTTCAGTCCATTGAAATTTAAAAATGACCCAAAAAGTATTTTTATAAAAGTATTTTTTTATAAAAAAATTAAATCAAGCGTAGCTTTATAGCTTAGCTGTAATGCCCCCAACCGTAAAAAGAAAATTTGTTTGGGTTCTTTTTGGGGGCCCTCGGGATTACAAATTTTTTTTAAGTGTTTTACCGTTAAAATACCCCTAAAAATTTTTCTCCCTGCCTCAGTTTAAAAATTTTAAACATAAAAAAAACCCCCCTTTTTTAAAATCGGGAAATTAATTTTTAAATTTTTTTTTAATTTTTTAAATTTTAAATTGTCCTTTGCTTTTTTCTGCTTTTTTACATTTTCCTTTGGGGCTTTTAATGAAAGGCACTTTTAAAAAAAAAAAGGGTGTATTTTTTATTTTTTAAAATTTTTTTGAATAAATAAAAAAAATTTTTCAGGGATTTTAAAAATTAAAGCAGACAATTTGTGAAAAAGCTTTGTTTATATCCCCTTTTTTAAATTTGTCACATAAAAAAACAAAATGCCCACACTGCTGGTGTGTTCCCTTTTCCCCCTTTTTTTTTTAAAACCAGTTCAGCAGAAAAAAACATAGGTGAGAAATTGGAGCGTGCTTTTTAAAAAAAAAGTCCCCTTTGCTCTCAAAAAAAAATGGGGGGACCTTTTTTTTTTTTTAAATACAACAGTTTTGTTTTACGCAGAAAAAATTTTTCCCCAAAAACCTAAAAATTTTGAGCCCCCACAAAAAACCAAGATGCTTAAAAGGAATTTTTTGATTTCAAAAAAAAAAATTTTCCCACAAAATAAAAGAAAATGCTTTTTTCCCCAAAAAAAAAGTAAGCTTTTTTAATACATAAAAATAAAAAAAAAGGGGAAAACCCCAAAATTGAAATTCCGGGAAAAAAATTTCCCCTTTTTTTTTTTTTGGAAAAAAACAAATTTTTTAAAACAGTATTGTAAAACATTTGGGGGGAAATTAAAAAAAAAACAAAAAAAAAAAAAAAAAAAAAAATTTTCCCCCTTTTTTTTTTACCCTTTTTTCCCCCCACCACCCCAACATTTTTAAAATTAAAAACCCATAAAAACTACAATGATTACAAAATCTTAAGAAAAAACAGAGGTTTAAATAAATTTAAAATTTTTCCCAGAAACAGTCGGGGGCCCTTGGGTTTTCCCTTTGTCCCAACACAGTAAAAACCCAAAAAATTTGGGGGAAGTGTTTTTTGTATTTTAACCTGGGGCTTTTTTAGGGGAGGGGGAAGGTCATTTTTACGGTTTTTTTATCTTCAAAAAATTTTTAAAAATAATTTTTTTTCCTTTAGCCTCAAAATTAAAAAATATGGATTTCTCTTTTTCTTGGAAAAATGTTTTTTCACTTTTTAAAAAAAAGGGGAAAAAAACGGGTCCCATAAAACCTAAAAAAAAGAAATTTATTTCTTTCTAAAAAAAAGTAAAGAAAAAAAAATTGGTTAAAAAAAAAATGATTTTTTATATTTTTTGGAATTGCCCCAAATTCATTAGAAAAAAAATAATAAAAATAAAAAAGGGAAAAATGTACGGGATCGACAGTCGGGTTGGAGAATCAAAAAAGGAAAAACCTTTACCTTTGCCCTGCTATTAATCTGTCCCAGTTTCTTTTTGGGGGGGGGGGGGGGGGGGGGGGGGGGGGGGGACCCCTTTTTCCCTCCTAAACAGATAACTGTGAGATTTTGTTTTTCCCCTTTCCAAAAGTGTTTTTTCCACGGGCAGTACCCCTGGGGGAAAGTTTTTTCTTTCCGGGCATTTTTAAAATTTTTCGGGGACTCCCCAAAAGGGGTTTTTAAAAAAAAGCCCAAAATGGAAATTTGTTTTCCTAACGGGTTTTTCAGTTTTTTTAAACAGCTAAAAAAATTTTAAAAGGGGAAAGCTAGGGGAAACCCCTGCAAGAAGGGGGGGGGGTTTTAACGGGTAAAAAAAAGAAAAAAACCAAGCTTTTAAAAATTTTACTACAGCTTTTCCAAAAAGTTTTTTAAAAATAAAAAAAAAATTTTGCCAGAAAAAAGGCCAGCGTGATCTTTTGGGCTGCATGGAGCAGGGGAGTGGATCCCCTGTCCCACCCCCCAATTCCTTTCCAAACCCCCCCCCTGTTGCGGGAAACAGGGGCGGGGTTGAAAAATGGCTGAGGGGAAGGGCCCGGGCTAAATGTACAAGAGTTTAAAAACTGTCTTTTTAAGAAAAATTCTGATCCCCAAAAAAAAAAAAAGCCAAAAAAAAAAACCCATTTTTTTTCCCCCCCAAAAGCGGGGGGATTTTTGGGCCCAAGGGGGGGCCAAAAGGGCAAAAAGGGGGTTTTTTGGGCCTTTAAAAGAAAAAAGAAAAAAAAAAAAATTTTCCCAAAAAAAATTAAAAAAAAAAAAAAAAAAAAAAAAAAAAAAAAAAAAAATTAAAAAAAGCAAATTAATAATTTAGCACATGAAAAAAATTGTTGGTTTTTTTTTTCTTTCAGAAAAAAAAAACCATTTTAGAAAAGGTTATAAAAACCCTTTTTGTTTTTTTTTTTGGGGCCCAAAAACCCTTTAAAGATCTTTGTTTTTTATTAAAGGGGTTTTCAAAACCATAAAAAAGGACAAAAACCTGTACGGGTTCCCCAAATTTTTCCCAAAAAATTTTAAAAAAAGGAAAAAAAATTTTACTAAAAAAAAAAGTTAACATCGCCACGGGTTAATTGAAATGTTTTTAAAAAGGAATCCCTTTACCTTTAAATCTAAAAAACATTCATCCCAAAACGAAAACTTTGGGGGTTAGATAATTTTCCACTAAAAAAACCTTTCTTGGGGGCCCTTTGCCCCAGGGTGAAAACCCCGTTTTCTCGCCCATAGATTTGCGGAGTTTTGGGCCACCGGGTTCCCCCGGGACCCACTAGGGGAAAAAACGGAAAGGAAAAAGGGGGACTGACGGGGATTAAACCTTCGGGTGGGGAAAAGGGGGGGACATCTAAATTTCCAAAAGGGGGGGAAAAGCAAAAATCCTATTGAAAAAAAAAAAGGGGAAAAAAGGGGAAGATAAAAAAAAAAGAGGGTTTTCTTTAAAAGGGCCCTTCATGCTGAAAAATCCTTCCCCAAAAAAAAAGGGTTTGGGAAATTTGTTTGATTAAAATTTTTTTTTTAAATCTAAAAAAAATTTGGGTTTTCAAAAAACCGGGGCCCTCAACCGCTTTTTTTTTTAAAATGGGAAATCTAAAAAAACAAAAAAAATAATTTTTATTTCCCTTTTTAATTTAAGTATTTGTTTAAATTTTTTATTTTTTTTTTTTTTTTTAGCTGAAAAAAACATTTTTCCATAAAAAATCTTTTTTAACTTTTTAAATTTTTTTTTATTTCCCAAAATTGCTTCCCAAAAAATTATTGCTTAAATGGGGAAAAAACTTTAATGGGCTTTTACTTTTTTCCCGCAAAAAAAATGACGGGGGCAAAACCGGAAGAAACATGGCATTTTATTTTAAACAAAAATATGGGGGGGAAAAAATTTCCCCCTTTTTTGGGGCCCTTTAAAAAAATAAAAATGTCTAATAAAAATTCCCAAAAAAAAAACTCTGCAAATCCTTCTGCGGTTTTTTTACACGAGGGGCTCTTTTTAAATTTTTCCCTTTAATCGGGGGGAAGGGAGTGCATCTTTGTGAAGATGATGTTTTTTTCATTTGGCAGCCAAAAGCTTGTTTTCCCCATGTTGGGGTTTACTTTTTGGGGAATTCAGGTTGGGAGCGTCATAAAAAAGTAGAGCACAGAAAAATCCCCAGGGGAGCTGTGTGGGTTTGCACGGGAAAAGGTTTTTGGGGAAAAAAGATTTGGAATTAAAAAAAAAAATGAACCTGGGAGGAAAGAGGAGGGGGGGGCCCCCCCGGGTTTTAAATTTTGGGGACAAAAAATATCTTGCAAAAAAAAAAATTTTTTTCCAGGGGAAAAATGGCCCCCATAAAAAATTCTGGGCTTTGAAAAAAGTTTTTGTGCCCCAAAAATTGGGGCCAAAAAAAAGGGGCAGGGGTGGGGAATTTTTCATTTAAGGTTCCCCACATGTATCCCAGTATTTTATTTTTTTGGGGCTTTAAAAAGTTTTACTCAAAAAATTTTTGGGGTTACAAAGGCCGGGTTTGTGGAAATTCATGTAGGATTTTTGGGGGGAAGGCACCCCCCTTTTCCCTCCCCAGAAATTTATGCGGGGCTTTAATCCTTGGGAAAGAAAAATGATCCGGGCCCCTTAAAGGAATGAAAGGAGAAGTCCTTTTTGGTAAATATTTGAAACTGACATGCCTGAGGCCACCTTGGAGTGCAGGAAATAATACACAATCTCTTCACTGCGAGTGACTTTCTAGAGGTCATTAGAAGAACCGGATGTAAAATGCAAACATAACAATAGAATTTATTTTTGTCATATTTGTCATCTTTTTGTACCTCTGATAAAATTTCTTTTGTTTCTAACTTTACAAAAGTGACAAAAATGCTGGTCTTCCAAAGCTCTCAGAAAAGAAAGTTTCACTTAAAACCCCAGATGTGAGTTTCTCGGGTTTCTAAAAACACAAAATGTTGTTTTAATCTGGACACTGAAATGACATTTTTATGTTTTAGGCCAGTTTAAAGCTGGATTTTATGCCGATTTCTACAGTGCCAAGCAATCTTGGCAAGTTCTGTTTTAATACCTGCCATCCTAAGTCACGGAAACTGACATAGAGCTCATGCTTCTTGCACGCCTGCTTCTGATCAGCACTGCTGTTTTCTGCGGACAAAAGAAAGACACAAACAGAGAATAAACATTGGTGCATTCAGAGTCTAAAAGTACAGACCTATAGTGCCTCATAAACGTATTCATACCTTCTGGATATTTTCTATATTTGTCGCATGACTACCACAAACACCCAGTTGAGATTGTATCTAATAGACCAACACAAGGTAGAGCTAAATTGTGAATTGGAAGAAGAATGATACATGGTTTTCAAAATTATAAAAGTAAAAAGTGGGGACAAGTGTTCTCCAGAACTTTATCCCTGACCTGTCTGCTGTGTTCTTTGATCTACATGGTGCTATTGGTAATGTTCTCTATCAACATCTGAGGGCTTAAATAAAAGTACACACAGATGGACTCTGTTTACTAATTAGGTGACTTCTAAAAGCAATCGGTTGCACTGAAATTTATTCAGGGGTATAAGAATAAAGGGGTTTTTTCCTTCTGCTTCACAATTATGCACTGCACTGTAAATGTAGCAAATGCTTAAAAACATTGGTGTTCAAGCCAATAGCTAGGAAATTACCTCAGGATGTAGCATCATTTTTGTATCATCATTTCAGTATTTTAAATAAATGGGCCACCATGATTAGATGTCACTCTGCTGGACTTCCAGTTTCCATTAGATGAAACAGATGTGCACACAACATATCTCAGCCAGATTTACAACTAAGGACTTTATATTTTCGCTCCTTTCTTCACTGATTTTAGCATTCCTTTTTCTTTTAACAACACAAACAGAGTCTGTTTTCTATCCATAAGTATCATTCTGCTCTTCTGGTGACCAGCAAGGCTCTGTGGTGCATTAGCTCTTGAAAGGGGCTCGCGTTGGAAATGATTATGAGCGACTGGTTCTCATCATCCTGCTAAAGATCACTGCTATTCAAAGTTCCAAACAGACCCATTTGGCCCATGTGTCCAGGGCCTGGTTGCCCCACAGCGCAGTGCAGATGTGTTCCGCCATAAAAGCCTGTGCTGCCTTACCTCCAAGCGGGAAACTTAGCCTCAACCGCTCTGTAATGCTCGGGTAAATAAACAAAGACAGCAGAGCACTATTTGAAGCTTTACAGTCTAATGTTTCAGGGCTTCACATAAACACAGCACACTCACACCTTCAAAACAAATGTATCAAATGCTTTAACTTTTCAGTGTCATTTATGAATATTTCATTATTTTATTATTATGTTATGAGTGCATGTGCAGACACAGACACTATTAAAGAACTACCTTTTACTTTGTTACTTCAGTGGCTTACAGATACATACAGTGCAGAAGTATTCATACCCCTTGAAATGTTCCAAATCTTGTCATGTTGCAATCAGAAACGGCATTGAGTTTTAGTGGGATTATATGTGACAAAAACAAAGTAGCGCATATTTGTCAAGTGGAGGGAAATTATGGATTGTTTTTTACATAAACACATCTGAAAAAAAAAGACTTTCAGAAGTCACATAATTAGTAAACAGGGTCCACCTGTGTGTAATTTAATCTCAGTATAAACACAGCTGTTCTCTCAAGGCCTCAGAGGTTTGTCAGAGAACGTCAGTGAACAAACAGCATTTTGTAGACTAAGGAGCACATTAGACAGGTCAGAGATAAAGTTGTGGAGCAGTTTAAAAGCGTTAGGTCACAAAACAACATCCCAGTCTTTGACCGTCTGACTGAGCACTGTTTGTTCCATCATCTGAAAATGGAAGGAGTATGGGTCCTAAATTAACATGCTGAGCAAAATGCCGCCATGAGGCCAATATGAAAGTTATGAAAAGTCTTGTTTGCAGTTTGCTACAAGCCTTTTGGCCCACATTCAAAATGCTATGAGCATGTAAAACTAACCATCACAAACCAGGAGGACACTGCAAGCATGTAGAAGAAGTTAGTCAGATGGGACATGCATGCAAAATAGTAAGTGTGGTGTAAAATGAATGCTGGACATCATCCTGAACACATAACCCCCACAGTAAAACACAGCTGTGGCAGCATCATACTGTGGGTATGGTCCTCTTCGGCACGGACAAAGAACTTAAATGTTGATGGGATGGAGGGTGGAGCTAAATACAAGGCTGTCCTGGAAAAAAACTTGGAAGAGGCCACAAGAGAATTGATGTTTTGTGTTTAGGATGGCCCAGTCAGTGTCCAGACCAAAAGAAACTTGGGTATGAGGGGTAGGACATGAAAACGGATGTTGACAGATACTCCTTGTTCAATCTGGCTGAGCATCTATATTGCAAAAAGAACAGGTAAAAATATCTAGTCTTTAGATTTACAAAGCTGGTAGACATACAGTACCTTAAAAAGATGTACATGCAGCTTCAAGTAGCATTGTAGAGACTAAATGCTAATGCATGCTATACCTTTCATATTGTTAATTGTAAAAAAAACAAACCTATGAAAACCATGTATCATTTTTCTTCCATTTTACATTATGAGCACTTTATGTCTCACATTAAAACTTTTAAACTAAACAGATGTTTAATGTGGAAAAACGTCAAGGAATAGAAATATAGTCAAATGGGACTATAATGGATATGCTTATTTCAGTGCATGAGTTTGCACTGACAGTCTACATAATGCACACTCACGTTTACCTGCAACATTAGCCACTCTGAGCGCCTCTTGGCTCTTTGCACCTTTGGATCGGTTGGGGTTGCGTTGTTTGCCTCCTCCTGAAGCTGAGCGGATGCTTCGCAGGTGCACTTCAGTCGCTTTGAAGAAGGCCACCATGAAGGGCTGTTTGTTCTGAGGTCCACTGCGACCAATCAGCCCGGCCACACGAGGATTGATACTCTCTTCTATTGGGGCGACAAAGAACAGTGCAACATGTTTTCCAAATCATTTTACTTTGAAAGGTTTAAAGTTTAAGCTTCTGAGATCAAGTAATTGCTGCATTTATAGATTGTTCCTACTTTTGTGATCCTTTACTCACTCAAACTATTTCTGACCCTTCAATAACATTTATAACTAACATTTTGCTTTGTGAATTATTTTCCCTTGTCCGCCTTCATCCCTTCTACACCTTCTCTTCAGTCACTGCTGTCGACATAAGGTCGTATACACTTGTTCCTACATGCTCCCCTATAAATTCATACCCAGTCTAACCTACAATCACACACAGATAAATCCAATGTGCCCAGCCCACCCTTTGCACAACCTGAAAGCAGTATAGTGTCTGTTTTCCTCATCTAACATGTAGCATCCTGTCTTCCCGTCAAAGATAGCCTTCTGTACACTCTCTTGTACTGAAATCTGTTTGTTGAGAAAGTTTTCTGGAGGCAAATATTTGTGCCTCCAGATAACTTACGCCTACTGAGATAAAACTGTTTTTTTTCCGCAAGCCTGCTAATGATGCTGAGGGTATGACCGATGATGATGGCGACGAATGATGAGGTCATGACAGATGAAAGGCACATATATCTCCTCTGTGTATCCACAGACAACAAATAATCTGAGTGTTTGGCGTTTGCAGTGTTGTGTTGTAATGCTGACCCTCATGTTTGTTGCACTGCACTATGATGGACGCAGGTAACTTGGGTTTGTTAGGTTTACACTTGAACACAGCTGGCACTCTTCCAAATGTTTATTTGGAGCACATTTTATGGCCAATATAGTAGAAACTGGTTACTATTTTAACTTAATAAGGTAAATAGTTTAGGCCAACCATATTTAAGCACTGTTTCTGTTTCAGCTTTTTACATTTAAGTAACAGTGATATTTTGGATGTAGGTTCAATTTAACTGAACATTAGGCATTTCTAAATATGTCCTGACTGTCTTGGTTATAAAACTAGATATTTTCTTGTCTTTTTTAACCTAAAAAAGTAAGCTGTGGAGCCTTTAGGAAATAAATAACATTGCCGGACAAAAAGGAAGTGAAAATTCAATAGACCACACCAACGAGACAAAACACGTAGCCATGAATATGTAGAAGCTGCATATTTTCCGCCTGTATGTGCTCCATCTCAGCATCACAAAGCAAGAAGCATTAATTATTTGCCAGTTCAAACATGGCAACTGACTGAAGCAAGCGTAAGTGCATCCCAGGCCTCACAATTTAAAAACAGTGCTGTAAAGGTTTTTGCCTCCTTACAGATCTTATCTGTTTTTGGTCTTTTTATTTTAGTCTTAGAGCAGATTATACAGAGTAAAAACAAACCTAAAGACTTGCAGTATTAAGTGAAGTAGCTATTGAAGCACTGTAAGACTGCACATATAAAACAGCTTGTAAAATGCATAATGGGTGATCTTCTGTTTCCTAGTATTTACTCACGTTCCTTTTAAAAGGAATCATAGTTCACCGTTATCTGTTTGACTTCCTGTCAAAGGCTTGTTTAATGAGACATTTTAGAGATATTATTGGTCTTCATGAGTAGCCACAAAGGCTGCATGGTGGCACAGTTGGTAGCACTGTTGCCTTGCAGCAAGAATATCCTGGTTCCAATCCCAGCCTGTGGTTGCTCTGCATGCTTTGGATGTTCTCCCAGTGCTTGTGTAGGTTCTCTCTGGGTACTCCGGCTTCCTCCCAAGGTCCGAAAACATGACTGTTTGGTTAATGAATCTCTCTAAAATTGTCCTTGCTTATGAGTGTGTGTGCATCATTGGTTATCCTGTGTTCATTTCCCCGTTTCAGTGTTCCCTAATTTAGTGATTACTTTCTCAAGGTGTCTCAGTTTCCAGCTCTTTCTTAGGTTTTCCTCATCCAGCAATTATAGACTAACCTATTTTTCATTCCAGTGATTAACCTCCCCAGCATTTAAGCCTCTCTGTTTGGTCACTTTTTGTCAGATCTTGTTGCTCCTGTCATGCATTCTGTTGGGGCCCAGTCCCTGCCTGCTTCTCTCAAGTTCCCTGAACTTTCTGTGTTTGTTTCACATTACCTATCGTCTTTGTTGCTACAAGTTTTGTGTTTGGTTATTTCACAAAACGCTCATTCACCCCACTTTGCCTGCTTGGCATCTACTTTCTGCTTCACTCTGCAATTGGGCTTCTAATAAAAATACCAAATCATGAGCAACTTGATTTGGTGACTTTGCTTAGCTGCTTTTTTTTGCACTTGCAAAATATCCGAATAAAGGTCACAGCGTTCTAAAACATGAAATGTGCACTTGTGCAATTGTCTGCATAGGTGTACAACCCTCTTTCCATAAATGTTTCCTTTCATTATCTCTCTGTATTTAAAAACCACTCCATATGCTTTACTTTTCAGACCTTTTCTAATCTAATTGTTTATACCTTCTCCTCTGCTTGTTTTTTTGTTGTTTTTTTTACATTTCATTGTGGGAAATCCAACTCTAACACTTAAAGGCCTTTCTGTGTCCTATATGTGACAGAATTATCTGACATGAATGCCTCTTACCATTTGGGGTCTCCAGGGCCAGCTGCAGACCCAGGTTTTTGTCAGGGTTCAGGACCCAGTGGTTACTGGTGGCTGTAATGTCAAAAACCAGCCAGCCCTCCTCTGCTGCCCAGATCACCCTCGAGTCAAGCAGAAAAAGATCCGATTCCCTGAAGGGACACAGAAAAAAAATGTTCAGCGTTTGATATGGACAGTCATGTAGAAAGAAACTGACTGAAGCAAAAAGTCATGGCATGAAAAGAGAGCGAGAGAGCCAGAGTAGCGTGACAGAGAGAAAGAAAGAGAGTAATGGAGGGAGGTGAGGAGGTCTCCAGATGGTGAGGCCCTAAGGAGCACTTCATTTTCTTAATTGACAACAATAGCTTTGTAAGCGGGCTGTCCTTTCATATGGTACACACAGACTGGAATTCAGTGGGTGAACCAGAAAGCAAATAGGGGAGAGAGGGAGAAACAAAAAAACACAGCTGTGAAAAAGAAAAAAAAAACAGTGAGCAGTGTAGTGAAGTAAATAGTCAATCCTATTGTGCAACATTGAACTCTGGTTTCTAATCTTTCACCATTTGTAAGTAAAAATCCCTTGTTCTTCACATGGGCATTCATCCATCCCGACCTATTTTCTGACTGAGCAGATAGTGTGTCACAGAGTCCTGGTCCATTCATGTATGCAGGCCTTTCCCTGGCAGAGGAATAAATGACTGTGTTGTTCCCTTCAGACAACAGAAATCTTTAGGAGCAGCTGAGGACAGAGTTCTACAACTTCTTGAAAAGCCTTTTTCAATTCAGAAATATTTTGTGTGAAACTATCCTTAAAATCAAAGCTTTGATGCGATATTTTTGATAAAATTCTTTATTTTGTGGTGTTGTATATTGTCACAGACGGCGTTTACTGAAAACCGAATTAAAAAAAGGATGTCAACTGTAACACAAACTGTAACACAAAGTTAAATGTTAAACAGATTTACCTAAAAAAGGTCTTTTGTTATTGAAAATAGCAAATGACTAAAATACTTTCTTTGTAAATAGGATTGCATCATGCTGATCTCTCAGATATTGGTTTGGTCCCATGAAAATACACGCTCAATCTGTTTGGATTGCTGGATTATTAGTCAAATGATAGTGAGAAAGAATCAGCCTGAAATACTTAAATAAAATTAAAGTATCATCAAAGTACCAAAAATAAACATACTTTGCCAGTAGTAAGGGCTGCAAACTTGTGCACAGCTAGATTGAATAAAACAGGATTGACAATAATGGTCTGAAGTTACATAAAAAGGCGTCAAATCAGGGTCTGTTTTGTTTGAAGTTCTTGTTTCATTCCTTCTGTTTTCTTCTCTACTGAACTTAGGTACAGAATCTACCAAGCTGTGCGTTCTTTGCAACAAAGCTGTTACTTCCTTTTCTGCTGGTTTAGTTTCCAAAGGGGTGTGGGAAATGTTTACTGTGGTGCTAATGTTATCTAATTTTAATTATTTTGGATATGGGTCAACCCTGACAAAGGATCGAAATGTGAGTGGTAGCCCTTAACACAAACGAAGAGCATAAGAAGCTACCAAATATCATGGATTTAGGCCCCAACTGCAATACCATGGACAAATTTATACTGGCATCACTGGTAAAATTAAAGTTACAGAAACTCTGTAATATCTTCACCAGAAGGTGGACATAATTAACTACACTAAAACTTTTTTTGTTTGTTTGTTTTTTTTTTTTTATATCTCCATCCAAACTTAAAAGAACAAGATCATGAGCTTGGCTAAAGCAATGCTAGGCTTAAATATTTTCCAGAAGGATGTTAGCTCATGTTTTCTTTGGTACAGTTATCATTTTTATCAGTCATTAATATCATCAGCTGACATTTGAAGTTCAATGGTAAAATAGTTAGGAAAAAGCAAGATAGATGTGATAAAAACCACAGGAAAAAGCTTTACTGTTGTTGGGGTTTTTACCAAAGAAAGCCAGAGTTGGCATAAGGAAAGTGAGTCTTTTCTAATTGTTTTTGATCAAATGAGATATGCAGTACACATGTATACAACTGAAATATATTTAAAAATCACCAAAAACCTGTACATATTTCAAAATAGATAGGTTTTCATACCCTCATTTTGGGGGACTTTTTAATTGAGTATATATGACTAAAAACAATCTTTATACAATCATTTTGCCTTTAGGCAGAAACTTCATTGCCAACATTCCACACTCTTAATAGATATCTAAAGGGTTTTTATAGCATGGACATCAATTTTGGACTAGCATATTGTATGACCTGCCACCTCACCTTACCTGAAGGCAGAATGACTGGTTGTTAAACAAAAACATTTAAATACTGTTCCAGGGTCAGAGATCTAGAAACATGGAAGTTGTTTCAGCACATTACTATACATTGTCTCACCTGTCAAAATGCTCCTCCAACACCTGGTAGACGCTGATCCGGAAGGTCTCATTATCATAACTTTCATGGATGAAATCCTTGTAAATACGAAACTCAGCGGCAGTGACGGCTTCACCCTCTGGGATGCGGGACAAATCAAATCTAAACTCTCGATGATGCCGCCGCACTGGTAAGAATTCCTTATCATGCTCCACTGCAAAAAAGCATAAAAACAACAAATAAGACAGCATTCCTTTACAGACTGAGGGGATTCACCCATTATGAGGTATAAAACAGTGAAGCGCTTATGTGAGTCTAAAAACGTTTTGTGTGCTCGCGAGTTACAGCCTTTTGGGAAACAAAACGAATGTTTTGAGGCAGAGTATTATGATATTTTCCTTCAAAATAAAATACTCTCTTTCAAACTCAGTTGTTAGTAAGGACCTGACATGAGCTGTCAGACTCTAAGTCAGTGCCAGATTTGACACATTGATAGATATGTAGTGCACATGTTGGCTGATGATAGAAACATTCATGAAGTGTTGCATTAGAAGCAATGCATCTGGTGAACACTGCATAATAAAGAAATGCAAGCAGATTCTGACAGTTTTATGAGCCGCTTTCTTCCCTTCCCTTTCTTCTTTTCCTTTCATAGCCCCAGAGAGTCATCCAGTCTGCCCTTCATCTGGTTCTCATGAGTTGGGGGCTCCATTTTGCTGTACCCCATTCCCGCTGCCCTGTCATTGCCACATCCCTGCTTTCCAGTCCATCCTGCACCCCCAGGAAACCTCCTTCCTTAACCTTGCTCCTCTTAAGTCACAGCAGGACATCCCCTGGGCTAAAGCCTTTTACTTACAGAGAGTCTTCCAGCAGTTTATCATTCTCTCTTTGTATGATTTTCTGAGTAATAGACAGTAACTATAAATGTTATCTTGGATTTACATTCAAGTAATTGTAACTTTTAATATCTTTAATTATTTTTCTGCCAATAATATACAGTACAATGCAAAAGTCATCTCTCATTTCTTTGTTTTTCACTTTCAAATGGTAAGATTTGCTCCTAACAAATTGAAATGGAATTCATCAACAGTTTGCTGGGCTTTCCAAAGGTCTTAAGGAAGTCTTTTTCGGCCATTGACTACTTTTTAACCTCAAAGTACACCTGCCAGTATAAAGGGACCATTTATTTACTCAACTCTAAATTACCCATCAATAACTGTTTAGGAACTCAGCAAAACTTTGGATGCAAAGAGCTAAATATGTTGCAGTCTTTAATAAATAAGAATCACAAACACATAAAAGCTCAGAGTTACATTGGAAGACTGATACTTCCACTGTGTTGATGTTAAATGTGAATGTAACATAAAACTCACCAATAATTCTTAAATAAGTTAATGACGTACGTCTCCGAGTTCTATAATTACAAAAGTTGCAAAAGTTTTAACCCATATATTGATGCACTTGGTGCGTTGTGGTCCATATTTTCTCACACGTTTCTCCCTGGGAAGGAGGAGTTAATCCCTTAGAACTGAACTGCTGTCCCATACTTGACAGCCTTGCCACACCCCTTACTTACTGGTAATGGGGGGAATATTCCTTTAAAACCTGCAAACGTCTCCACAAGAGTTTAGAGGTTTATGGCACCCTAATTGCCTTCCCCCTAACTTACTGGTTAGGGGAGCCTCACTCAACCGTACAGGGAGGGGTCTCTACTGGTAAATTACTGTTCACCCGTGCGCAGCGTGGCATCAACCGCGCCAGCGAGGTCCGTACACCTCGCTCTTGTTCCAAGGCGGGAAAAATCCCAGATCCCCTTTGTCCCCAGTAGAAAACTGGGGACAAATTTAAGAAGTCCTTATTATCATTAACCCTTTTATTATTTTCCTATTATTATTTCTGCTTTGTTTTTATATTTTGCAATTTAATCTATAGGCCTTTGGTTATAATTATCAAACTATTAAGCAAATTATTATTAATGATAATTAATTAATTATGCTGATTCATTGTTTCTCACCGTCTGTGGAAGAAAAAAAAATTGGTTCTTTTGGATTCCAGTGCTAAGTCTCCAAGAACACCGAGTCAGCAGTCCTCCACCCCTTAACACTAAAAGGGTTTGTGGCAGGGAAGCTCTTCCCAGGTTGATCAGACACTCCTGCCGATGTCCTCGGAAGAACCCAGTCAAGGAATCCCATCCTCGTCGCCATTTGTTGTAGAAAAATTTGTTTTTACCAAGACAGAGGCCGATGATTGTCACTCAGAATCAGCTTTATTATAATCTTGCAAGAGAGAAGGATTTTTTACAGCACTGGAGATGCGCTCAGTAGTGCTGCCAAATCGTTCTGACTAGACAAAGCAAAGGTTCTCCTTATAAGCTACAACAGTTTTCAAGGTAACTCTCATGAGACCCAGAGAGACGAGGTCCCAGACATAATCTTAACAGTGTGGCATACATATTATCTCACACAGGTGCAAGGAGAAGGCTGAGAAACCATTACTCTAAGACTATATAAAAGAAAAGTGGATCAACACTAAGGGGTTCTAATACTTTTGTCAGTTCCTGTAGAGTATCAAAGAGCAAATCAAGCAAGGCACTAAAATTTCCATAATAGGGTATGCCATTTCAATAGTTGTGCCATAGTCAGTAACTCTTACTTTTAAGCTGTTTTCACAGTTTCCTTATTTTCTCGTATTTGTTGTTCTATTGAGAAACGCATATTTCCCAGGTCTAAACATTAGGAAACACATTTTGAGTTTCTCATGTGCACATCCTCAGGGTGTATGTTGTCACTTTTCATGCACTAGTAGTTTGAATAGTGCCTGTGTATTGGGGTCAAGGGTGTAGCGTTCACCAACTTCAACCTTAACAGAATGTGGTATGTTACTTTTTTGTTACTTTTTTCCCCTATAGTAGAAGATCCCATATGTAAGTATGTGTCAGTAGCAGTAGCATAAATGCTGTAGCAGCGGCAGACATGCAGACATGTGAGAGCTGTGGGGGTCGTACAGTGGAATTATTTTTGGCATGTCCAAAAAGTGTGTAGAAACGTTTATACAGAGGTATTAAAAGCTGAGCTCAATTTGAAGATTTATGTATATAGACCTTAGATTTGTATTGATCCTGCAGGTTTGTACAGATGTTATGTCAACTCAGTGCCTCCCTCTTCTCTTGTAAACTGAAAGTTAACCTTACTGCAGTAAATTGCTGTCGATTTTTCTACAAAACATACACAAATACACTTCTCTGTGATCTTGAGCCCATGGGAATTTATTTGGAATAATATTTCTATACCTTAAAGGCCTAAGTTACTTCTTGGTCACTTAAACAGAGAATCTGAGTCACTACCTGCAGGTTTTAAATATTACACCTGTCTTTGAAAGGTTAAAAAAATCTTTGAATTATCTTAACATTTGTTTATCATTTCTATTAACAGTTTCTGTTTAACTTAAAAATTTTGCTTTCAAATAAAGTATGTAGACGAGATGCTTACTTCTTTATAAAATCAATGAAATGTTATTTACTCAGGGTTTCCTTAACCTTTGAAATTATAAAGGAATATCCACACATGCTCAAATGCCTAACCCAGTTTTCAAGGATTTTTGATATTAGCATGCTTCTTATCTAGAGCTGTAATTACTATGCAGTGATGGATACTATGGTGATATTTGCCCCAGTATTTGTCCCACACACCCTTTCCTGCTTATACCTATATTAAAGCCAGTTGCTGTACAAAGGCACCACTGTGAAATGATTAGCCAGAATATACTTCCTTTTCCATAAAGAACAAGGCTTTACTCAGCTGCCCAACTGATGGCCCTGCTTTAGGCTGCTATTGTCCTCAATCCACTATGACGCACAATAAAATCAATTTCTCAAACAAGTATCACTTATTTATTTCTTTTTTCCAGTCCCCTTTTTCCCAGCACTTTTACCACGCTTTGGATCACTTTCAGCAGGCCTCCATCGCAGTGCCGCTCCTAGTGCGTATATAAATGGTAAATGGACTGCGCTTGTACAGCGCTTTATCAAGAACCCAGAGACCCCAAAGCGCTTTACACAACAATCAGTCACCCAACCCTTCATACACACATTCACACACTGACAGTGGTGAGCTACAATGTAGCCACAGCTGCCCTGGGGCAGACTGAGAGAAGTGAGGCTGCCATACACATGCAGGCACCACAGAGCCCTCTCACCACCATCAGTAGTATTTTTTCAGTACTGTAGTCCTCAGTAGAATTTGATTTGGGGCCCCACATTCAATTAAGCCCACTGATCCCAGTCCTGAAGCAGCAAAGCAGTCCCACACCATCACACTACTACCACAATATTTCACTGTTGATAGGATGTTGTTTCTCTGAAATGCTTTAACACTAGAACTCCCAGAATTCTAACACTACTAGAACTCCCAAGCCAGTCAATTTGACGGCGAGCATTCTGGATGTGAGGGCGGTGATGACGTCATCGCATTAACGCTATAAAATTTAGTTTTTGACAAGAATTAATAATAGTATTTGATCAAAACCCATTATGTTTTATTGTTATTTACATATAGTACTGAAAAACAATACAGAGTAGCGGGTACATTTAAAAAAATAGCTCTACGAATCTGACCAAAAGCCGGTCAGCTCCATGCTACGCCCCCCCCTTTCACTTCGCGGACATAAACTAGCGCTAAAAATGCATTTAGCTCATCCACACTCATGTCCAAGGAGGAATCATCTCCTAAAAGTCTGCGGGCTTCAGCCACCCTGCAGCCGTGAATGCGGATAAGCATTTCGGCATCCACCACGCAGAGGAACGCGGTCTGGGCATCTTGGATCTGGCGCTCAGTCAACGCGTTCTGGGTCTGACGCCTCCCTCTACTTTCTTCCTCCCCTACCACTGTCCACACAGCGCTATCCTTTCCTATCTCCTCCTCCTTCCCAGGTGTGCGCTCGTCTTGTGATGAAAACACTGTAAAGCGCAGAATAGGTTGTTGTTACTGGGCTACTACAGGGGTTGGACAATGAAACTGAAACACCTGTCATTGTATTGTGGGACATTTCATGGCTAAATTGGACCAGCCTGGTAGCCAGTCTTTATTGATTGCACATTGCACCAATAAGAGCAGAGTGTAAAGGTTCAATTAGCAGGGTAAGAGCACAGTTTTGCTCAAAATATTGAAATGCACACAACATTATGGGTGACATACCAGAGTTCAAAAGAGGACAAATTGTTGGTGCACGTCTTGCTGGCGCATCTGTGACCAAGACAGCAAGTCTTTGTGATGTATCAAGAGCCACGGTATCCAGGGTAATGTCAGCATACCACCAAGAAGGACGAACCACATCCAACAGGATTAACTGTGGACGCAAGAGGAAGCTGTCTGAAAGGGATGTTCAGGTGCTAACCCGGATTGTATCCAAAAAACATAAAACCACGGCTGCCCAAATCACGGCAGAATTAAATGTGCACCTCAACTCTCCTGTTTCCACCAGAACTGTCTGTCGGGGGCTCCACAGGGTCAATATACACGGCCGGGCTGCTATAGCCAAACCTTTGGTCACTCATGCCATTGCCAAACGTTGGTTTCAATGGTGCAAGGAGCGCAAATCTTGGGCTGTGGACAATGTGAAACATGTATTTTTCTCTGATGAGTCCACCTGTACTGTTTTTCCCACATCCGGGATAGTTACGGTGTGGAGAAGCCCCAAAGAAGCGTACCACCCAGACTGTTGCATGCCCAGAGTGAAGCATGGGGGTGGATCAGTGACGGTTTGGGCTGCCATATCATGGCATTCCCTTGGCCCAATACTTGTGCTAGATGGGCGCGTCACTGCCAAGGACTACCGAACCATTCTTGAAGACCATGTGCATCCAATGGTTCAAACATTGTATCCTGAAGGCGGTGCCGTGTATCAGGATGACAATGCACCAATACACACAGCAAGACTGGTGAAAGATGGTTTGATGAAACATGAAAGTGAAGATGAACATCTCCCATGGCCTGCACAGTCACCAGATCTAAATATTATTGAGCCACTTTGGGGTGTTTTGGAGGAGCGAGTCAGGAAACGCTTTCCTCCATCAGTATCACGTAGTGACCTGGCCACTATCCTGCAAGAAGAATGGCTTAAAATCCCTCTGACCACTGTGCAGGACTTGTATATGTCATTCCCAAGACGAATTGACACTGTATTGGCCGCAAAAGGAGGCCCTACACCATACTAATAAATTATTGTGGTCTATAATCAGGTGTTTCAGTTTCATTGTCCAACCCCTGTATATGACCTAACTTATTGTTTATTTCTTTTTCCATTATCAGTGCCTTGATTTGTAGTTTCTCTCTTGCCAGTGAGCTGGTTTGCTGGGTTTATAGCTGGGGACTGGGCACCTGGTTCGTCTCCCTGTCTCTGAACCTGCGCTGATTGTGGCACTGTTTCTATAGTTTATATATTATTAGTTTACCAATCTGTAAACTATAGCCTAAAATGATAAAATCGTTACATAAGCTAGTCTTTTACTACCTTGAAAGAATGCGTCACAACCTCCTGCTAATGGGACGACTCGTGTCTTTTTAGCCGGGGGAGGTTCACTCTCTGACCCGCTGTCACTAGAACTGAATACTAACCAAGAGCCGTCAGAAACCCTCTCGACCCCAGAATCACAATCATGTAATTTGTGAAGCATTTCCAATAACTCTTGAGCAGAAAATATCCTTCTGGAAGCCATTTGTAGGATGCCAACAATCTGATTGCGTTCTAGAGTGGCGGTTGCTAAGCAACGCTCGTGCGTATACTCGCGGAAAAAAAATATCAATGTAAATAATAGGGCCGTCAAAATAGCGGCTTTGGTAGTTAGAGGTACAAATACTTAGATCTTTTATTTACTTTGTTATTTTTTAAAAATAGAGACGTATGAATACACAAGACACAGGTATAGAAAAAGTCAGGATGCCAGGAAGATAAGAGTTTTAATAAACCAGAGTTATGGCATGTCAAACTTTCAAAACCGTCAAACTGACGGCCCTGGGAGTTCTTGTGTTAATGTAACAATATCCATATTTTCCTTTTTTATTATCATTATTTCAGTCAACAGAATACTTTCCAAAAAGTCTAGAGCATTATTGAGATGTTTTAATGGCAAATTCAAGATGGGCCTTTGTGTTCTTTTTGGTTTGCAGTGATTTACACCTAGTGCCATTTTTACAGAGCCTCTCTCTTTTTATCGACTTATGAAAACTGACTTTAACTAAGGAAGCTGAGTGTGGTGTTTTGGATGTTGTGCTGGCTTCTTGTGTGACCTCCTGGATGAGACCCAAGTCATTTTGGTAGGCCAGCCTTTCCTGTGAAGGTTTACCACTGTTCCCTGTTTTATCCATTTGTGGATAATGGCTCTCACTGCAGTTTGCTGGAACCCAAAGAATTAGAAATGTCTAGACTGAAAGATGTTAGAGAAGTTATTTTTTATCTGTTCATGAATTTCTTTAAATCAGGACATGATGTGTTGCCTTTTGAGACCCTTTAGCCTACTTAATGTTGTCAGCAGGTTCTATTTAAGTGATCTTTTGTTTATTCTAAAGCTCTGTCAGTAATCAGACCTGGGTAGGGCTAGTGGTTAATTAACGTTAATTCATATTCCAACAAAGGGGAGCTACATTTTCAGATAACACCAGGTTGGTTTATATACTTTTGTTCCTGAATAAATTTAATTATTATTTGAAAACTGCTTTTTTGTATTTACTCAGATCATCCTTGTCTGATATTAAAATCTGCTATCATCTGCAACATTTAAGTGTGAGGAGAAAACATCTGTAAGGGAAAATAAATCAGTACTACAAAAGTTAAAGTTGAACTACTGTAAAATACTTTTTCACAGCACTGTATCTATTGGCCTCAGGTAAAAAAAATGTTTTAAAACAAAATAAAAAGCTTAGTGAGAAAACCATTTCAAACAGTCTTCAGAACGATTTCCTTCTTTTTTTTTTTATAAAGTTGACGTTGATGAGGTTTCATATTCCTCCTATTCTCATTCGGTAATGTTCTTCATACTGCATTAGCTGCAGCACGTCCAAGAAACATTGTCTCTTTTAGTTGGTGAACTGTAAGTAAAAATAAAAAAAACAATGCATTGCAGCATGCAGGTGGTCTTCTATGAGGTGTATAAGAATTGCCCCTAGGCTGATTCGATTAATACCTAAACATCATATTTTAGATAAGTGAGGGGGAAAGCACCTAAACAATAAACGAGGAAGATCACAAGCACACCTTTTTCAGGGAAGGAATTACGCCTTAGGCATACAGACATTGGCACTGTTGACTTCAAAGACAAACACACTGCAGGAAAGTAGGCATTAAGTAGACTTTCTCACACAGACTTCATATTGTATATTTTACAGCTCCATGGCCTCATTCTTCAGCTGCTCCTGGTATCCCTCCAACCTGTTGTCACCCAGTGCAGGTGCACTTCCTCTTTCTGGTAAGCCAGATCTGTTTTCCAGGTTACTGAGCAGCCTCCCAAAGTTTTAGAGCAAAACCTGTTTTTTTCTTTTTCATTTTTGCTCATAAAAACAGCTGGACACTGCTGTAAACACACAAAGTAACTGATTGTGTCATTCCCACCCTTTAATGTATGGATTTTATCAGCAAAATATAAAGGACAACAAAACCTCTGCTTGCCATTTAATTCTCCTAGAGGCCATGGAGGGAGTATGGCAGTCATTAGATTAGAGGAAGAGGCAAGGTTAAAGCTAAGTGGGTGCATTTATGATTTCCTGTAGAAGGAAGTAGCCATCACCCCACCTGTGTCACACACACCAAAAATCTGGTGAACACACCCTGAGATGTCATATGAGCCACTCGCTCTGAGTAGTCCACATTTAACTCAGTCACAGCTCTTCCACACACAAACTCTCAGAGTCTGTAAAGTGACGGGTCCTGTGCGTCACTGCACAGTAACACAATCATTATGGCTTTCTGTAATCCATAATTAGAGACACGACAACAGACACATGCAAAGAGAAAAGCGAGCTTACACAGTGAGCTGGCCACACACGTGCAAATCAGTGCACTCAGACATGGTGAGATGGCAGAGACTGTTCAATCCTCCAAGAGTTTATAATGGGCCTTGTAACGATGAGGGGGACTACTTAATGAGCTCCATCTATGGTTAGAACTTCTTTTCTGTAATTCCCATTCATGTTACTTAAAAAATATCTCTGGGACCTAAATACAATGGATGATAATACCTCACCACTATCCGGAGTGGGACTCTTATTTGCTCAAGTGAATAAAGGAAGAGCTTGTTTCTGGTCATTGCTCTGGAATGCCCTATTAACACATAACACACCTTTGTCATAAAATGTCAAATGTATTTCTGTTTTCTGTGAGAAGCTAACCTAATTCCTTATTCACCTCTAAATGGTCCTGATCCACTGATAGTTTCCAAGATAAAATAAGTTACCCCAAGGCAGCGTCTTGAAAAGAAAAAGAACTCTAAAACTGAGGTGCTTTGAAAAAACTTTTTGAAGTAATAGATTGGCAAGATCTCATTTCCTTCCTTCAAACAGCCATAAAACCTGTCTGAAAGGTGTGTAAAAGTAAAACGTTGTGTGAGATAAAGAAATTACAAGGCCAGGACTTGATATAACTTGTTACTAGGCATGTGCTACTATGAGATTCTCACAATATGATGGCCTGAAGCAAACATAATACAGTTTCACTGTACTACAAAATTAACAAAAAATGTTCAACAAAAATGTATAACTTGATCTATTTTAGACCAGATATGTAGCTTGCCAACTGTAGTTTTAAAACAGTGCCAGTTTAAAGAAGTGATGTGTGGTACTCCTTTCGTTTGCCACACCAAGAATGTGCTTGTTTGCCTTCACCAGAAATGCTAACAGCCCAATTTGTCTTTTCTTCAAGTACTGTCTAAGGGGAATGTAGTGACCTTCTTTCAGCCAGCTGATGGGTACTGCACAGCAGCAGGTGAGGGAGTGCTGCGTTACTCTATGTGCCATACAACAAGAAAGCACTCAAGTGACTCTGGCACTTTCTGCTGCATGTCTTTATGTTGGAAATATATTTGCATTTTTAAAATCGTAATTTTGAGACCTTGATAGATACCTTAATAAGGATAACTTGCTCCTGCCTACTTATTACCTTCCTATTAATAGTTTCATTTTCATTTCCTCCACTTCGCGATAGAAGGCGGGAGCTCTGGGTAACGTCACTTCCTGTTTTCGCTGTTGCACTGGGTGAATTGTTTGGTGTGTGAAGGCTTTGATCTGATTTTTCTCTACAGTGATATATCTTACTTGTTCTAATACATAAGCACATTAAAAAACATACTTTCTGTTTCTGTATTTAATGTTAGGGGACTCTCCGTGTCTTACACGGTTTTCTAGTAGTGGTAAGCTTTAGCTCCACCATGGCTACACGTTATGCTGGTTCTCTCTCCGAGTCTTCTCCTCTCTCCTGCTCTCTGTGTCAGATGTTCAGTTACTCCTCTGCCTCCATTAGTGATAATGGTACGTGTAATAAATGTAGCATTTTTGTAGCTTTGGAGGGTGTCGGAATTGGAGGCCCGGCTCCGCGCTGTTGAAAAACAGGACAGGAGTCTTTAAAAAAGAAACTGCTTACTCAATCACTTCACCTGGATGGCATTAAATTGACCTCTGGTAATAAAGTAAAAAACCTTGGTGTTATTTTTGACCAGGACATGTCATTTAAATCCCATATTAAACAGGTTTCTAGGATTTCCTTCTTTCACCTCCGGAACATTGCCAAAATTAGAAATATCCTATCCAGGAGTGACGCTAAAAAGCCACTCCCTGTTAAATCCAGAATAGAATTTAAAATTCTCCTTCTCACATATAAAGCCCTTAATGATCTAGCTACATCATACATCAGAGATCTGATTGTTCCATACGTTCCTAACAGAGCACTTCGTTCTCAGACTGCAAGTTTACTGGTGGTTCCTAGAGTCTCTAGAAGTAGAAATGGGAGGCAGGACCTTTAGTTATCAGGCTCCTTCCCTGTGGAAACCAGTTCCCGGTTTTGGCCGGGGGAAGGGAAAACCCCCTGTCTACGGTTTAAGGCTAGGCCTTAAAACTTTCCTTTTTGATCAAGCTTATAGTTAGAGTTGCTTATTTTATCAGGGGAGGGAGCCCTTTCCCCCCCCCCTGTTGGATGGAGTAAGGGGGAGTCAGGTTTAGCCTTTAAACCGGCCCAGTTATGGTTGAGGTGCAAACAAACCCTCCTTTTCTGCTACCTTTTTGGCCCCCTTTTTTTTTCCAATGGTTATAATCATTTCGGACAGAGAGAGGTATCCCAACCTTGGGGGGTTTTTGGTATAAAAAGGGACCATCCAATGGGACCCATTGTGGGGTGCCTTTTGAAAGGGGACAATGTGAAAAAAAGCACTGTTTTAAAAAAATAATCTGAACTGAAACTTTCTGTGTAGTTATGTTTGCTATAGGCTTAGGCTGTGGGGGGACAAAATGACCCCTTCCCCCCCCCTCTTCGCTACATTCTTCCACACTACTCTCCAATTTTGCATTTTTTGGGCGTTATTTCAGCTTTTAAATTTTGGGTCTCTCTTTTTTCTCTTCTAGAAGCTACACCGGGGGGCCTGACTCGTTTTCTACCTCTGACACCTTTTCTGAAGAGGGGCATCGCCCAAGTTTCGGCTCCCCCGGCAGCAACTTAATGCTCACCCTCACCGATGATTCACATGGCCCTGTCTTTCAGTTTTTTAACCCTTTCTCTCTCCTAGACCAGGGGACATGGCGATTGACTGAGCTTTTACTGAAAACAAAATTAATGTGCTCTCTTTACAGACTCTAACCTTTAAAAAAACTGGCTCAGAGTTTGATATGTTTCTTTCTTTCTAGGGGGAAACGACTAAAGGAGCTACACCCTTTAAAAATTTACTTTTCCTTCCCTGGGAAAGTACTCCTGGATCAGTGCTTCTTTGTTCTCTTTGTGTCTTTTATTTTTCTCTAAAAACACCCGTCGGTCGGGGGCAGATGGCCGCTCACACTGATCCGGTCCTGCTAGAGGTTTTCTTCCTATTAAAAGGGATTTTTTTCCTCCCCCACTGTCGCAAACATGCATTTTTCAGTATGAGGGATTGCTGAAAAAATTCCCCCCCCCCAATGCCAGTGACTGTCCCCTGTCACTACATGCTCATCCAGGAGGGGGTGAATGCTGCAAGTCACTGACTGGATTCGCAATCTGCGGGGGTTTCCTTGGGACAAAAAAATTTTTTTATCCAGTTTGAAAAAAAAAAACTAACTCTGAATGCACTTTTCAATGATTGAGGACAAATTTTGGAATGTATGTACCTGACTTTTTGTGAACTGCCTTGAGACAACATGTGTTTTGAATTGGCGCTATATAAATAAAACTGAATTGAATTGAATCCAACCTTCTGAAAGACCAAGCAGAAGTACTCTCCAGCTCAGTTACCAAATATACTTTAAATTAGGGATTTCCAATAAAGATTTTTCATCCTTGATACTGGTCTGAGTCATTTAAAATTACGTATTTGCTGATAGAGTCTCAATCTGAAACCTGCATTTCCTAAAGGAGACTTGTGCACTACAAACCGTAAGTTATAGAATGTGAGTAAATGCCTTGTGCACAATGAATCGTAAATAGACTGAACTTATTTAGCACCTTTCCAGTCATACTGACCATTCAAAGCGCTTTTACACTAGAGCCACATTCACCCAGATGCATTAACTAACACGCACACATTCACACACCGATACGCAGATCGGTGGGCAATTTGAGGTTAAGTGCCTTGCCCAGGGGCAGATCGACATGTGGCAGGAGGAAGTTGGAATCAAACCCACAACCCTCGGAGTGCAAGACGACCACTCTTTTCACTGAGCCACAGTCGCCTCGATAAATTGAGGCAGCCCTTGCTTGGAACCCTAATATATCTTCTTATTATATCTCCTATAAATATCTTCTAAAATCTGATTTACACAATCCTTGTAAATCTACCAATTTCTTTAGCATCCTTGATGACTTATTCGAAGGCTTTTCTGTAAAAGCATTACCTGTAAGAATGACTCAGAGAACAGACAGTGTACACAAGACTTTGTGAACTGGTGACAGCGGAACCACCACCTGATCAACGAGGGGAAATCCAAGGATTTCCGCAGGGGCAGACTTTCCACACCAACACCGGTGAACATCCAGGGAACTGACATTAAGATAGTGGACTTGGTATTCACCTGAAAAATAAACTGGACTAGACACAACACTAATGCTCTTTACAAGAAGAGTAAGAGCAGTCTCTACCTTACGAAGAGACTGAGATATTTTAGAGTCCAGGGGGTGATCCTTAAGACACGTTTTGACTCTGTGATGGCATCAGGCATCCTCTATAGTGTAGTATGTTAGAGCGGCAGCTTACATACAGCTGAGGGGAAGCGGTTAGATTAACTCATCAGAAAGGCCAGCTCTGTCCTAGGATTTCCCCTCGACCCAATGCAGGTGGTAGTAGACAGAAGAACTCTGGCAAAAATAACCCTATTGGACAATGTCTTCCTCCCCATGCATCACAACTGGAGAGCTCTGTTAGTGTCATTGTGGATCCCTTATCCCAGCAGCTGTTAGACTTTAGAACCAAACTCAATAAGTGTTTACATCCCTATTATTTGCACACTTTGTTGTTGAAATATACTATGAAAAATAGTGTGTTGTTGTTTTTTATGCACAAATATACATGAATATTTTGTAAATTTTTCAAATTATGCTACTCAGTTGCAAATTTCTTTGAATCTGAGTAGCCTATGCCATTTTTAATAACTGCACAGTATTTTTTTTCCCTATGCTGTAAATCTGCTGCTACTAGCTGCTACCCATTCCTCACTCTGAGGATTTATTCACTTCACGACAAATTCATGGGGAAATGATGTGTCCACTGCAAGGGAAGGTGTAAAATTTATAACTTCACAGAACAAAACGTGAAAAAGTTCGAACTATCCCTTTAAGAACAAATTCCGGCTGAGGATCAAAGGGGTTATTATTCTCTCCATTTGTGTCTCCCCCTTTTTGAAACCCTCCCCATTTTCTTCTCCTCATCCTCTCTCCACCTCTTCTGCTATCATATAGACCTAAGACACTTCTACAACACCTCAGGCTCCATAGCGACAGCAGACGGATCTGACGGCTCACATTAGTCCAAGTGTCTGTCGTGTACCCTCACACCCCTTGGTCCTGTTTGCACGCTTCCGCTCCTCACCAGGAGGGGATCTCACCCCCAGCACCCCTCTCACTTTTTCTCAACTGTCGACTTAAGCTTTGCTTCCTCCAATCCCCAGAGTTCATTGCCGCAACATACCCCCTGCTCTTTACTAATAGGCACACCTGGTAACTAAAATCAGAAAATGTGGTCAGTTCACTCCACAGCTTGAATATGAGGCATATAAATACGGGAATATCCCAGGAACTCTAATTCCTTATTTTAAATAGTGCTCTCAGAACACGTCAAAGTTTCCATATACTAAAAGGAGACCAGTGTAGAAAAACAGTGAAAGGAAGGGGCAGACTTTTTTATGATGTTTATACTATAAACAATAAAGACAGTTCGAACTCCTGGGTACGATTGAGTACCCACAGTAGGGCGATTAGCACATTAGGAAACATCCTGTCCACTAGCAAGTGCTGATGACATCATGCCAGCATGATGTATTTCCATTCTAGCCCCTGACAGCTCCGAGGGTCAGCAGAGTTTAATACTATAACTTACTCACACTTAGAAAATATGAACTTTCCGGAGAAGCTGTTTTACAAGTGTGCAGTTTTTCCCCAGTCCCTAATGTTGCCTAAAGAGCCCATTTGGGAAACAGAGAAAGTAAACCCAAAGGAAGAAAAAATCTTTTTACCCTTGGGAAAACCTGCGGTCAGACCAAGCTTTTCCGGCTTTGCTGACCTCTTTACTCTCCTTCTCACACCAGACATTAAATTTGCTTGCCCTCTACACCCATAAACTCCCGTGTTTGGTTCCACCTCATGCTTCACTGGGCACTGTAGACCACAGATTTATACAGGATATATAAACAACCTGGAGCTCTTAGTAATGCAATTCTCTGTAAAAAGAATCTTCCCAAAAAAAATTGGTACTTTTTTTTGGGACCCTTTTCTTTTGGGCTGCTTTATGGGTTCTTATCAAATTGGGAAAAGTTGGGGCCCTTTTTTCTGAAAAATTTTGTAGGGGCGGCAAAGAAGAAAATTAAAACCAGTCTCTTTGTTTATTTTTTATTTTTACTGGACTTCTCAACCTAAAAAAATCTTAACAGGTCCATGTGGTTAGTTTCATTCAAAAAGTCCATCACTTTTTAAGTGATGGACTAAAACAAAGTTGTGCATAACTGCAGCAATTTTAAAGTCTTGGCGCAAATTCTCAATTGGATTCAGATCTGGACTTTTACCTGGCGATCCAGATGATATTAGCCATCCTATGGTCATATACAGGTACATAAGTAAATTGGAATATGCGTTCTGATATGGTGTGCTTGACAGATTTCATTAGCTATAAGCGGGAAATCATATTCATTAATGTATCATCACATTTATGATCATTCTTTACAGAAATAAAACTTGAAAACATCAGTCTGTGTGTAATTGATATATATGTGTTTCACTTAGTGACTTGAGTTATTGTAATAAATACATTTTTCAATAATCTAAATTTTTGAGTAGCACCGGTATGTTGAAGAATATTGTCCTTCTGGAAAGTAAACCTCCGCCTTAGTCTCAAGTCTTTTAAAGCCTCTGACACGTTTTCTTTCAGAATTGCCCTGTATTTATCTCTATCCACCTTCCCAACAATTCTTACCAACCTTCCTGATCCCTGCTAAAGAAAATCATCCCCCCAGCATGATGCTTCCAATGCCACATGTCACTGGGGCAAGGACAGTTCAGAGTGATGTACAGTGTCAGTTTTTCTGCACACAGTAATTTAAATGTAGGCCAAAAACTTTCATTTTTGCTCTCATCTAACCATCATGTTCCATATCTTTGCTTTTTAAAAATAATATATTTTAGCCTTAACCATGATGTTTTCTACCTCTAAGGATATAGTATTATTGCCTATGGTTAAATCCAGAATAACGTTTTTTTAAAAGGTTTTCTCATAAAAAGGCAGCCTGGACAGGGAAAAAATCCTTTATCATATCTCAACTTTCCCCTATTTTAAATTTATACTAAACTGTGTGCTGAAAGGTTCTCCTTCTACATCCTTAAAATGCCCTTTATATTTCAGTAATGAGGAAACTTCTTCATTTGGTCAGCTAAAATAAATTGAAAAGAGAATGAAAACTGACTTCAGTTCTCAAATTTGCAGAACCCTAGATTACCTTAGATTTTCTAATATTTTACACCTTATTCCTGTTGTTGATGATGATTAGCATTAAATATGTGCGACTTAAGGACCAAGATTCTTATGTGTAATAAAATTCTCTCTAACGGACTTTTAATACAGGATAATATTCATAATAATACCTGCTTTCCTCTTGTGAGGATTGGGATTATGGTTCTAAGAACTGACCTCTGATTTCGTATAGCAGCATATTTAGCTTTTTAATTAACTCATCTTCTCTGAACTAAGAAGAAAGGTACAAAAAATATATAATTAAATTTCATATTGATCTTGCATTTTTCTAAACTTTTAAATTGACTCACAATAATTGTATATCAGATTTTTCTTAAGGGACAATTTTCTGTTGTAGGATGAGAATGTGTTCAGGGGTAGAAAGAACTGGATTTATTGCACGAATGAGTTACTACCAATCATTAAAGTATGTAACTACGTACAATTTTATTTCTGAAACCATACCTTATGATCGCAAAGTTTCTTCACTGGAGGTTAGTTGGAGTTAGAGATTTTAACTCTGAACTTTTTGTTGACAGAGTGAAAGTTGTAAACATACGGTGGTTTTGGCGTTCACTTCTAATTCAGATTCTTCAGCCACATTCTCCTTGGTTTCTTAGCTGTAGGTAACCAATGGAAACTGAACCACTGGGGCAATGCTGTTTCACTTTTCACTAAGGAGCTACATCCATTAAAATTTACTTTTCCTTCCCATAGAGAGTACTCCTGGATCAGTGCTTCTGTGTTCTTTTTCCTTCTCTGCTCTGTTCTCTCAAACCCCCAGTCGGTCGTGGCAGATGGCCGCTCACACTGAGCCTGGTTCTGCTGGAGGTTTCTTCCTATTAAAAGGGAGTTTTTCCTCTCCACTGTCGCTACATGCATGTTCAGTATCAGGGATTGCTGCAAAGTCAACGCCAGTGACTGTCCACTGTCTCTACATGCTCATCCAGGAGGAGTGAATGCTACAAATCTCTGACATGATGCAATCTGCTGGGTTTCCTTAGATAGAAAAACTTTTTATCCAATTTGAATAAATAACTGAATCTGACTGTACTGTTCAATGGTTAGTTATTAATTGGAATGCATGTGCCTGACTTGAAATGTAAATTAATCGATTGAATTGACTTAGCCCATTTTAAAGTTACCCACCTTTCACACAATGCAACAGGAAACAACACTCTCCAATTATTTTTACCTCTGCCTTCCTCCCTCCCTGTTGGATGGAGTAAGGGGGAGTCAGGTTTAGCCTTAACCGTATCAGTTATGGTTGAGGTGCAAACACACCCTCCATTTCTGCTACCTGTGCGACCCCTTCTCTTATCCAATGGTTATAATCAGTCAGACAGAGAGAGGTAACCCCAATCCTTGTGGTTTTAGTATAACAATGGCGACCAGTGGGCTCTACATGGACACAATTTATCAGTGTATCATTTTACTTAGTACACCTACACATAGCCCATTCTAAAATGGCCAAACTCTAACACTCAGTAGTTTAATCTAACCTCCCCAACAACCCTATACCATTCCAAACCCTTTGTGAAGTGCCTTGAGACGACATGTGTTGTGAATTGGCGCTATATAAATAAAACTGAATTGAATTGAATTGAACTTTGGGAGCATGGTTAACACATAGTGGTTGAAGCTACAAGTTAGGATTGGTCGAAATACATGCACAGTTGTGAGCAGAACAAGTGCTGGACCTCTGTAGGAAAATATTTGTCAGTGTGTGACTATCAAAATAGAAAAAAAGGAGGAAGTTTTCCCAAAATGGCAAGGCAGTTACCAAACGCGTTACCAGTTAGTTACCAAAATAAATCTTACTGGAAGCAGCAGTCAGAATCATTACTACAGAAACACTAAAAGGGTGTGGCATTTTAAAATACTAGGTGTTTGATCTCTACCATCTCTGAAAATTTCCCATTTGTCATAAATCAAAATGATGAAAATCCCTTAGGGTTGACCTCTTTCATCTATCAGTCTCCCTTGCAGATACTTGCATACTAATAGAAACATATAGACCCAATATTCATGTATGCACAGTGCAATAGTTGGCAAAGACTATCATAAAGTGTCCTTGATGTGCGCTAAGAACTAAAATTAAAAGAATCAAAGCTTTCTTTTTCAAGGACAGTGGGATAAACTATTTGAAATGGCATGTTGTTAAAAGACTGGAGTGTTTCCTGAAATATCAGTATGTACGAAAGGAATGAGACTAAATGCTGAAAACTGACAAAAATTAAATCTTGGTGAAAATAATTGAATAAATGTAAGAAAAAGGATGTAATTACTTACTTATTTGGGTTTTTTTCTAGTTTGCTCCCTAGTTTGTTCTAACCTGAATATCCTCCAGACTGAGTTATCCTGCATGAAGGAGGTGAATAACAAAATGCTGCCTGTGTAAAAAAGGTTGTACATTAGTGTGATGGCAATAACATAATTACGTCTTCATCAGTCTTCATTCTGTTTTAAGATATAATGAGCTGCACAGCAGGAATGAAGACGGAAACAGTTTTTTGGTGTTGAGCAGTGAGGCATCTCCAAGCACTAACGCCACTGCAGCCATCTGCACTTCCTCCCGGATAAAACAACTAAGAGTCGCCATACCGCAGCCAGTCAGTTTTCCCCCACTCACCCCCTCTTCCCCCCATCCCCTTGTTTTCATGTTCTTTAATTTAGAGGCCCCAGGAACCACACCCTCCTCATTGAGCCAAGCCAGCTCCTATTATAGACCTCAAGAAAACTCACATGTCGTGCGCAGAAGGGAAAGCATTTTAAGATTTTCCCCTGCATCACAGTGCTGCACCTTGTGTGCCCATCATGTGCAGCTTATTGTTTATTTTGCTCCTTCACAGCCTATTAACTTTGCTTTTCACAAATAAATATCTGTAAATGAAATACAAGGAAAAGGCAGCTACTTATTTTACCCAAATAAATAGAGATCTGTCACAGTCAATTCATATTTCCCTCTGTCACAGATGCAGTGTTTCATCACTTGTCATAAAACCACTTGTACACAGTCATTGCTTGGCTTTTATTTAAATGTTGACGCCTTCTGTGGAATCTGGTCAGTATAATAGCTTCCGCTAACCCAATCTTCTGCTTGGCGACCTAACGCACACACACAGTGCAGCTGGTGGCTGGTTAGGGTAGATGGCTCAAAATAGGGTTTAAACACTTGTAACTGCTTTGACGCCAAGGTGCACAAGCCTACGCAACCCCACATAGTAGATGCAGAAAGTATAGTAGTGCATTCATACACCTTGAGGTTTTTACATTTTACCCATTGGTACCACTAACTTCAATGTATTTTATTTGGATGTGTATTAGTGACTATAGGGTATTAAAAACAACAATATTAGAGCAACGTGCTTGACATAGCATAAAGTCAGCATCAACTTTAATAGTAAAGATCAAGTAGAATATGACAATGGAGTAGGAGGTGTCTTTTGGCTGCGCCCTTATTCAGGGGTCACCACGCCAAGTAAGTACAGCTGGCACACAGACCTACGAGTTTTTACACCGGATGACCTTCCTGAGGCAACTGGAATCGACCCCACTACACCACGAAGGGGCTTATATACAATATGACAATAAAAACAGTGAAAAATAACCAGTTAAAACATTTGCAAAAAAATTTTATAAGTATGACAATAACTACAATTAAAGGTAAAATATTCTGCTAAACTGGAATGAACACAGATAAAACAGTTCATTTTTAAAAGACTCCGCTCATGATCATGATCAGCAGCGCTAAGAGGCAAAAGTATATTGTTCCACAGGTTAGGCACCACCACTAAGAAAGCTCCGTCACCTCTTCTTAATAGCTCTACTAAAGATCATCCAGCACAAGCGTGCAAAAGTTCTTTAATTTCCACTCAGCTTGTCTGCAAGCACATCTAAGCGTGTGACCTGTCTAATTCAACTCATGGTTCAGTTATTGGTTGGGAACATTTAATCCAATGACTAAGTCCATTAGTTCAGCACAATAAAACTAATTCCTACTAAGATTGCAATCAAAATCTGTTGTACTGAGCACAGATTTTACATAAACCAACACGATTATAGCTGTGAGTCTTTTAGGGTATGTTTCTACCAGCTTCGCACATCTAAAAACAAAAAATAGTGCCCATTCTTCATTGCAAAGTAACTCAAGCTCAGTCAGATTGGATAATGATGTATTTATGTCAAAACTTTGACTTGGCCATTCTACCACATGGATATGATTCAATCTAAACCATTCCACTGTAGCTCTGGCTTTTTATTTAGCCTTGATTCCTTTGCAGCCTCTAACAGATTTTTTTAACACGTTGTCCCAGTTATTACCACCATATGCATACAGGTGCATCTAAAAAAAATGAATATTGTGAAAATGTTTTATATTTTTTGTTACTCATTTCAGAAAATGATTATATATACATTTAATACACATTGCCTGTGGTTCCGCTGAGGTGTAATGGAAGCTCTTTTATAGCAGCCTTATAGCAGGTTGCTTTTATAGCAGCCTTCAGGTCATCTGCATTGTTGGGTCTAATGTCTCGCATCGTCCTCTTGACAATCCCCCATAGATTCTCTATGAAGTTCATGTCTGGTAGGTTTGCTGGCCAATCAAGCACAGTAATACCCTGGTCACTGAACCAGCTTTTGGTAGCTCTGGCATGTTGGGGTGGTAGCAAGTCCTGCTGGAAAATAAAATGAGCATCTCCATGAAGCTTGTCAGAAGAAGGAAAGAATGAAGTGCTAGTTCCCTAGTAGATGACTCTGTTGACTGTGGACTTCAGAAAAGACAGTGGACCAATACCAGTAGATGACATGGCTCCCCAAAGCCTCTCTGATTGTGGACACTTCACACTGGACCTCAAGTAACTTGGAATCTGTGCCTCTCAACTCTTCCCCCAGACTCTGGGACATTGATTTCCAAATGAAATGCGAACTTTAATTTCATCTGAAAAGAGACCTTTGAATCACTGAGCAAAAGTCCAGTTTTTTTTCTCCTTAGCCCAGGCTGAGACACTTGTAGCCCATGTGTAGGACACGTCTGTGGCTATTGTTGTGGCTCCCCCTAATTCTTGAATGTATTTTGCTTAATAATCTTCTCAAGGCTGCGATTTTCCCTGTTGTCAGTATGCCTTTTCCTACCACACTTTTTCCTTCCATACAACTTTCCATTAATAGGCTTGGATAGAGCACTCTGTGAACAGTCAGCAATGAGCTGTTGTGGATTACCCTCCTTGTGGAGAGTGTCAATGACCGTCTTCTGGACATCTGTCAAGTCAGCAGTCTGCCCTTATGATTGTGTCACCTACTGACCCAGAGTGAGAGATCATTTAGAGGCTCAGGAAACGCTTGCAGGTGTTTTGAGTTATTTTAGCTTATTAGGGTGTGGCACCATGGGTTTGAACATTTTTACATTTTTCTAACTCTGAGACTCAATTTAGAGGTTTCGTTATCTGTAAGTCATAATCATCAAAATAAAATAAATAAGGCTTGAAATATTTCATGAATCTTTATAACATTAAGAGTTTCATTATCTGTAATAAGTAACAAAAATGACTGAACTTTTTCACCATATTCATATTTTTTTAGATGTACCTGGAACATCCTACTAGCTCTCATTAGCTCAGAAAATTTTCTCAGTTCATCAGTTCCCCCACAAAATGATGCTGCCACCACCATGTTTCATGGTCTTGGTGGTATAGTCAGGGTGATATTAGTTTTCTGCCTAACTTTTCTGCCAAACATAATTTGCATATACGTAGGTTAAATGTTTGTTTTTAGTTTCATCTGACCAGAGCACCTTTTTCTAAATGTTTGCTGTACATGGTTTGAAGCAAACTCCATACAGGACTTTTTATGACTTCATTTAAACAATGGCTTTGTTCTTGCCAGTCTTTCATAAAGCCAACATTGGTTGACAGCTGTCCCATCAACAGTTTTTTCACTTGAGCTGTGGATCTCTGAGGCTTTCACAGAACAGCTACTGTACATTTATACTGAGAATAAATTAAACACAGAATTGCTCTTTTTACTGATTACATGACTTCTGAAAACAACAAGTTGCAATTTTTAGGGATATAAGAGTAAGATGGCTTGAATAGAAATGTAGATTTGTATTTGTCAAAACAAATTTAAAAACCATTTATCCTATTTTCCTACTTGGGAGTTACTTTGCATTATCTACTATCGCATATGTTCCCACTGGAATACATTGAAGGTCTTGTTTGTAATGTAAAAGAATGTGAAAAAGGTCAGTGAATACTTTTCATTTCAAGGCAACTAAAAGCATCAAGTAATTCCCTCTCCTGGTATTTCCTCTATTTTTGTCTCCATCTGCTGTTCCCACTTCATTCCTCCTTTCCCCTCTGCCCTACCAGTGCCCCAGTACCAAGCAAAGAGCATTATATTTGTTATTGCTGCAGTGGAGCTATTGGTCCCAGGATCTCTGGCTGTGTTCTGGTCTACGTCTGCCCTCTGAGCTTCACTGCTTGGTACCCGCCGTCAGAGGATTGCAGGGGAGTCTCAGATGCTGCTGTTCTCTGATAAGGCCTGGCCAAAGTAACCCACATGGTAAAATAAAAGAGGTTATGTGGCTGCAAGTAATATTTATTCTTATATTTAGTGCAGTTTCTATAGTCATTGTTTTCCATGAGCAAGTAGAGAGCCAATTTATACTGATTGCTGTGAGAAGTTGGGGCTAATGCTGAAATAAAATAAAGATTCAGAAAAACAGAGTGAGCTTAATAGAAAAAAACTCAGATGAGCCCAACATTCCTGGCAGAAACGCAGGTCATTCCATCATTGAAGCAGAGCAAGAACGCCTGCCGCTTTGTACATCTGGGGTTTTTGACCACAGGCCACATTATCAAGTCCCACACGCAGTGTGTTTCATCATCTCTCCCAGCAAGTGACTTAACTTGGCCAAGCAGACAGAGGCTGTGCACCGCCAGAAGTCGTTCTGGGTTGCCTGTGTTTAACAGGTGAGTCTGCAAGGTCATAAATAGAAAAATAGAAATTGTGATATTTCTGGATAGTCTGGTGTGTACTTTGTAAAGATGCCAAAAACTCATGCATACTGAGAATCATTTGACTGTGTTTTTGGTACAGTTGTTACAACCACAACTTGAAAGAGTTTTATTGGGATCATTTTATGCTATAGACCAACTCAAGTTAGTGCATAACTGTGAAGTTTAAGGAAAATGACACAAAAATCTGAACCTTTACTTTAATACACTTAAATTAAACCCAGTGCAACCAAAACTATGACTCATTCTCAGCATAAATACAGCTGTTCTGTGAAACCATCAGAGATTTGTTGGAGAACAGTAGAGAACAAATAGCATCATGAAGTCAGGAGAGAGCTTGCTTGGTTAATATGTAGCCATTAAGGGCATAAGGAACACAGGGGTTGTGGAGACGTTCAAGTTTTTTTCTCTCACTCGCTCATGTTCAAACATTTTGCCACGCAGGCCAAAATCGTAGAGATAAAAATACTGACAAGCCACAAAAATGCAAATTTTCTTTTTTATTTAAAACGCAAAATTAATTTTATGTTATTTTTCTTTTAACCTGCTCAATGCCAAACTAAACATGCAAGATTTGGAATACAAAAAAATGGTCTTTCAGGTTTGCAGTACTAAAAGAAAAGCTTACAATTTCCTAAATTTAGGGGTCAGTTGTTTATTATTGTCTTGGTCTAGAAAGATTTTGAGTCTATTCAGAACAACAACTATGGGATATGGGTCACTTTTCCTTCAAACACGCTTGGTGAATTTAGCCAAGTCTGCTTTTGAGGCATTAAATGTTTGTGGTTTTTCTAACCCCCAGTCGGTCGTGGCAGATGGACGCTCACACTGAGCCTGGTTCTGCTGGAGGTTTCTTCCTGTTAAAAGGGAGTTTTTCCTCTCCACTGTCGCTACATGCATGCTCGGTATGAGGGATTGCTGCAAAGTCAACGCCAGTGACTGTCCACTGTCTCTACATGCTCATCCAGGAGGAGTGAATGCTGCAAGTCACTGATTGGATCCAATCTGCTGGGTTTCCTTAGACAGAAAAACTTTTTATCGAATTTGAATAAATAACAGAATCTGACTGCACTGTTCAATGATTAGGATTAATTAGAATGTATGTACCAGACTTTCGTGAAGTGCCTTGAGACACCATGTGTTGTGAATTGGCGCTATATAAATAAAACTGATTTGAATTGAATTGAAGATCAAAGAACACACCAAATAGTTTATAAAGTTTTGGAGACTTTTAAGTATGGTTTGGTTATAAAACAATATCACAAGCTGGGATTAGTGAGATTCAGTGAGCTCACTGATCAAGCCATCATACAAAATCGGAAAGCATGTGGCACGTTTGCAGACCTGACAAGACATGACCATTCAACTAAAATGGCCGAGCATTATATGGAGAGTCAGCCAAGAGGCCCATGGCAACTTTTTAGGAGCTGCAAAAATCCATAGCTCAGGTAGGAGAATCTGTTGACAACACAACTATTAGCTGGCCACAAGCCTGGCTTTAATGGAAGAGTGGCAAGAAGAAAGTTACAACCATCAGAAGTCCTGTTTAAGTTTGCAACAAAACACATATAGAGGATGCTGTTCGTATCTGAAAGAAGTTGCTCTAATCAGGCGAGACATGTATGCAAACCCATAAGTGTGACAGAAAATAACACTGCTCATCATCCTCCAAACCTAAATCTGATTGAAATTTGTATAAAGTCTTTAAAATTGTGGTTGATACATTCTAACATCCGATTCAAATGAGCTACATATACTTTGCAAAGATGAATGGATTAAATGTTTAGTCTCTGAACGTACAAATTTGACAGCAGAAAAACTGTTACAGACATATCCCAAGAAGTTGGCCTTAATGCTTTAAATCAGCCCACGATGAGTAACTACCTGACGGGAAGATCAAGCTATCTGTACCAGCTGCGCCATTTCTCTGCTTCCCCACATTCCCTGTCCAGCAGCAATGAAAACCATGCCTTCAATAACACTAATTAGCTGCAGAGTAGTTGCTTTTGGTCCCCAAAAATTGAGCACTTGTCTACACTTGTATGCAAGCCTGCACATACATGTTTTGACTCCCCTGGGGGCATAAACACAGAACATAAATGTGGGAGAGGACTAAAGGCAAACAAACAGTTTCAATGACAGACTCCATGCACAGAGATAGAAACGTGGCCTTCAGTACAGACCTCATCAGCCATTTGAGTTTTTCCTGTTGCCCATGTGTGAGAAACTGCATCAGATATATTTTAATAAACTGCTTTTGGTTTAGAGATGGAAAGAAAATTATTAACACATTTATCAGCTTTTAAATAAGCTGACAGCAATTGATAAAATTATTTGAGGGAGAAAAAATGTGTTTGTGTGAAATTTAGCAAGAGGCACTGAGAAACAAAGTCACAACCTTTAAAAAAAAGTGTGTGTGTATGAGCTTATGTATGTGAGTAGAGAGGTGGGGAGTGGAAAAACATACAAAATAACTCGAGAAAGCGTTGAAATGTTTTATGTCTGGAAGCTCAGGAGGTGTAAACCTCTAGAGGTGAAGGCTAGAGCAGGAGGTTGGAGACTAAACACCACAGAACACTGCAGGGACCATATGATAACTAACTAATTAAAACTCAGAGGCCAGCGCCGACAATCAATACGGCTCGTTCAGGAGGGTGGGCAGGGGGAATTTGGTGTCAGATTGTCCTGTGTGTGAAAACAGCCTGGAAACTGGGCCAAACCTAGTGGTGGAGGGCGAGTCGAGGGGACTTGTTGGACTCTGAAAAGATAAAGTTTCTCTGCACAGCTGCTTTGGCCTGCAGACAGAGAGAAACATCTGTATTAACCTCAGCACCACAGGCAGCATACTGTGCAGAGGAATGCAAGGAGCAACAGAGAGAAGGGTGGAGAGAGGATGAAGGAGAGATATGAGCGTGTTGTTGATAAATATATTGAAGCTCTTCACTCTGGTGCGGCTGTACCATGACACAACTGCTTCTCAGTTTGTAGTAAGAGAGTGAGCTGGTAACAGAGTTCTGTCTCAGAGTCAAACCTCTAAATATCTAAATTAATTTACCAGTTTGACATTTCTTCCCTTCTCTGCTCTTCAAAATATTTCTCCTAAGCCGTAGAACAAAGCAGAAAGAAATGCAAGACAACTGTTTGGCAGCAGGGATGGAAGCAGGCAGAGGGGGGTTGGATGGGGGAGGGCCAGGTGGTGCCCGATCAGGTCACAAAGGTAACACAGAGAGTATGAGTGTTGACACAGAGATCCTAAGCAGAATCTCTCCCTCTTCTGGTCCCTTCTCTTGCACATAAGTATGACCCTAGCATGGCTCAGTTCCATGAAACTGAAATCTGCATGATAACTTTGAGATAACATGCATTGTGGAAAAATGAGAGTGGAAAAAACTCCAGACGAACTTTGTTTGTTGACTGTTTTTCAACCTGGGAGATGAATCCCATCTGGTGCCGATTAACAGCAGCAGAACACTAAACAATTAAAATGCTCCCTAGTAGCACATGTTTTCCAGTGGCTTGATATTTGTTAGTGATTTTATGTGCTTTTCCTCTACTGCAGCAACAGCAGTCTCAACCTTTGAACATCTCAGAGCACAGTTCGATTCATCATCCAATAATGACAAGAATATGACAGAACACCAAACCTAGCAAAACATGAATACCCACCTAAACTGACAGGCCAGTCAAGCAAAGCATTAATCAGAGAAGCAACTTAGGGGACCATTGTAACACTGAAGAGGCTGCAGAGATCTACAGATCTGGTGGGAGAATTTGTAGACAGGACAACTATTAGCGGTGCATGCTACAGATCTAGCTTAAATGGAAGTGTGGTAAGAAGAACGATGTTGTTAAAAGGAATCAACAATACGTCAAATTTGCAGTTTACTACTGGCTATGTAGGAGACATAGCAAACATGTGGAAGATGAGATGCAAAAGCAAAAACCTGGGGAAAAACATTTTAGAGGCTGCGTAAGATTTGAGACTGGGATGGAGGTTCACCACCCAGCAGGTAAGCAGGCCTAAATATACAGCATATTCAAAGCATATTCATATAGAATTACCAATTTAAAGGCCAGATCTAAATCAAATTGAGAATCTCCAACAAGACTTGAAAGCTGGTGTTCGCAAATGCTCTCCCTTTAATCTGACTGAACGTTTTGTGAAGAAGAATGGGCAAAAAATGTCAGTCCCCAGATGTGCAAAGCTGATTGAGACATAGCAACTGCAATTCAAGTGTTGATTGAGGGGGCTTTATACAAATGCATGCCACACTTTGAATATCATTATTTTACCATTACTCTGCACTGCTTTGTGTTGATCTTTCACCGCTATTAGAGCTAATAAAATGTATCGAGGTTTGTGGATGTAATGGGAGAAGGGATGTAACTACTTTTGCCAGACGCTGTACAATCCCACCTATGAACATATATAGTGGTTGAGGTTCTAATTTCAACATTAAGGCTTAACCCTTCTTGAAATGGTGTTATATCATTATTTTTGTGCTACAGTGCGTCTGTTTGGCTATTTAGAGATGAAATATTGTAAATGTAATTTTAGCAAACATCAAAATCTAAGAGGTTTTACTTTGGGTAAGTGGGAGCAAAGAAGCTTGAAATGGATGTGACAGTCTGGATAATTCTGAATGTGTTAAAAGACATGAGTGGATTTTTCTGAAGATGCAATAATATTGAGTAAAAGGTCTTGCCCTCATCTTTGATCAAATAAGACAAAACTGGGATATCCCGACTGTTTTTTTTTACCTCTGATTTGCAGTGGAGCTGTGTCATTCCAACTTTCAGTCACAGCTATCATCCATGTAGGGTTGCATGAGAAGAGGGAAAAACAAGGAAGCTGTGACTAACATATCTCGTGATAACATCTTACTGTAAAGGATCAGATCACACACACACACACACACACACACACGTGCACACACACATTTTGCAGACACAGGTGATGATTTTGCTGCTCTTTTAGTCATCCAGTATGCAAACAGCAGACCTCCAATAACAGCTCATTCCTCTGATTAAGAAGGCCTAAATGTTTTTTTTTTAGGTTAGACTGAGTGTTTGTTTTTGTGCCAATAGGATGAGGAGGATCAGTACGTATGAGTTCAACATGAGCTGATCTTCACTGGCCAAAGTTGTGGCCAAAAGCCACGGAAGTCATGGTTGGTTAAAGAGGAAATGCTTTTAATAGACAGTGGCCGAGGGCTATCGCTGCCAAAGACCAAAGGCACCACCGTAAATAATCACTGCAGGTACACAGTTCCATGTTGTGTGGCCTGCTTCAGAGACATGCATGTTGTGTTAACTCGTGCATGATCATGTCTGGCACACACTCAGTGCCTGGGTGACCTGTGTTTGCATGCAGCAGTGTGAATTCTGAATGCATGCTGTAAGTCATTTACACAGCTGGACTTTTAAACTCCAGTGACTCAGTAAAGAGGACGTCCCTGGCCAGGGGTCTGTCCCAAAAAACCCACACACACCCTTAACTGGCTCCTCTGGACTTACAACAAAGCTCCTACAAGCAAAAACAAAGGGGATCGAAAAGGGATAGCCAAAAATAAATGTATATTATGTCATTTGGTGGCTCTTGTGATTTGTTCTGAAACTTAAACATGGAGTTTAACAAAGACAGAGGTCAATCTAAAAAAACTGGCCTTTGCTACAACCAGGGTGCAAAGTCTGACTTATGTACGTTGGCTTTGCAGATGCAGAGATGGGCAAAAGTAGAGGGGTGTTTTTTGAATAAAAGCTGTGCCTGTTTAGCCCTCAGACAACCTAAATGAAAAAACAAAAGCCACAAAGTGCAAATGTGGAAACGAAGGAATTTAGAGAGGAAACAGTCAGTTTAATTGCCATCACTTTTTCTCTCTCTTTTTCTCTCATAACTATTTTCTCCTTCTCTCAAGTTCTCTCATGTGAAAGGTAATGAAGGAATGAAAATAGGATCTTGCACAAATGTATAAATAACACAAACCCCATCAATAAAACACATTAATATTTCCAGCATGTGACCGAATGTCATCACAAATAACCTCCTTGTGTCTTAATGAGAGACATGAACATGTGGCTTAAAGGCCTAATCTGACCAAAGGTCATTTGAAATGAGATTAACTAGAAGATGTAAAGACAGTAGTGTAACTTTCCTTTTGCAAGTCTTTAACATAACACATATCTGTAAATCCCCTTGCTGATGGCAGCCATCTTTCAGAAGCCCTTGAACTGAGTTTATCTCGTGCCTTTTCTGCTCAAAAGCCTTCCTCTACCCCTTGAGCCTGCTGCAGCCTTGGCTCTTGACTTTCTGAGTCTCTGTGGTCAAATCCATCTGTGCTGCAGCCTCTTGAAAATAGTCACAATACATCAGCTCCCACAGTAATTGCACATTGCAGTGGAGGGAACCAGTGTCACCTCCCTCTTTCTTGCCAAGACAGTTAAACAATGGTCTTTCCAGGATTGAATGCAAAGAGAAAATCAAAAATGTAATGTTCATAGATAGATAGATAGATAGATAGACAGACAGATAGATAGATAGATAGATAGATAGATAGATAGATAGATAGATAGATAGATAGATAGATAGATAGATAGATAGATAGATAGATAGATAGATAGATAGATAGATAGATAGATAGATAGATAGATAGATAGATAGATAGATAGATAGATAGATAGATAGATAGATAGATAGATAGATAGATAGATAGGCAATGGCAGCATCCTACTATAGGGATGCTTTTCTTGAGCAAGGACAGGGAAGCTAATGAGAGTTGATAGGTAGATGGATGGAGCTAAGTACTATCTAATCGAGGCTGCAGAATACGAGACTGGAGCAGAGGTTCATCTTGCAACAGGACAATAACCACAATCATACATCCAAGCCACAAAAAATAGATCAATGCATATTAAGGTGTTAGTCAAAGCCCAGATGTCCAATTGAGAATCTATTGAAAGACATGAACATTGATGTTCTCTGATGCTCAACCTCCAATCTGTCTGAGTTTAAGGGGAATAGGCAAAAATTTCAATAAGATGTGTTCAGACTAGCAGCTGTTTCAGTGAAATGTGGCACAACAAAGTATTGATTCAGGGGGTAGGAATACAAATGCATGCCACATTATTTAGATTTTTATTTGTAAAATATTTTTGAAAGCCAGGTATGAATTTCCTTCCACAGCAATGCACTCCTTTTGTGGCTCCATCCGATAAAATATCATTGAAATAAATTGAAGATGATGCCTCTAACAAGCCAAAAGGATATGAGGCACTGTAAATAAAAAAATAAAAAACTAATTACTGATGTGAAGTGCAACTCACTCACAGGCAAACAAATATGAATAAACTAAGCTAAAATCACTGCTGACTGGAATTATTCTGATATCTTTGTTTCTACAGGGATGTCTCCAGATTAGAGTGAAAGGAGGACCTGGTGGTGCACTTTGAACCCATTCTTCTGTTGACTCATTCTTCAGATAAGGCCTGGCTGACATATTAGCTGCTGAGCTGCTCCCTCATCCGCAACTAAAGCACCTGAAAATTATAGTTTTTCTCAGCTGTTTAACAAAGGGGTGCAGTGGAATTTGACTCTCCTGGTGTTAGCTGGGAAGTTGAGCTTTGGTTTTATAAACACAGTTATTGTGTGCGCGCACAGGTGTTACAACAGAAAAGTTCATAAGCTGCTTGTACGGTGGCATGAAAAATAACCCTGATCCTGTTCTCACATTTGAATTTAAATGAAATACAGATTTTGGAAAGTATTTTTGGTTGCTTGTTTTTTATATATTTATAAGAAAAGAGACTGTGGAACATTTGAAGAACTGGAGGAGCCTACCTAAATTCACAAAGCTCATGACCATGTCAGCGTCATTCAAGAAGTTATTGTCTTGCAGGCTGGCAATCGGTGGGCCCTGGGTTGTGAAGATGGGTTTGTAAGGGTAAGAGTATCTAGTCTCGTCCCCATCCGTTGACATCGCGTTGTACAGGTCCAGCATGAACATCGGGGCAGCGTTGTGCTTCCCGTGGAGGTGAGGTCGCGGCCGGTGCGGCAGTCCTAAGATCGACAGGATCTCCCGCTGCATCTCCTTCCGCTCCTGGCTCTTCAGCCGGCGGTGGATAAAACTGGAGTGGAACTCATTGTCCAAAGTGAAGTTCGTAAAGGTTGTATCCGCCAGGACGCAGTAGCTCCAGACCAAAAGCAAAACGGGCGCACGTCTGTCCAGAATATGTGCCATGGCGCTCTCCGTGCGTAATTGCGCCAAGATCGGTTTGCTGAAACTCTAAAAAATAGATCTGGAATTCTTGACAGCAAGGCAGTCAAGTGATCAGTATTCAAAAATCACTTACATGCCCTCATGTTAAGGGGAAGCACTTCTAAGTTATGCATCAACTCAACTGAAAAGTCCTTTGATTTATCACTTCTCTGGATGCCCCTCGGTCCTCATTCAAAACCCTGCGGTCAAAAGTTGCCAACTGCGGTGCAGCTTGCAACTGCGGAGAGGAGGCTGCGAGCGCACGCATTTCACTGAACAAGTTGTAAGAAGGCGCTTAGCGCTGGGAGGAGTGCAAGAGGGAGGGAAAGGGCGACAGCGAGGGCGCATATGCTCAGGCTCTCTGAAGAGAGAGCGAGTTTGGCTTTGTTGCCAGTTGAAAACGGCTCCAGGCGACATGTGCAAAATAAAACACCGAATACTGAAGATGGGATCTGTGTTATGATGCTTCAGTATGAATTGTTACATTCCCACAATTCCTTTTGTTTGCAATGATTCAATAATAACAAATGTAAAACTGGTTATTTTAGTTTGTTAAGGCTGACTGCGTGCATGGAAAACACAAATCATAGAAGAGAGTGATTATTTAAGTTTTGTCAGGGAGTACTTCAGTACCGTGGGAGCCGTTGCAACATGCAGTTGCAGCCCTGCCTAATCTGCAGGTGCGCTGTCTAAATACAAGGGGTCATGTGGGTCTGAGCCCAGGCTTTAAAGCCTGCTGTCCTTTGATGTCAAAAAGGCACAGCTACAGCCACAGCCAGACCGAAGATATAAGTAAACACTGCGGCTGCTATAGGGCCGACTGCTGGTGTGGGAGTCTCAAGTCCCAATTTAGTAGGTTATGCCATGTGCTATTTGTTTTACAAATGATTTAAAGTGGCTAATGTCATGCAACGCGTTTTTTTTTTCAATAGACTATTTAATTATTTGTTGGCTCAATAGTAAATTGTAATGACAAGTTAGTCAGTAGCCCTGTGGAACACGAGGGGCTCATGTTGCGTCATGTTTGTACTCAGAAGTAAGGTTGTTCATGTTTCTGTTAGAAACACACAAGACCCCCCTGAAGTATGAATTCTGACTGGGGAAGTTGGAGGTCAGGAAGCAGCCCTGGAGTTTAGTATCCAATATGGCTGCTGGTCATGTAAAACACAGTGAAATTTGCAGATTTGAACTGCTTTTTGACCCTTTTGACAGTTTTCATCCTTCTGGTGTTAAACCTCCATTTGCATTATTTTTGCATTGGTGTTTGAAAATGGAGACATCCTTTGGGTAGCAGTGACTGCTATAGAATAGAATAGAATAGAATAGAATAGAATAGAATAGAATAGAATAGAATAGAATAGAAGATTATTCATCCCCGAGGGGAAATTACATTGTTTCAGTAGAACAACATAAAAAACATAAAAACAACAACCTACACTTTCAGTCATCCACAACACTATAAAACACAGGCAGCACAAACTTGAATACATTTTTAAAAAATTCAAAAAATAGAGCTCTAAGTTACATTATTTTTAATCTTCTTGTGTATTTGCATTTGCATGTGTTTGCATGCCCGTTTGCATGCCCGTTATTTGTGTGTGTGTTTGCATTTAATTAACATCCAAGACTGTGCCTCTAATGGCAGCCTTGGAGCTTTGCTCTCTCATTTTCAGACACAAATTATTGCCATATACCAACCACCCCACCATCTTCGGACCCCCTGCCTGCACTTAGGATCTCAGAGGAAGATGTAAAAAGGCTCTTTCAGCACCTGAAAACAAAGAAGGCCTCAGGACCTGATAATGTCTCCCCATCATGTCTGAGAGCCTGCGCAGAATAACTGGCACCCATCTTCACTGAGTTTTTCAACAAGTCACTGTAGCTGTGTGAAGTTCCCTCTTGCTTTAAATGCTCCACCATCATCCCAGTACCCAAGAAACCCACCATCACAGGATTAAATGACTACAGGCCTGTCGCCCTGACGTCTGTGGTCATGAAATCCTTTGAGCGACTGGTCTTGAAGCACCTGAAGGACATCGCAGGCCCCCTGCTGGACCCCCTGCAGTTTGCCTATCGGGAAAACAGGTAGGCAGATGATGCAGTCAACTTGGGAATACACTTCATCCTGCAAAACCTCGACCACCCAGGGATGTATGCCAGGATCCTGTTTGTGGACAGCGCGGCTTTCATCACTGTCAATCCAGACATCCTCCACCAGAAGCTCACCCAGCTGAAAGTCCCAGCCTCCATCTGTCAGTGGATCACCAGCTTCCTGAACTACCCGCAGGACCAGGTGAGGCTGGGGAGCATCTTCTCCCACACAAGAACCATCAGCACCAAAAATAAATATACCAAAAAATATACATATATCCTCACTGAGAGCAAAGTGTACTAGAGTCATATTCCTTCTTATACAAACTTGGCAATAAAGCTGATTCTGATTCTGATGTATGGCTAAATTCAATATGTGGAGTTTCTCAGAGCTTAGTTGCTCTAAGAAAACAGTTGTCAAAGGTTTGGAGCTAAGAAGTTTTTTGGCTCCCGCCTGCTAGATGATGTTTATAACATTAAAGTTAGACTTCAATAACACAGTAAGGAAAGCTGTCCAACATTTTAAACTCTGATTGCCAACATAGAAAGGAAGAAAAGGAGGCCAAGCGTTTTTTTAGATCTTCCAAACATGAAGTGTCTTGCAAAGTATTCATACCCTGTGACCTTTACAGCCTCAAACTTCAAGATATTTTATTGGCAATTTATATGATGGATCATCACAATGTAGAGAGTAATTGTAAAGCAAAAGGAATTTGGTTTTCTAAATTCTAATTCAAATAAAAATCTGGAGAGTGTGATGTACATATGTTCTCAGCTCTGCTGGGTCAATAATTTTTTCAACTAACTTTTGCTGCAGCTGCTGCTGTAATTTTTTCAGGACATGTCTCCGGCTTTGCATGTTCAGAGACTGAATTAGTTTACTCGTCAGATTGGAGGGCATCTGTAAACAGAGATATGCATGTCTTATCACAAATTATAGATTTAACTTTGACTAGGCAGTTCTAACAAAAGCAGATATTTTGATCTAAAACATTCTATTGTAGCTCAGGCTGTGTGCTTAGGGTAGTTGTTCTGCTGTAAGGAGAATGTCCTCCCCAGTCTCAAGTCTTTTGCAGCCTCTAACAGAGATTTTTCGAGGGATTGACACATATTTGCCCCCCCTCCATCTTCTCAATTACTCTGAAAAGCTTCCCTGTCCCTGCTGAGGAAGAACATTCCTACAACATGATGCTGCCATTGCTATGTGCCACAATTAGTTTTACTCCTATCTGCATTTTTAATGCAGGTTCAGTTTTTTGAGTAGACAACTAAAAGTCCAGCCAACAGATTCTCCCACCAGAGGTGTGGATTTCTTCAGCTCTTCCAGGGTTACCACGGGTCTTTTCACTGCTTCTCACATTAATGCTGTCCTTCTCTGGCCTTTTAGTTTAAGTGGATGGCCATGTCTTGGTAGGTTTGCAGTTTTGCTAAACTCGCTGTTTTAAACTTCTCTACAACTTTCTCCCTCACATTTCTGCTGTATTCCTTGGTCTTCATGATGCTTGTTCACTGATGTTCTCTAACAAACTTCAGAGGCCTTCACAGATCCGTTTTATTTATACGGAAATTAAAGTGCACACAGATGAGCTCCATTTACTAATAAGTCACATGTGAAGACAAATGTTTGCACTAGTCTTTACTAGTATCAGAGTAACAAGGATGAACACACCACAATTTTCATATTTTTTATTAGTAAAAAACAGTTATTTTTAAGGTGACGTAATTCTGTGCTATATTTGTGCTAGAGTTTTACATAAAATGCCCAAAATGTTGAAGCTTGTGCTTCTAAAATGACAAAATGTAAAAACGTTTAAAGGATATGAATTGTAATACAGTGTAGCTTACCTTCCTGCCCCTTTAATGTGGTTGTTCTGGTCTTCAAAAGCACTCCTCTCTGCTTTTTCCAATTACATTGTTTCAAGCATTTCACATCCTGCCACTGCTTCTTCTGCACACCAGATCCTCCATTTGATTTTAACAGGGCTCTCAACAGTGACTTGTAAACATTTCTATCCAGTGCTCAGACAGATCCAGTTAATGGCTGCAGGTGTTTACAATACAGCAGCTTCTGACTGGGAACTTAAGGTTCTGCATAAAAATCCACATCTTCAATTCATCATCAATTTCTTTCCCTTTTCTCCCAGTGTGTGATGCTTCTGCTTTACTTTCTGTGCTGTAGAGTTGGTGAGGTCAAATCCCCTCAAATAGCTCCTCAGTTGGTGCCCAGAAAGGGGCAGACAATCCTGTACAGCACAAAAGGAACAGACCCCCTTTTGTTTAGTCCTTCGAGGGCCCGGTGACAGTCCCTGTAAACAGTGGGCACAAGCTGAGGCCAACCAGGGTGAGCTGCACGGAGGGGCCTTTTACAAGGGGAATTAAAGCGGAAAGGCAGAACAAATCGTGTTTGAAAGTTCTGTCACTGAAACACATCGGATAAAGCTGTTGGAAGAATGACCATGATTTTTCTTAAGTAAGTCACATTGAATGAAGCAAGCAAGAGTAACAGAGATGCACCGTGATGTCAGAACGAGCACTTTAATGCAATTCAATTAATTAGTGAAAAAAACGAGCCAAAAAGCTATAACGAAAAATCTGAGGAGACCAATTCAGGCCAAATGGTGGAGCAATTAAAAAAATGCTAGGTCATTTCTTGAACCTAAATGCTGGTTTCATGCTGCTTGGAAGAGACGTTAGGCAGTTGTGACCCACTATTTGGTCAAAAATTGTGACCCAGTTTGTTGGGTTAGACAATAGACTAGAAATTTGCCTCATCATTTCATAAACTACAATTTTAAGATATATAAAGACCTACGTTTGACTTCTGCACCAAAGGCAGCACCTTCAAATTTCCTTCACAGCATGAGAATGAAAAATAAAAATATTCTGTTCTCTTTTAGTCAGACTTCAATAAAGCCCTTCCTTTGGATCAAATAAAGAATGGTGAGATAAGATGGTAAATTACCACATGCTGTCCATTTGTTGTGTTAATCACCTTAGTTCATAATAAAAACTATCTGTTTGATTCTGGGTTTCTATTTCCTTTTATTTCTCCTTCCACACACTGGGAGTGAAAGAAGGCTGGCTCTGTGCTGGGGGACTCCTCTACAACGTCTGGAAATCATTATGCAAAGAATAATTTTTCATAAAATGAAGAACATTATGGAGAACCCTGAGCACTGTCATACAACAGCAGAGTGTCTTCAGTCAGAGGGTTCTTCAGATCTGCTGTAAGACAGACCTCTACAAGAGATCCTTTCTGCCCACAGCCATCACCATCTACAACAGCTCTTTGAAGAAATCTGCACAATATGAGCTATAACAGGTTAGGTTATAAGGCCCCTCTAAATTGGTATCAGATTTGAGTTTGTGGGTTTATAGTTGCCTGTTCTTTGTGTCTAAGTGTTGGATTGTTCTGGGTGTGCCCCAATTCTTGCCCACTGACTGTTGGAAATTGGTTCCCATCCACAAGCAAGAAAACCCTAATTTGTCAAGTCAACACAGGCCTGGATATGACCTAGAACTGGGTTAGTAAATGAGATTGGATTGTTTTCAGCCCAGCGGTTTTAAAGGTGTAGGGGGCATTTGCGGCAATAAAAGAGTTGTACTTTTAGAGTTTATAACTAAGATAACAAGATTCTTATACCTCTCTTCACCTGTTCTACTTATTTAATTAGGGTTTTTTTATGTAACACAAAATCTTTATTTAGCCCACAGCATTTCAACTACACTTTAACATTTCTCCTTGTCATCTGGCACAGTGTGAGCAGCAACTCCTCTCTGCACTCCAACAGGTTGGAGCAGGATACAAAGCTCCAAAGAAGACCACACAGAAGTGCAATAAAACCTCCCCGGAAACTCTATAACACTCATGTAACATTGTCATCTGTTCATCACATTGTTCACTCTTTTGCTTTCTTTTAATCTTTTGTTGAAGTCCAAGTGCATTGCAAGAGTTGGTGCTCTTCCTGTGTGCTTGGTTAACTCTGTTTGGAAGCTCAAAGCATGTGGTCAGAGGTCATATTAATATTTATTTCATGTGTTGCCTCAGAGAGCAGCAGGCAGTAGTCCTTTGAAGATCTGTAGAAGCAGAGAGGCGGATGAGGTTTGGGGAAGTGGGTCTGTAGAGTAAATCTATCTTTTAAAAAAAAGTCTTAAAAAAAAAGTCTTGAAAGGTTGCAATGTGGGGTCGACTGCAAGGACACGATATGGTGAAGGCACGTTCTTTTTTTCCTCTCCACCCATCTCAATCTGCCTGTCCGTTCCTCATGGTTTTTGGCCTAACCCCAACGTGTGCAGTGCACAAGCTGATGGCCTGTTAAAACAGCCTAACCAGGTGGAGCTGAGCTATTGCGAATGTTCCCCTTCTGTTGTCTCGCACTTCCAGGGGCCTCATGAACATATGAGGCGCAGCTGTGAGACAAGCAGACAAAAAAAGAAAAAGAGAGTGGGTGGGTAAAAGAAACAGCTTTGAAATAGTTCATTTTATGAAGTACATTTAGGATTTGAGTATGATAACATTTAAAGCCTGACGCACGAGAAAATAAATAAATATTGAAGTGTTTTTGGATAGGTTTATATGTAATATCCCCTGGATTTCTAATCTCTAGTTTTTTAATTGATATAAAATGTCATAATCATGTATTTGTTCATGTATTATTCCCAACCAAAAGGAAATGGATTGCATGAGTAAAAAAAACATAGCTGACGTACAGAAAAACAACTAATGAGTTTTTGGATGCTATACCTTACGAAATAAAGTATAGCACCTGATATATACATTTACACTACATATTTTCTGTAAAATATTTAATGACATTCTAAAATATTTTTGCAAGAACACCTTTTATGCAGCAGGAAAGTTATCCAAAGCATCCAAAGTAAGACCTCTGAAAGACTCAAAAACTGCAAAATTCCAGTATTGGAGAGGCTCAGTTAAATTCTGGACCTAGACTTGAATGAAATGCTGCGGCATTACCTTAAAAAGACCATTGAGGCCCAACCCTCTACTGTTGCTGAGGTTCTTACAGTTCTGCAATCAAGAGTGGATCAAAATTCTGTCACAGCCATGTGATCGCCAGCTACCACAAACGCTTGATGGCAGTAGTTGCTGCCAGACGTTAGGTTTAGTGGGCAATTATGTGTTCTCAAAGGATAGGATTGGATAGCTTTTTACCCTTAAAGAATGAAATCATAATGTAAAAACTGCATTTGTTTGCTTTTGAATTAACTAGAAAGCAAAAACTGTTGAAATCTGTAATTAGGGAAATACCTTTTTAAAGAACTGTATCCTAAAACTTCAAATGAACAGTGACAGGAGCTGCCAACTGCTACCCGATACTAGTCTTCACATGAGGTCTATTTTATTAGGTTGGAATTGCCGTAACAAATGGGTTTCATCACATGTCAAAATAAGCTGTCAGGATTTTCTGGTAAGAAATACAATATTACGTTATTTGAAACGCTGCACCTTGCAGGTCTCTTTGCCATCACTCACTACCTGCTTTCGCCTGTATGAGGTATGTCCTGTCAGCTCTGTGTTTGTCTGGAACTGGATATGGCACTTGGGAACACCGGAGTAGCTTGGATCTGATATATAGCACTCAGCAGTCCAGGCAGACCCATCAGTTATAGCTGCTGGTGCTGACAGTCAGAGATACCATTTTAGTTAAGCTTTCCCTTAATGCCAGGCTTAGTTGCGCTTATCCCATTGCAGGATGTTATCATTCAGGCACGCTGTCACTTGTGTCATCAGGTTCGACAGTTAATCGGCCTCCTAACCCAGCCACATACTTATCAACATCCATTACTGAGGTGCCTGGGCATGATAAAAGTCCAGCTAGTTTATTACAGCTCTGGGCTGTGGTCCCATTAAGATTCCTCCATGTTTAGTGAGAGGCCTTGCCCCTTGACTCTTGCTCTCATCACTCCATAAGGCCATGTTGATCTGTTAGTCACAATGGACACTGGATGATCTGTTAGCTCCTCTTTTGGGGATAGTGGTCATTAAAGAGAGGGCTGCATGGCAAAAGTGACCAAAGCTGATGAGAACCAGACAAATGGGAGACCCAGAAGTATACTGTGTGTGTGTTTGGAGTGGGGGGCAATGAAGCAGGAGGTGGACGTGCTGAACTATGTGGATTGTGAAAGGAGGGCAGCTCTGTTTTCTATTTGTGAGGATTAGGTTGACAGATCTGTATTTAGTTTCTATGGGCCTCTAGCTGCAGCTAATCCCCCTCACCTGCAAAGAGTGCCCCCACCCCTCCTTCCACCTAGCCCTTTTCTTTCCTCTGACCCTGCAGCCCCCTACTTCTCGCTTAGTTCCCTCCTCTTGCACAGCACAAACACTCATCCCGAGACATGCATATGACTCGTTGCACTCTGTCTCCTCAGGTTAGGGCCTCACACTCGACGCAAATCTCTCCCTGGCCAAAGGAACAGCGGGGGTCTCTGGGCTTTCTGGAAAAGATGAAAAAGTACTCTGGCAACATGCGGTCTTCCACATATAAAGAATGTTTTCATCTTGAGTGATGGGCTGCTCATCATCACTAAAAGATAGCAATTACAAAGAAATTAAGAGCAATTACTACGGAAGCAGCCTGTCACAGCCACTCAGGGGAAAGGGAAACCTTCAGAAAGTAACTTTAGGAAATATTCAGGGTCAGGTCAGGGGCTATGGACCCCATCTTTTTAGATTTTGGTTAACACACTCTCTGACCAGGCCTTCACACTGTGAAAGAAAGACAGCAGTGCCACTGCAAAAACACACAGCATGCCTACTAACAGCTCTAAAAGCTGAGGAGACTGGATAACCTAATATTCAGTGGAGCACATTTTCTTATTTTACGAAATAAGCAACATAATTGCTAAATGATGCAACAAAGAAACAGATTTTAGGGGTTATTGATGATAGCAAACATTCACATTTTTTAAGGGATTTTGCTTTTTATTAAAGTCATTTTATTTTTTGGGTCTTAGAGGAGCTCAAATTAGTAAATCGTACAGTAAACTAACCCCTTATCAAGAGGGTATTATAACATATTATGAAATCCTATAACACATGCTGCTATGCACTGTCAGTGCATTTTAAAAATTATGCTTAGGAATACATTCCAAATGTCCAAGATGAAATAGTATAGTCATGTCCTTATGACTCTTACTGCAACAAAACAAGCCCCGACCCAGGTCCTTCTGAAATCAACACAAAAACACACAAACAGAAGGACAAGCACATTCAGCAGACACACCTTAGACAAGTAGCAGCAGGCTTGGATAGAGCGTCTCATCACTGAGGCCCGCAGAGGGTGCTGATGGGAATTTTTCGTAACACTAGCCAATGTTGGGTTATTATCTTAAGCCACTACAACCCACCCACATCCTTGGATCTTAAAAAAGGACAGAGTGTCAAAATGAGTAATACTTTTCAACTTGTCGAAAGAAAAATAAGTTACCAAGTCCATTATTCAAGAATGACGAGTGTATACAAGAATGCCATACAAACATATTCATACACAAGGATCATTTACATTTTCAAAACTAGTCATTGTATTTTAATGGAAGTATGTGATAAACCATAGTTTTTGTTGCAATTGCAGCTAAATATTATTTTCAGGGTGTCACTACGAGGTTTGCACTTTTAGAGACCAATGATTTTTTTTTTCAAAATAGCTCAAGCTCATTCTCAATTTAATTTAGGTCTGGACATTGGTTGGGCAGCTCTCACAGAAGAATCTGCTTTTAAAACAAACTGTGATTCAGTCTTAAATCTTCTGGCTTTTCTTCTAGCATTGCAACATATTTAGCTCTATCCATCTTCATAACTTTGTCCAGCTTCACTGTCTCTGGTGGGTGAATGCACATCCACAGTATAATTCTGTCACCACCATGTTTCACAGTTATCATTGGAGTTTCATGTTTTTTCTTCTTGACACTTCTCCGTAAAGGCCCGCATTTATGAGTGTGTCTGCTACTAATTGTCCTGCCAACAGATTCTCCCAACTGAACCATAAATCTGTGTTTCTGTATAAATCTGCTTCTCTGATTAATGCTCCCTTTGCTCGGATTGTCAGTATAGATGGAGAGCTTTTGGTGTCCCTGTTGGTATGTTTATAGTTGTGCCATACTCTTTCCATATTTGCAGGGTAGATATTGCTGTATAAACTAACTTTTCCAGAAATGTATCCCTGGTCTGTCTGCTGTGTTCCTTGGCCTTCACTATGCTTGTTGTTCCCTAATGTTTTCTAACAACTCACTGAAGCCCTCACAGAATCGCTGGATGTATACTGAGATTAAAATACACACAGGTGCCCTATGAAGGACTTTAGTTGCACTGGGTTTTTATAACGGTATAAAATAAATACAAGTGCACACCATGCTTTTCAGATTTTTATTTGTAAAATCACCTTTAAAACAATGTATAATTATGCTTTAACCTTACAATTACAAACTATTAAGCATAGTTACATTACGTTGTGTTATAAATCTGAAGAAATGTGAAGAAGTTCAGGTGTGAATATTTTTCAACTAATCACTTGTATTACATCTGCCTCTGTTAAAAAAAGACGTTCACATGGTTATTGACATTGTTATTTACAGTTAATATGCAGCCTGATTTATAGAAACTATACATACAATCTTAATGAGGTAGCAATAGTTCAAAAAGAGAATAGAGTACAAGAAACAAATAAAAACTTTGCATTTACCAAATGTTTATTTAGAAAGAAGATTGACTAAAAGAAGTCAATGACATTGGCTACTTTGCAATTTTGCAGAATTAACACTAAAATAACACTGAAGGGTTACTTTTAATTGCTTCAGATTTGTCAACAACGGCAGTAGCTAATCAGATTCAATACATGCATACAAAATAAAATTCTGTAATTACAAATTTTAAAAACAGTTTTTAAATCGTGTCTAAAGGCTACGTTACAAAAATGCTTTTTTAAAGCACTTATACATAGAACTTCCACCACCAATACTTATACTTAAAAAAATCCATCCATCCATTTTCTATACCCGCTTCTTCCTTACAGGGTGGCAGAGGAGCTGGTGCCTAAAACAATCCTTTTTCATATTTTTTTAATTAGAAGGGCAACACCATACGAAGAAAAATAACAATTTATTTATTTTTTATTAAATTGCAAATTTTGCTAAAGTCGATGCGTCATATTTTCGCAGGTCCTCATCTATTAAAGCACGAGGCAATCAGCTGCATTTAGCCGGCGCGAGATTTCAGGTACAAGCTAACCCTGTAGGTTTACCGCCAGACAGGTATTAGCTGCTAGTTTTGTTGACATACAGCTACATAATGAGTACTTTTGAAGCACAGGTGTTTTCTGAAATTGACAAGCTTCGTGTTCAGCTGATGAACAACGTCGACTTTAAGGCAGAGAGCCAACATTCTGTGGGGGAAATCAGTCCGTAAGTTCACCGTTGTCTGTTTGTTGCTGAAGGTTAGTAAACGTTAGCCTGGTTGACATCACGCTTTTTTTCGAGGTGCAAATTTCACTTTCGAGTATGTAGTTTTAATCTGATGTTGTTAATAACCACTAATAAAGCAATACAATGTGGCTTAGGTAGTCAGAAGTTTGATTTACTATCAGTTGGCTAGTTTTCCAGAAAACGTTAAAACCTTTGCTAACTATTCTATCGAACGTCACCACAGTCGGAACAAGGCTTGCGTCAAAACGTCCGAGGTTATATATAACCTGTCTGCACGTAACTTTTAAGCTCCTACATCAAAAGTGATTAACTACCAAGAAAATAGTCAGTCATTTTCTACCGCTTATTCCATAGTGGGTCGCGGGGGAGCTGGTGCCAATCGCCAGCAGTCTATGGGCGAGAGGCGGGGTTCACCCTGGACAGGTCGCCAGTCCATCGCAGGGCAACACACAAACAACCATGCACACACTCATTCATACACCTAAGGGCAATTTTAGAGTAACCAATTAACCTGACAGGCATGTCTTTGGACTCTGGGAGGAAAATGAACGATGCTTCTGACCAAGAAAATAAACGATGCTTAAAAAAAGAGGTATGAAATGGAAGTTTGCTGGCTGCGGTAAAGTGAGCCGACCCTTGAAAAAAGGCAGTCAAACTAGCCGAGGTTAGCTTTGCGCATACACAGTGCAGTAGGGGTGCCCTTGCAGGTGACAAAAATAGAAATCAGGAGAAAAAGAAAAGCATAATTCTCAGAAAATGTATATTTATTACAAAACTATTACTTTCACATACTTATACATTAATCTTTGAAGTATGAACTGTATTCAGAGGCATGTTTGTGTCAGTGTCACCGTTTTCCTCCTATTGTTTTAGATGCTTTTCCCAAAGACAAACAGTTGTTTTATTAGATGCTTTGATTTTTTCAGGGATGAAATTTTAACTCGCATTGAAGGTGTAATCCTGGGAATAGTTACCAGTCTGTCCAGAGATGAAGTCCCTATCCTGGTACTGCCCAACAGGTCCAGTTGGGCCAATGTCAGGTAAACCTGATTTAAACACATTGTCATGTAAACATTTTCTTTCTTTCTGTCATAGGCTAGTCAGCTGCGTAACAGACATGCAGCTCATAGTTTGCCAACAGCGATGCCTTCATAAGGGAAATGGGGGCTCTTCTTTAGTTTCCAAAAGTGTCTGATTTTTCACGATTCGAAATATTTCAAGTAACCGGCTTTCAGCCAGCTGACTAATAGTATGCAGCAACATGTGGGGTAGGGGACGGGCAGAGCTGCGTAACGTTGTGCTCCGTGGAGCTGGAGTAATCTCTGATTAATCCTACACTTTTTCAGCATATTCAGCTGTTTGTGTTCTTTTTACTGATGCTTTTATGTATTTTTTAAGTTCTGGCCTGGCCTCTGTCCTTCTTGTAATGAATTAAGTTTTGTTTCTTGTTGAGATACACTTGGCAGCATATCTGATGGCTTCATAGGTTGTTCATGATCCATCCCCCAGGAGTCAGCTGACTGAATAAAGGTTTCTATATTTTTCTCTGACTTACAAGAAAGACAAGTACAGACATTCGATGAATGTTAAAGATAATATTATAACTGTAATAATCGAAGTGTTGTGTTATTTTAACTGCATTAGCAGTGATTATTGCTTTTCTGTTTGAGATTTTTAAAAAATGGACATGTTAAGCATTTTGGTAATACAGTTACTATGGTATATTTACTCTGTTGTATCATCAGAATCTCATACTAGGCCATGCCTCGGCTGCGAAAAGATGTGCACCAGTTCTATATCCAGACAGATGCTTCCTCGCAGTACTGGCCTAAGCCACTTGACCTTTCAACAAGCCCAAGCTGTCACCAGATAAATAAAAATATACACACAAATCTTTTGATATGAATCAAGGCCTTACATGATGATGATGTTGTGGTTTATTTTTCGTAAGAGGAACTAAGCAGTCAGGTCAGACTGGGTTTGCATATTGCGTGCCCTATATCATCTGCCAAGTCAAAACAATTGAAGCTTAAATAGCTTCCTGTTCAATAAAAGATGACGGAGTGATAAGGAGGGCTTTGTGCCTGCATAGGCAAACCCATAGAGAGTTTTAAAATGACTGTTGTGGTGATCTCACGTTCAAAACAAAGACTCGCTTTCAGTCTTTTTTGGATCAAAACATGTCACTTTCAGACCCAATCCTTTGTGAAAGTTTAAATGATGAATCAGGAGGGTGAGGTAAAGTGGAATCATTTAAAGTGGCCCTCAGGGTGTGAGGTGGGAACTTCAAACACAGAGCACGTTGTCCGTATAAATGGACTTTAATGACTTTTTGGTTTCTTTTTTTTCTACATTAAGTTTTGACAGTGCTGTCGGACTTCAGATGAGTTCAGAGCGTTCTGTCACCTCAGTCAGGAGTGACTGTCCTTCATCTGCCTCTAAATTTGGTGAGAAAATACCCACACGTCTTACACATCAGCCTCAAATTCAACTCTCCCGCTTGTTTTTATTTAAAAGATCTTTCCAGCTGTGTGGTTCTTCATGTGGCTTTAATTTGTATTCATTATAAGCATATGAATAAACTGCACAGACGGCAGTAAAAGTCAGACTTAGTTTTAGGTGACAAATTGGCAGAGACAGAACATGTTGAAAGAGGCTTTTAAGGATCAGTTCACATGGAAAAGAGCAGATAATTTTCTGGGTCTCTTTTCTCCTTCTGTCTTGTAAAACCAGAAAAGAATTGATGATTGTGAGTAATATACAAACAACAAAACTTGTCTTTCTTTCTCTGTTCAAAGGACAAATTCTGAAGATTCTCTCCGTCATCTTCAGACTAGTGCAGAGCAACTCCTATGCGACGAAAAGGTCATTTGCGATCAAGGAATTTCCCGACAGCCAAATAAAAAAAATCCCTTATATACTTGTTTATTGGTTTTACAAAGAAAAGGCGGCATTTCTTTAATGTGCTTACTTTGAAGTTTTCTTCCACAGAGACATATATTACAAGAACACACAGCTGTTTGGGTCACAGAGAACTGTGGATAGCATAATAGATGACATCTCCTGCATGTTGAAGATTCCTCGCAGATCACTACATGTGGTAAGTGTGCATATTCATTTCAGCCTGACAGATGGTTTAGATAATTCAGTGACAGTGCTTGTCAGAAAATGCAAACCTCTTGTATTAAAAGCTTGTAGCAGAATTCTTTTGAATATTATCTAAAATCTAACAAATGAAATATTTTAGATTAGTGCCATATTTCATTTTTGCTTCAGTTCATAGTTCAGGAAACACCTGTGGAGTAAATATGGTTTTACTGATCAAACAAAGATAGAATTGATGTGGAGTTCACAAAAAATCAGTGCTGCAAAAGGCATGTATAACCATATGTCACATTGTGTGTGTGTGTGTGTGTGTGTGTGTGTTTGTGTGTGCCTTTGGTCTGTAGTTGGCCACATCCAAGGGCTTAATCTCTGGTGATCTGTGTTATTTGGAGGAGGATGGAACAAGGATTGACTGCCACTCCAACTCAGCAGTAAGTTTCCTCAGAAATCAAAACCTACCGCCTCTAACCTCAATAACTATCCCTGGCAATGCAACACATCTAATGCTTCATATTGTCTGAATATTTTGTCATGTTATAACCTCAAACGTCAAAAACATTCTATCAGGATTTTATGTAAAAGCCCAATACAGTGTAGATTGTAAAATGGCCAAAAATGATACATGGTTTTCCATTTTTGTCTTTTCCAAAAAATGTGCATTTCTATTGGCTCCCTTGAGCAGACACTTCGTAGAACCACTTTTCTTCTTAAGAACAGCTTCAGACGTTATGGGATATATCTCTACCAGCTTTGCATATCTAGAGACTAATATTTAGGGACATTTTCGTGGCACAGATTCTCATTTGGATTTAGGTCTGGACTTTGCCTGGGCCATTTTAATGCACAGGTTTACTTTGATCTAAATCACTGCATCACTCAGACCTTATGCTTAGGGTGGTTGTCTCAATACTTTTGCACCCTCTAACTTATTTTGTGCCAGTATTACTCTTTATTTAGCTCATCTTCCAATAAACTCCGACCAGCTTCCCTGCCTTGGCTAAAAAAAGCATTGAACGGCCTCACTGGACTACCCCATTTGACATGTGAAGTGCATGGAGGGAAGTTAAATTTTAAAGTTTCTTTTTCACATATTAACTGTTGTTTCTTACATGGCTTGTGACAAAGGGGGACGTATTATGGCTCTCTTTCAAAAAATGACAAAGTGTCAAACTTTCATAGACAGCAGATTTGTGGAGTGCAAAACTTTTAGGATACCTGATAGCTGTGGTAAAAAATAGATTCTCCCCACACAAGCTGTGGATCTCTGCGGCTCATCCATGATCCACCCATTTATACAATTTAGATTTTTGCTTTCACAAACGATGTGGTATTTCTAACTCATTACAGCATATGAAGAATGACCTGCAGGATGGATTAAATGAACTCCACATATAGGTTCAGGTGTTAAGAATTGGTGGTAAAAAGTATCGATGAAAACAAGCAAATAACTCATTAAAAGCTTACGCTTTCCATTGCAATGAAGAGTAAAGTGCAAACAGGGTCATGATGAGCAATAACTAAAAGAAAGTAATGATATTGGTAGACTTGCATGTTTGAACAGTCAGTTTCTGAAACATGTTTCTTTGTCTGCACATTTCCAGACACAGTAAAAGGAATCTTATTAACTCCATGTGTCAAATGTTAATCATGTCCTCATTTAAATTATTTATGATATTTTACTTTGTGACAAATGTGCTTGAATATGTTTAAACTTCCACTTTATACAGCCCTATTTTATTTAAGGTAATTGGCCCAGCTTCTGTTACTTTGTTGTGCCTCCTTTCCATTTTTTCCAGCACATCACTGTCATCAGCTTACCATATGGTCTTGTACTGTTGACAGGAACATCATCAGTGCATGTCTCAATACAACATGCTATGCAAAATTACTTGTAAAGCTCCATGATGTGTCAACAAGTCTTCATACGTTTTTGGTGAATCAAGCTGACTTTGCAAGACTTTGCCCTTTATAATCCAATATTTACAGCCTTGTGTTCTGTGGATTTTTTTCTAGGCTGTTTCAGTTTCCCCAAACATCGCTGGAATTAGAAGTATCCTTTAAACACCAGCTGAGTCTTAAGTAAACATATCATGTCTTTTTTTTTATGGACAACATGATATAAGGTCTTAATTATTTTTCAGATATTGTTTCATCAGCTAAATTTATAATGATAGTAGAAAAGGATGCAACATTCCAAAGGCTGCTGGATGATGACTTCTGCACAAAGCTCTCTCCTTGCATCATAATCACAGTTTGTTGTATTTTTTTAAGCCACAGTCTTTTTTGAGGTAACCTGAGTCACAATATATTTAATCTTGTTTTTGTGTGCGTCAGGGTAAAGGTGTGCCAGATGTGAACAGCAGGCTGATGGTGAGAAAACTGTGGGACACGCTGCACATTCCCATCTTCGCCCTGGTGGATGCTGACCCTCATGGTACAGAAAATATATCTGAATGCAGATCAGCTAACTCTCACGCATGCTTTGCATAGCTCACCACATCTATCAAAACGGGTCTCCTTTCATCTCTTGACAAACACAGCTGGGCTGCATGTCTTGCGTAGTCAGCACTTGGTACAGTAGCCTGCAAAAATATTCATACCACTTGAGCCTTTCCACCTTTTGTAACTGTACAGCCACATACCTTCATTTATTTTATTGGGATTTTATGTGGTAGACCAACACAATGTTGTGCATAAATGTAAAGTGGAAGAAATATGACTCAAGGTTTTTCTATTATTAGCAGGCTGAAAGGTTTGGAAATCATCAGTATTCATCAACTCTAAATTAATAGGTTGTGGGAGTACCTTTCACTGTAGTTACAGCTGCAGATATTTTGGGGTACGTCTGTTCCAGATTTGCGCATTTAAAGAGTAAAGGTTCTGCTCATTCTTCAGCAAATAGCTGAAGCTAAAGTCATGCTGGATGGTGAGCAATTTTCAATTTTTTCTCACAAACTCAGTTGTGTTTAGGGCTTTGACTGGGCCATGTTAAAAGATAAATATGTTTTGACCTAAACCATTGGATTGCAGCTCAGGCTTTATGTTTAGGGCCTTTAAACCTGAACCTCTGCTCCAGTCTTAAGTCTCTTGCAGGTTAACGGGTTTTCTTTGAGGATTGCTCTCCATTTAGCTCCATCCGTCTTCCCATTAATTCTGACCAGCCTTCCTGTATCTGGTGGGATAACAAGCATCCTCACAGCATGATGATTCCACCAACATGTTTCACGGTGGGGGGGTGGTGTGTTCATGGTAAAGTGGCGTTGAACACCAAACTTTTCAGATTTTTATTTGTAAAAAAAATCTAAATGGCACATATTGTTTTTATTCCACTTCATGACTATATGTATTTTTTTGGTTTGTCACTTAAAATACCAAAAATCCATTTCTGGATGTATCATGAAAAAATGTGAAAAGATTCAAGCAGTTGGAATACTTTTGCAAAGCACTGTGTCTAGTTTGGCTATTATTCCCTCTGTTACTCTGGGTGCTTTCAACCTTGTTCAAGTTGCATGGCCAGACACACATGTAATGTTTCACTTTGTTCAAAGCTCTGTTACACATCTTGGAGGATAATTCCTCTGGTATGTCGGTGTCTGTGTCTCTCTCTTAATTTTTTCAGGCATTGAGATCATGTGCATCTACAAGTATGGATCAGTGGTGAGTGTTTTGTTTTTTTCTGTGTTCCACAGCGCTCTATTTAGTGTCTAAAATGGAAAAACTCAAGTCTGCTTTGTACGGAGTGATCATTGTAGGCAGTTTATTAACTACCTTTTTATCGGTTATGCTCATGTATCCATCCCAGTTTTACTTGTGACAAATTCCTAGACATAAAAGCATATTGAAGATATGTGTATTGGAGAGATTTTGTGCAATGGAGTGTGGATTTTCCACAGGCAATGTCATTTGAGGCCCACAGCCTGACCGTCCCAAGCGTTATGTGGCTTGGCCTTCTCCCCTCTGACCTGCAGAGGTTTGGACTCACAATTTGCTACTTCCTACTTCCTCCTCCCACCTCCAATTGGAATTATATTCAGAGGACATTCAGATTGTTTGTTTTGGTTTCAGTTGCTGTTGACCTCTTTTTTTCCCTTTAAGGGACTGCACTGGAGTCTATGACATTTTAAGTATACATCAATTTCAACAAATTTAGAAGAAAAGTTTTTTTGACATATATTTAATTGTAGTCTCTGCATTTTTCTTGTGTTCTCCCATTGAGTCAATTCTTATTTTGTGCCATCAAAATACAGAAATGTTTGTCAGAAAAAAATGAATCTGATCACTAATTTAAAATGGTAAATTTGTCTACATCAGGTTGAGGGTTCCTGAGGATTCCCTGATTCCTCTTACCAAGAGAGATGAAAGCAAGCTCAACAGTTTGCTAAAGAGACCATACTTAACCAGCCAACCAGACTGGTGCAAAGAGGTGAGGGAACATAAAATGTAGGGCAAAGATAAAAACAAATACGTTTTTTTTTTAAAGTTATTTGGCCACAATGCAAATTTTGTTTATTGGTAAAATAAGTAAGTTAGCATGTGTTTGCAATAAACGAATCAAGCAAGACAGTTTAAATAGCTCAGCATAGCTAATCTTGCCAATGGTTTCTACAAATTAAACAGAAAATGCCAATTTTGATGATGACTGCAGCCGGTAGTACTTGGTATAGCATCAAGTTGTCCAGCAGATTATAATCATAGCTTGTGGGAGCTTTCTGGACGAATCCAGTCCTTGTGGCCAAGGACCTCCAGTTCACTGATGTTCTTGGGTTTGTGTGGTGCACTTTGCTTCTTGAAATCCTGCTAAATATTTTCATTAGAGTTAATCCCTAACACATCGCTTAAATACAAAACTGGCCTCATAAATGTAACTTTTTAGCCGTTTTCACAAGCCCATCAAACATTTAACAATAATGATTTCCTCTGTGTTTTAATTCATATGTGCATATTCTGGTAAAACCAACAAGCTTTCACACCTCTTCCTGTTTGGTGAGTGCCACTTGTGGACTATTGCAACATGGGGCTTTGCGCCACCCCCCAAAAACAACATGCATGGGTGCGCATCTCACGCTTGTCGCCTTGTGCATGGACAGAAACAGCAACTATAAATCCTGTCTGACCTCGTCTGTTTTTTTCTGATTGTACGTCTTTCAACGCTAGTTATAGTGACCCGTCAGTTGCCTTGGGTGGCACCTGGGGTGTTCAATCACGTTCCAGAGGTGACCAATGGCCTGGCCGCCCCTCTAGCTACGCCTCTGATTGAGGTGTGCTTAGAACCATTGTCCTGATAGAAAATCCAATGACAGTTAACTTGCACACTGACAGAATTCATCCCAGGATTTCTAGGCATGGTGTTGTTTGTAGCATATACGTCATCCTTCCCCTTTCACACGTATCGTATGCCCTAACCTCACTCCTGAAAAGTTCCAGTTTTTATTCACCTGGCTGAACAGATTCCCCAACCTCTTTGGCTTAGTTACATAGTTGTGAGCAAACTGAAACTCACTTCTTGTGCTTTTGGGTCAGTAGTGGCATTGATATCTTCCTCTTTAAGCCCCGTCCAAGTAGCAGGACCTTTGCTAACCTTTTCCACTGTTTTACCTATTTGTGACCTTCTCTGAACGATTGAATAATTGTTTTGACTTAGCTACATTTCTAACATGCAATGACACTATATTGTAAACAGTCGATGTATTTGACGTGTTCTAGCTCAGGCACACTAGATGCAGCTAATGAGTATGGGGTAAGAACGCTGTCAAAAACAATGTGTATGTAAAGACGGAAATGTGTGCATAATAGTCAATAGTTGTGCATAAGTAAAATCCAAAAGAGGTATTGTATATTTTCTTTATAAGAATACAAAATAAAAAGTTACAGCTTCAAGAAATTACAAACACAAAGTTCAAGTTTACAGTTGTGGTTTATTCTTTATGAATACAATATTCTATAACAGTTTGTGAATACGATTTCTTTTCTATGAGAATACGAATTTACATCAGCGACTTGGCCTCACGTGATCTCAGGCTGGTTAGTGGAGCACAGAGTTAGTCGATTCGCGTTGTGCATGCGCTGTCACACTCCTCACCGCCAGTAAGCGTAGTGCTGGAATGGGAGATAATTCAGTCTAAAAGGGATATTAGGAACAGAGGGGAGATGGGGGGGGGGGGGGAATCAAGAGTATTATAAATAAAGCATTGTTTTTGTTTTTATGAAATACAAAACTAAAACATAGAATATAGTAGATTTATACAATGATGTACAGTAGGTGGCGGTATGCACCTCTGAATTTGTTGCGTACCGCCAGCAGAAGAAGAAGAACCAGGAGCACTACCGCCAAGATGACGGACCAAGAGCATATATTAACGACATTAAGACATATATAAACTTCATAAAGAATAAACCACAACTGTAAACCTGAACTTTGTGTTTGTAATTTCTTGAAGCTGTAACTTTTTATTTTGTATTCTTACAGAGAAAATATACAATTCCTCTATTGGATTTTACTTATGCACAACTATTGACTAATATGCACACATTTCCGTCTTTACATACACATTGTTTTTGACAGCGTTCTTACCCCATAAATGAGGCCCACAGTTGTTTGCATCAGGCGTGCCCTAGACCAGACCGGACGGTTTTCAAAAAAATTCTGTTCAAGCAGTTGAATAATTTAGGGACTGCATTAGTCAAATTAGGATTAAGTGTTGAATTTGGATTACATCCTTATAATATTTGATATATTAAAACTGTTCATGTGTAGTTTGTTTATTGCAAGCATCAGTACCATTTGGAATTTTACCAAAACACCTCATTTGCATTTGGGGTTGAATAATTCAGTAGCAACTAAATCTGGTCTATAAAATTAGTTTTAGTTTTAAACACACCTAAATGAATCTGTAGAACATGTTCATCAATAAAAGTCAAATTCTAGGAAACACTGAGGTCTGATAATATTTTATTTAAAGCTGGTGTGAAGCAACTTTAGTGTTTTTCAAAGGAATTAAGTTCTTCCTGATAGAGTTTTATGGTTTCCTTATGTGACACATGAAAGAGGAATGTGTGTCAGAAGGTGCAATTCAAACATGTTTTTACAGCTTCCTCTTCCATGCATCTTAAGGTTGTTTGCTTACCTGTTGTAGATGGAACTGATGCAGCGGAGCAAAGTTAAGGCTGAAATACAGTCCCTGTCGTCCATAGCCCCTGACTTCCTCACCAACATCTATCTGCCCAATAAACTTCGATATGGGGGCTGGGTGTGAGCACTAAGAAGAATAACTCCTGTAAACTGGTTTCCAAAAAAAGTTCTGTATCTCAGTATTTCATCTGACCTCTTTGAATAGGTTAGAACACTACCAACGGTCATTTTGTTTGCAATTTTAACATGCACCCAATATTGCATGTGTTTAGGATGTGATTTAATTTGTAAAATATAAATGATTAAAACTCTGTGATGGCATGGTGATTGAGGTCATAAAATGTACAATCTGTTGTGATTTACTCTAATAAAGGAACACATTTCTTCTCAATGTTTAGTTGTAAACATGGTGCATTTGTATAGAAAACCTAAAGGGCAAACAGGGAAAAAAACAAATCTCTTTCCTGATGGGATTGCGGTTACCATCTCTGACTTTGTTTTATACAGAAAGTTCTGAAAACAGTGTTCAAGATTTTTTTTTCTTGTCTTTTTCACTTTAAAGAGATTTGAGAAACTTTTTGCTCAGAGTAAGGAAATAACGATCTTAAGGAAAAACTGCCTGTGAAGGAAATTAATTTGTAGTTAAAGTAAAATTAATTTTAATTTTAAAAAAAGCTGAAGAAGGAGTCCTATCGGCTGTGGTTGGCTTGTGGGACTCCTGAGGCGGCTGACGGGTACCGTGAGGCCAAGCGTGCTGCGGCCCGAGCTGTGGGAGAGGCAAAAACTCGGGCCTGGGAGGAGTTTGGTGAGGCCATGGAGAAGGACTACCGGTCGGCCTCGAAGCGATTCTGGCAAACTGTCCGGTGCCTCAGGAGGGGGAAGCAGTGCTTCGCCAACACTGTTTATAGTGGGGGTGGGAGGCTGCTGACCTCGACTGGGGACATTACCGGGCGGTGGAAGGAGTACTTCGAGGATCTCCTCAATCCTGCCATCACGCATTCCCTGGTGGAAACAGAGGCTGGGGACTCGGGGTTGGACTCTTTCATCACCCAGGCTGAAGTCACCGAGGTGGTTAAAAAGCTCCGTGGTGGCAAGGCTTCGGGGGTGGATGAGATCCGCCCTGAGTACCTCAAATCTCTGGATGTTGTGGGGCTGTCATGGTTGACACGCCTCTTCAACATTGCATGGCGGTCGGGGACAGTACCTCTGGACTAGCAGACCGGGGTGGTGGTGAAGGGGGACCGAAGGGTGTGTTCCAGCTACAGGGGGATCACACTCCTCAGCCTCCCTGGTAAGGCCTACGCCAGGGTGTTGGAGAGGAGAGTCCGGCCGATAGTCGAATCTCGGCTTCAGGAGGAGCAGTGTGGTTTTCGTCCCGGCCGTGGAACACTGGACCAGCTCTATACCCTCTACAGGGTACTCGAGGGCTCATGGGAGTTTGCCCAACCGGTTCACATGTGTTTTGTGGACCTGGAGAAGGCATTCAACTGTGTCCCTCGTGATGCCCTGTGGGGTGTGCTCCAGGAGTGTGGAATCGGGGGCCCTTTATTAGGGGCCGTCCGGTCCCTGTACGAGCGGAGCAGGAGTTTGGTCCGCATTGCCGGCACTAAGTCGGACCTGTTCCCGGTGCATGTTGGACTCCGGCAGGGCTGCCCTTTGTCACCGGTCCTGTTCATAACTTTTATGGACAGGATTTCTAGACGCAGCCAAGGGCCGGAGGGGGTCTGGTTTGGGGACCAGTGGATTTCGTCTCTTCTTTTTGCAGACTACGTGGTCCTGCTGGCCCCCTCTAGCCAAGACCTAGAGCATGCGCTGGGGCGGTTCGCAGCCGAGTGTGAAGCGGCTGGGATGAAGATCAGCTCCTCCAAGTCAGAGGCCATGGTACTCGACCGGAAAAGGGTGGCTTGTCCTCTTCAGGTTGGAGGGGAGTTCCTGCCTCAAGTGGAGGAGTTCAAGTATCTCGGGGTCTTGTTCACGAGTGAGGGAAGAATGGAGCGGGAGATCGATAGACGGATCGCTGCGGCGGCCGCAGTAATGGGGGCGCTGTGCCAGTCCGTTGTGGTGAAGAGAGAGCTGAGCCGAAAAGCGAAGCTCTCGATTTACCGGTCGGTCTACGTTCCTACCCTCACCTATGGCCATGAACTTAGGGTCATGACCGAAAGAACGAGATCCCGGATACAAGCGACTGAAATGAGCTTCCTCCGTAGGGTGGCCGGGCACTCCCTTAGAGATAGGGTGAGGAGCGCGGCCATTCGGGAGGGGCTCGGAGTACCCAGGGGACGGCCCAGGACACGCTGGAGGGACTATGTCTCTCGGCTGGCCTGGGAACGCCTTGGGCTCCCCCCGGAGGAGCTGGAGGAGGTGTCTGGGGAGAGGGACGTCTGGGTGTCTCTGCTGAGTCTGCTGCCCCCGCGACCCGGTTCCGGATAAGCGGAAGACGACGAGTACTCAAATGAGGGGGCGGAGTTTTATCTGCTGGGCGGCGCTGGGACAGCAGGGCCGAGCTCAATTCGTGGCTGTGGCCAGCGGAAGCATGCCGCTGCCTGCCAGAAGACAGCATGCCGGAGGGAGCCAGGGGATTCTTCATTGGGAAGGAGAACTGGTTCAGCCGAACCGGAAGAACCAGGTGGGTCAGTTACAGACTATTTATACTTAAAAGCCATAGTGTAAACAGCATTTCGTTTACAGGAATTTCAAGTTTTGCATTTGAAATAATGTACAATTACCCATTCTAAATTAAGATATATATGTTTTACTATAGAAACAACTGAATAGTTTGAAGGGTTGTCAGAAATGAATTATTAATGGGAAAACGTTATTTAGGTACAGCTGAGTTCCTATGCTGCACTTAAAACAGCTAATGATACAATCCTAATTTATTCCAGGTGATTTTTCTTAGTAATAACATATCAACTGATGCTGATGTTAAAAGGTTTGTGCACCTGGTTTTGAAGCAAATAGGCAGGGAGATAGATCGAGTCATTTTTATGTCAGTGGCTGCTAACTACAGAGGAAAAAAACAACCTTGTTTTAATAAATGTACTCTGGTACTAAATTACAAAGGTAGTAAACATTCACAAAGCTTTTCTGCTGTTGCATTAAAAGTACATTTAAAAGTGGAGTAAAATAAAATAAAAAAAGATATAGCAGTGTTTTAATGCCTATTTCTGCTGTCCAGGCTGTAGGTTCCCAATTCCCTTTGCTGGCTATAGAGAAGGTGCAGAACCAAAACAAGTTCATAAGAGAGGCCTGGTTGGAACTACAGGAAGATGTCCAGGAGATAAACACTTACCACACAGATAAGGAGACTCCACTTTGACTTTCACTTGATATACTGAGCTAGCTGTGTGAGTTGACAAAGTTATTGTTTTGAACATACCTTTGCACATACCAAGTGCATCTCAATAAATTAAAACATCATTGAAATGTTAATTAATTACATTAATTCACTTCAAAAATGATATTAGTTTATAGATATATAGATAGTGTTTATTTCTGTTGATTTCGTTGATATCTCCTATGAAAACCCAGAAATCAGTTGATCAGAAAATGAAAATATTACATAAGACTCATTAAAACAAATAATGCCTATTTCAGAAATAGTCATGTACTGTACAGTATATGCCCCCATTACTTGGTTCAGACTCCTTTTGCATTAATAACTGCATCAATGGGGCGTGGTATGGAGGCGATCAGCCTGTGGCTCTGCTGAGATGTTAAGGAAGTCCAGGTTGCTTTAATAGTAGCATTCAGCCCGCCAAATCATTACTGACTGTGGAATCACAGGATCTCAAGCTGCTTGTATCATATGCCTCTCTACTCTTTCTCCAGATTCTGGTACCTTGAAATATAAATGAAATGCAAAATTTACATTTATCTGAAAAAAAGCAGGGCGGGGGTCTTTCTGCATGGAGTTTGCATGTTCTCCCCGTGCATGCGTGGGTTCTCACCGGGTACTCCGGCTTCCTCCCACAGTCCTAAGACATGCCTGTTAGGTTAATTGGTCACTCTAAATTGCCCTCAGGTGTATGAATGAGTGTGTGCTTGGTTGTTTGTGTGTTGCCCTGCGATGGACTGGCGACCTGTCCAGGGTGAACCCCGCCTTTCGCCCATAGACTGCTGGAGATAGGCACCAGCTCCCCCGCGACCCACTATGGAATAAGCGGTAGAAAATGACTGACTGACTGAAAAAAAGCAGCAGTCCAGTTCTTTTTATCTTTTGCCCAGATAAGGCGCTTCTGACGTTGGTTCAGGAGTGAAGGGTTTTAGTGACTGTCTGTTGGGCAACTGTCTAATCAGCGGTCTTGTGATTGTGCCGGCAAAGACATTTCTGTTGTAAAGCTTCTAATTTTCAGAGAGAATCATCAAAAATTAACATGAATGAATACTTGAAATATATCACTCTGTGTGGAATGAATCTATATAACATGTTAGATCCTTTTTTGTAAGTAAAGTAATTATTGAAATTAATTAAATGATTTGTTGAGATGGACCTGTTGCATAATATGTGAGTAACAGGGCAAAAGCAAATTAATTTGGCCTATTGACTTACGTTTTATATACATATATATATATACAGGGGTTGGACAATGAAACTGAAACACCTGTCATTTTAGTGTGGGAGGTTTCATGGCTAAATTGGACCAGCCTGGTAGCCAGTCTTCATTGATTGCACATTGCACCAGTAAGAGCAGAGTGTGAAGGTTCAATTAGGAGGGTAAGAGCACAGTTTTGCTCAAAAACTGAAAATGCACACAACATTATGGGTGACATACCCAGAGTTCAAAAAAGGACAATTGTTGGTGCGCGTCTTGCTGGCGCATCTGTGACCAAGACAGCAAGTCTTTGTGATGTATCAAAAAGCCACGGTATCCAGGGTCATTCAGCATACCACCAAGAAGGGCGAACCACATCCAACAGGATTAACTGTGGACGCAAGAGGAAGCTGTCTGAAAGGGATGTTCGGGTGCTAACCCGGATTGTATCCAAAAAAACATAAAACCACGGCTGCCCAAATCACGGCAGAATTAAATGTGCACCTCAACTCTCCTGTTTCCACCAGAATGTCCGTCGGGAAGCTCCTCAGGGTCAATATACACGGCCGGGCTGCTATAGCCAAACCTTTGGTCACTCATGCCAATGCCAAAACGTCGGTTTTTTAATGGTGCAAGGAGCGCAAATCTTGGGCTGTGGAAAAATGTGAAACATGTATTGTTCTCTGATGAGTCCACCTTTACTGTTTTTCCCACATCCGGGAGAGTTACGGTGTGGAGAAGCCCAAATAGATAACGTGTCCACCCAGACTGTTGCATGCCCAGAGTGAAGCATGGGGGGTGGATTCAGTGATGGTTTGGGCTGCCATATCATGGCATTCCCTGCCAATACTTGTGCTAGATGGGCGCGTCACTGCCAAGGACTACCGAAACCATTCTTGAGCCGACCCAGTGCCATCAATGGTTCAAACACTGTATCCTGAAGGCTTCGGTAGCCGTGTATCAGCGATGACAATGCACAATACACACAGCAAGACTGGTGAAATTGGTTTGATGAACATGAAAGTGAAGTGAACATCTCCCATGGCCTGCACAGTCACCAGATCTAAATATTATTGAGCCACTTTGGGTGTTTTGGAGGAGCGAGTCAGGAAACGTTTTCCTCCACCAGTATCCACGTAGTGACCTGGCCACTATCCTGCAAAGACAGAATGGCTTAAAATCCCTCTGACCACTGTGCAGGGACTGTATCATGTCATTCCAAGACGAATTGACGATGTATGGCCGCAAAAGGACAGGCCCTACACCCATACTAATAATTATTGTGATCTAAAACCAGGTGTTTCAGTTTCATTTTCCAACCCTGTATCATATATATATATATATAACTATATATTATATTAGTATATTATATATATACTTATATATCTATGGTGTATATATATGTGTATATATATATATATAGATATATATATCATCTATTCTATTATATTATATATATATATATATATATATATAGTATATGTTGTGTGTGTATATAATAAATTTATAGATATGTGTATTATATACATATATTATTGTATATATATATGTATAATATATATATATGTGTATATAATATATATTTAATAATATGTGGTGGTGGATATATATATATATATATATGTGGTGGTGTAGATATAATATATATATGTTAATATATATATACTATATATATGTGTATATATTATATATACTATAACTATATACTGTGTATATTATATATCTATATATATATATATCATATATTATATATATATATATATATATATCAGGTGTGTATACACTATATATATATATATATTATATGTGTATATATAGATAATTAATATAATATATATGTGTATAAGTATATATATATATATATATTATATGTGTATATATATACTATGTGTATCTATCTCATTATATATATATATATATGTGTGTGCTTTGTATATAATATATATATAATACTATATATATATATATATTTACAAATATATATTATATCAGATATTTTATATATATATATATAATATTACACATATACTATATATATATATAATTTTTTTATCAGGTGTATATACTACTATATATATCATATGTGTATAACTATATATATTATACTTATATCTATATATTATAATTATATGCCTATATCATATATATATATGCTTATATATATGTATGTATTCATTTTAATAAAGTTGTTTGTTTTAAATATACAGAAAACAATGTTTAATTTTTTTTGTCAAAGTTGAAACATTTCTGTATGACGTCTTCTAGACACATCAGATGGAAATTTCATCTTTTAGGGCTTTTTTACAATAACAAAATGTTCTGTTTTTAAAGTGAAGCCATGAAAAAAAAAAGCATGGTGCTGATGCAGGAAGAAGAGACAGATTCCATGTAGAGATTGAACATGAACTCGCTGACCTGCATGATAAGGATGCAGCTTATGTTTGATGTCATCAACTCAAACATAGTGTTTGGAGATGTAATGCAAAATTTATATAGTTTTTGTACAGTTTTAGCTTAATTATGGCTCTGACTGGGTTGTTCTTTCAGCAAATGGCATGTTTGAGACTCTGTATACTCCAGTTAACGATTATTCAATTACTAAATTACTTGATCCCATTAATTGTTTCAGCCCTTAATGGAATGCCTTAGATCAAAGTATATTCATGTGCTATCCATGTATAATTTTGCATCCACTGCACAACAACACTCTACTTTGTGGTAGTATTTGTGGCAATCTGACATAAAATCCCCGTAAAACAGAAGTTTATGGTTCTAACACGACACATTTTGTTATGTTTTGCAAGGCACTGTAAATGTACCAATCTATGATTTGATTCTCCACACTTTTCCGGTCATACTATCTCATCCTGTATTTGTTCTAGATTTTCAGATTTAGACAGAAAAATAAATGACTGAGGGGCAGACATTTCTGTTTTTTGTTTCCTGTCAGGCTGTGAAATCTACTCTTACGCTGGCAACCAGGCCTCAATGAATCAGGTTATAAGAAAGTTTATTTTTTGTTACAATGACGTCAGCCACCTACAAAGGCTGCTCGAGAAGTCAGGCCCATCCAACCAATAGATTGTTGCCTTTGAGGCAGTGCTCTCAAGCATGTAAGTATCAGTGGCAAGCAAGGATATGAAGGAAAAAAAAACCTTGAGCTTTTGTCAGAGAGAGAGAGACAGAGAGATGCTTTAAAAACCTCTGGTTGAGGATCTACCTGTACACAGTTGTTTTCTGTTCAAACTACTACCTGTAAACCCATGTTAAAGTCCATCAGAGGGCAGTAGGGAACACCCCTTTCCACCTCACCCTTAAGAGGATTACTTACAAAATGTCTATGCTCCAAACTGTGACCCAACCTCCACTTAAAGCAAATTACAGTTCATCAATAAAAAGCTCCATTATGCCCTTAAATATGTCAAATATCAATTGAAGAAATAAAGTATGTAGTATTAATATAAAGGGCATTTATTTATTTTATTCATTATTACACCATGCCTTTCTAAATGTTTTACCAATTCCTTAATCTCAAGTTCCTCCAAGTGTTTTGAACTGCCCTGTAGTACCTTAAATGAAACGTTCACTCTTTAACGTTCCCTCTTAATACAAAAAAACTCAGTGGACCCTAAAAGCTGTGCAACAATCATTGTCTTTAACAACTGAGATTCTCCAGAGCAATGATGATGTTTCCTTAAAAGCCCCATGTGCCAGGGCACGGCTCCTGGCGCAGCGGTACAGCGAGAGAGCCATGTACGGAGGCCTTAGTCCTCGACTCAGCTGTCCCGGCCCCGGTGACGTTTGCTGCATGTCTTCCCCCTCTTTTCTCCCCATTTCCTGTCTGCCTACTCTCACAAAATAAATAAATAAATTAAGGTCACTAGTGCCTTGAAACTAAATGTTAAAAAAAAGGCTCATATGCCACGGCCCTGTTCCTGTGTCCTCTCAAAGTCCTACCTATAGGGCAAGCTCAAGGACCTGGTTTGCTTGCAAGTTTACATTCAACACAAGCCTCAATAAAAAATATTTAACCTGCAGCATGGTCAGAAACATGTCTGAGCATCCCGCAATCTTATCTTAATGTGGGGCTTATTTCCTAATTAACAACCCATCCAGAAGAAAATAGAAAATAACATTTACACAAGATATTTGCACAACTCTTTCAAATAGCTTAGAAAAAGAAGGGTCTAATTTCTCCTCTTTTAAGATAATAGCTTTAATAACAGCAAGCTTAAATGTTCAAATCCAGAGTGTATGGTGCATCAACAGGCTGTGGTCCATGAGTCCAATCTGAATTTTAATATTGACTGTGTCACCTTCTCTTACCTCATAGCAGTAAGTCGTAATAGTAGATTTAAAAAATATGTTAACAATATACATGATTGGCATATTTTGATTGCTTCTTCCATGATTTTCATCTTTAATGTGTAAAAACTGAAATGTTCTTCTTAATAATAGGTGAAAAGGGTGATCAGAGTTGATTTCTGTGCTTAAGCAGAAACCATCTGCATTTAAGGTAAAACTGTCGTAAAACTACTTCTTTCTGTTGCTTGCAAGAAAGATACATTTGGAAATATTTTGTTAGAATAAAATTATCATGCATTGTCATAAATTGGAAACTAAAGATAAATTAACAAAATAGCTTACCTTGTAAATAGTATTACTGTAGTAATTATACTTAGAATTAGATTTTTTATGTTATGCATTTTGGTTTTTAAATTGTTGGGTAAATATCATAAATGATAGATTATCAACCATAAGAATCTCATCCTGGCCCATGCCAAGTATAAACTCAGTGTCTCAATGCAATTGGTTAAATCTTAAATAGATACCTTCATAACTGTCGTTATATGACCAACTAAAGTTGATTGTTTTGACTTGAATCTGAATCTATCTATATAGATTAGATTGTACCGGTATGAAGAGGAGTGATTTAATTAGATATTTATGTATAGTTAGGAATGAATTGGATCTGTGCCTTGGGACAGCACTTGTAAATTGCCATAATAAACATGACATGAATTAAACTGAATACAGCTGAATTAAGTTTAGTATCCATAAAGTCACTGTTCTCTCTGCCCTGTTGCAGTAACTGCTTAAAGTGTCGGAGTCTGGGAGTTTTCATGTGTAGTTTTTTTTTTACCTGCTGCTAACACTTACTCACCACTAGATGCCGCCAAGATCCCCTTGTGTGAAGGTGTTCCGCATTTCCATCAACCTGGAGGAGTATAAGAAGGTGGAGCTGTCAGCACTCCACTGCCTGAGTTTTAACCTCTGCGGTAACTCCTAATGGCCAAGCCTTGTAGTCTCAGTCTAGAGTTTAAGTTCATAGTCTCTTTTTTTTGTGCTCCTTCCTAGGAATCCTCAAGTCCTGGTCTCACGTTCTTGCGCCCATCAGCTCTGGCTCTAAGTCCTCGGTTTTGGATCCTGCCTCCGTCTAAGTACTCAAACCTCAGAAGAAACCTAGTTTGGTTCAATCTCCAGGTGACAGCTCAATACCAACTCTGCCAGACAAGCGAACCCTGCTCACCCTCCACCAATTGTTCACCAAAGACTCACCAGGTAAAATCATCTCAGTTTAATTGATCTGGATTATCCTACCGCCCATACTCACCAAAGCCTCTACAGAGTACTCACCGTCATCCTGGATTATTCACCATATCCGCAGCAGCGTCTGTTCAGTCCTCCCAGGCTCCACATCCTTCCTCCACGCCAACCTCTATTCATCAAAACAGTAAGCTAAGATCTTGCTCCAGTTCCCAGTAACCCCATTGGTCTCCAGAGAATGTACATGTCCTCCTTTCCCTTACAGTGCTGTGCCTCCAGTCCCGGTTCCAGATCAACATCCTTTACCTGTCAAACTTTTCTCCTGCCTCCTGAGTGTCATTCTGCATGTGGCTCAAATCTGTGAAGAAAACTATGATAGTAACACTCAGTAAATGTTCCATAATATTATCTCTACCTGTGATAAATATTATAGAATCTGAATTGGTTGTAAAAAGTAGGCCTGCCAATGTCTTTATACAATTAAAGCAATGCAGTCCTAGTGTTTTACTTTGTATTTGTAGATAGGCTTCTATTACTGTGTTGAACCAACAATGGCATGAAGCCGTGTCTTGAATTTCTACACATCTGTCTACCCAGGGTATTAGCTCTGTATGCTCTACTTTATATGTGAGCAGTTTTATTGAAAACAGTGGTGCTGACAGGTAGAATACATCATAAATTTGTTATTAAATATTTAGGAATGTAGAATTGTTTCTATATATGAATAAAGTGACAGGAAGATGAAAGGGTTATGATGCATTTTATCTTAACATTGATTATGTTTTAACTTGTGTATGTACATAAGTTATACCAAGTTGTCCTTTTTTGTGTGTAAACGGCTCGAAGGCAGATTTTTGGTCAGCCATTCATGAATTGCAATAGGTGGCATGCAAGATTTCACCACGTGGTGGCGTAGTGGGCCTCATGTTTCTGCAGATGTGTGGCTGTGACATTAGACCCCTCCTCTCTGAGCTGATGACTCATAACCAGTTCAGAAGCTTTTTTTTTTCATGAACCGCTTGAGGGTATGAGGATATTGTGTTTTCCATCCAGATAATATGGGGGATTACTCTGGTTTTATTAAAATGCAGCAAGCACACGTCTGTGCATCTCAATATCATTTAAGATATTAAAAATGATTAGAGCACCGATCACCATTTTTGCGTGAAAACTGACCTGCTATCACTCCTGTATGCTGAGAATTATCATGAATGAAGCCGATGTTTGTCTCCCATCTGTTTCACCTCTGAAACAGATGGCAGAGAACATCTGCACATGACCACTGCGCGTCTCCACATTCACCACACATGCATAAAAGCCCCGAAAGCAGCACTTGACCTGAAAAACCCTCCAATTCTGTGAAGCAAAGATGTTTTTATTCTCTCCATTCTGGGAAAATCGCTTTGAATGCACCTTTAAAGCTAAATGTGTGGTATAAATGTGAATGGAAGAGGAGCATTCAGGTGACGACCATCACGGTCATACACACAGTTTCACAGAGAGGGTTTTGATCAAAAAGCTCAAGTTGCATTCTACATACACTCAGATATAGTGGCTTTAGTTCAGTTGCAGATTTTATGTGTAGGTTTTGTTCTCTACACAAGGTTGCAAAGAGGTGTTGGCAGGAGTGAATCCTTGTGCATTGCCTGACCTCATTGTCACACTTGATTTCCCTCCATTTATATGTGTATACTGGCTTCATGGCTCAAATTTAGGACAGAGTTCAACTGAAGCATCAAATCATGTGGGCATAAGATGCCACGGGCAGAGTGCGTGCACATACTTCGTGTGTGTGTTTTTTTTTTTTACTCAGCATTTTAAAGAGGCTGCATGTCCGAGGCAGGTGTAGACATGGTGATGCACCGTAGCATGGCGATGATATGACGTTGATAGCTGTATAATCAGGGAATGTTTGACAAGGCCTGTGTGTGAGTGAACGTGTTAGCAGGTTTTAGTTCCATTCCTCACTCTGTTAATCCTGATGCCACGCACATCTGTGACCGCCCCCCTCCCCCTGCCTTCTGCCGACTCACGTGTGCATACAGATGCGGTGCGTGGCTGGATTCCCACTGCAAGCATCTCACTGGCGCTTGTTCCGCCTCTCTCCCCTGACTTTCTTTATTCAAATTTCTCCTGCATTATTATATACATTAGTGATGTACCACACAGAGATGATCAGGGAGACTATGTCCTAGTGTAAGACACAAATGTAAAAATGTTTAAAGGGGGAAAATCAGCTTCCTTGATCTGTTTTAAGTCACATTTTACCTGAATTTTCTTCCCAAAAACTAAGGCAGAATGTGTCTAATCTGGTAAAGGTGTTTTGATCATAAGTGACATCATCCTTCCACTGACAGCTATTCTGCATCCAATGCATAACCAATTTAAATTGCACTCAGAATGATAAACGGGTTTAGTCATTCTGGATTCTGACCAAGTGTACTTGTTACATTTGGGCTTGCTACTTCATTATTAAAACTTAATAGCAAAAAAGATCCAATCTAGACATATGCTAAAAACTAGTGATTTGTATTTAATTAATCATGGGAGTCACAGATCAGGTCTAGTACATAGGGCTACCCCAAAGGGTTGTTGTCCTTTCTTAAAAAAAATCTTGGTTAATTATATGTGCGTCTCTTGTTTTTTTTTGTCTCTTTGTTCATTTTCTATGACTAACTACATACCGGTTTATTAAAGTTTGTTGAAACAAGCATCTCGTAAGTGGTATACAACCAGGACAAGCAAAATGGCAACAAGAGAGTCAAGAACCCTCTAAAATTCAAAATTTTTCCAGGCTCAGATTTCAATGTTTTCTCTGCAGGTTTTATAGGTTTTATTTTGGACACTTCAAAAAGATACATTCACATTGACTGTATTCACATCTTATCTACATGTTATACAAATCATAAAGCAAGATGAGACTAAAGTTAGCGTCCAATTTGTAAGTGTGGTAAAGGGTGATTTTACTGATTTTTAAGCATCTCGACCAACTTAGATCAGCTCCATTTTAAAATTTACAACATTCAGACATGTCATACAATCACTGGATTATCCTACACTAAATTATGTTTTTCAAAGAACATTTAGTGAACTTTGACCTCTTTTTGTGAGTCCATTCTGAAAAGTGTCGTGATCGGTTCGTAGTAGGACCCAATTGCAGGCAAAAACGGAGGCAGAGAGTGAAGTGAAACAATATTTAAAATTCACAAAAAGGCAAAAACTTACAGCACTACACAGGAGGAACAGGATATGGAACACGGACGAAGGAATTGGTAAAATGAGAACCCATAGGCATCGCAGGAAAGGAACTAGTGGGGAGCAAAAGACGAAGTGCAGGTGTGAGCAATCAGAGGATTAGATGGAACAGCTGAGGAACAACTAGAAACTCTACATCCTCAAACATCTGAGGATCATAACAGGACACCTCTCTCCCCCCCTGACTACAAACCCACCCCCAAGGGTGGATTCAAGATTCCCTATATGAGAGTCCATAAAGACAAAAGATACAACTGGGCAAGCGGAGAAGGGTCCAAAGAAGGTGTGGAGTTCAGTAGGACGACCTCGGAGCTCGTCAAAGGAGGCCTTTAGGCCGGCAGTGGTAGGGATAAAGCTTAGGAGGCTAGGAGCCTGGGAGGCCAGTGGCTCAGGAGCTCTGGAGGTTGACCAGGGAACTTGGGGAACCCACAAAGAACCTTGTCAGGAGGCCGGCTAACAGACTGGGAGAACCTTTACAGGAAGCGTCGAGAAACCAGGGTGGAGCTCGGGAGACAAGAACCCACGGTTGAACTCAGAAGACAGGAACCCACGGTGAAACTTGGGAGACAGTGACCCACAGTTGAGCTCAGGAGATTGAGGGCCAGAAATTGGGAAAACCCTCAATAGAGCTCAGGAGAGTGCCGTGGAAGCCATGAGAATCCTTGCTGGAGCTTTGGAGAAGGAGACAAAGCCGAGCCCACCTGGGCCCCCTTGTTAGAAACAGAAAAAAAGAACACGAGCCAGGTCTACTTGGGTGCCCTTGTCTGAGAACACAAGAACAGGAACACGAGGCCAGTCCACCTGGAACCCCTCATTGGAGAGCTTGGAAATAGGAAAACGAAGCTGGATGATGATGATGATGTGGCTAGGTGTGTAGATGATGGCACTGAGGCCAAAGGCTGCAGAGTGAAAGTCTCTGATTGTAAAACTGCAGAGATTTAAGCTGCTGCAACTGAAGACATGGGAACAAGTGGTACAAGAGAAGTCTGTGCAGTACAGTGCTGAGCAGAAGCCTGGATTGTGATGTTCAGAGGCACCAAGAAGCGGGCTGTCAGGCAGCACGGAGCGGGCTGTGGGGCTCCAAGGTGGGCGAATAGATTGCTCAGATTCAAGAAGGTGACGTAGTATCTGTGGACGTAAGAACATCATCTGCTGCTGCTGTTGTAAACACAGGAACCTCTGCTGTTGCTGCTGACATGGGTTGTGGTGCAGACTGCTGAAAAGCGCTGGAGGAGCAGCAAGGAATGCTGGGGAAGGTGTGAAGACGTCAGCCAGAACATCAGAAACAGAAGTGAAGAGATTCTGACAAAGAAAGCTTCGTTTACGGTGAGAGAGTGAGATTGTAATGGGAAAGGTGAAGACATTAGCTGGGTCCTCCGGAACAGGAACAAAGGCATCAACAGGACCCTCAGAAATGAGAGTGGAGGTGTTGGCCGGAACCTTGGGGACAGAAGCAGAGGCGTCGGCTGGAACCTTGGGGACGGGAGGCATTCAGTTGATGGTGTTCTCCTTAAGGTTTAAGGAAGTCCAGGTTACTCTTGATAGCAGCATTCATCTTTTCTGCATCGATGGCTCTAGTGTCTCTCATCTTACTCTTGATAATACTCAAATTACTCTTGACAATTACTCTTGATAATAACGTTCTCTATGGTCAGGAGAGTTTAGGTCAGGAGAGTTTGCCAGCCAAGCAAGCACACTGATACCATGGTTATTAAAGTAGGTATTACTTTTGACAGTGTAGGTAGTTAGTATATACTGCTGGAAAATGCTATTATTATCTCCAACAAGCTTGTCAGCAGAGGAAAGAATTAAGTTCTTTAAAATTAATTGGAAGATGGCTGCACTGACTTTGGACTTGATAAAACACAGTTGACCAACTCTAGAGAATGATATGGCTTAATGAATCATCACTAACTATGGAACCTTTACACTGGACCTCAAGCAACTTGGATTTTGTGCCTCTCCACATTTTGCTTTTCAAAAAAGTATTTGCCTCCTTGTGGATTGCTTATGTTTATGCTTTTTTGTCACTTTTTTTCTTTGTCACAATGTTTCCGATCATCAAGTGACTGTTAATACGAGAAAAAGATCACCAGAGTAAATACATGATGATTTTAAATTATTAAGGAAGAGAAGCTATTCATACCAACCTGACCCTATTTGAAGAAGTAATTTCCCACTACACCGAAGCACCCTTGGCAGCAACAACTGCCATCAAGCATTGTGATAGCTGCAAGTGAGTCTTTTACATTGCTATAGAGGAATTTTAGCTCTCTTTTCTGCAAAACTGTTTTAATTCAGCTTCTTTGAAGCATATTCAAGCATGACCTGCATGTTTAGGGTCACAACACAGGATCTCAATTGAAGTGTGGACTTTGACTAGACCACTCAAAACCTTGCTGGTGTGCTTTGGATCATTGTTTGCTGCATAACTTAAGTGCACATGAGCATAAGGTCGCAAACCAATGCCGGGACATTCTCCTTTAAGATTTCCTGGTAGAAATCAGACTTCATAGATATTGTTCTGGGTTCTCTTCTAACCTCCTGAAAGGATTGTTGAGTAATTTAGTAGGCCTGCCACTCCTAAGAATGTTTACCAGTGTTCCATGTTTTCTCCATTTGTTAATAGTGGCTCTCGCTGTGGTTGACTGGAGTCCCAAAGACTTAGAAATAGTTTTGCAACCCTTTCCAGACTAATAGATGCCAAAGACATTGTTTCTAATTTGTTGTTGAATTTCTTTTGCTTGATGTTTTGGTTTCTGAGATCTTCTAGTCTCCTTTGTGTTGTCAGGCAGGTTCTATTTAAATGATTTCTTGGACGTGGCTGGTAAAATTCAACTTAGCTTTTAAAGTAGTTAATCGATTATGGGGCAACATTTTATCCACTCACAGTGTCTTGCCAAATATTATTTTTGTGTGACAAAAGCCTGCCGTGTATGATTTTCACTTTATAAATAGAACCCCTTAAAAAAAAAAGGAAATTTTCCATTATTTTTTAATTCACTAAGATCCACCTGTTGGGAATATCACCAAAAACTGTCTGATGAAAGCAGCCTGCACCTAATAGAGAGATCTCAACCCGATTTCATTCAGACATTCCAGGACTTTGTAATGTTTCTGCTATGACTTTAAATTGTAAGGAACAAACTCCTCCCCTCGACTCACTCTTCTGTCATCCGAAAAAAGTAAAGAGAAAAAAAACTCGCATGCATCGGAATGATAAAAAACGACAATGTGCTCGCTGAACCCTGGTACGGTGTGAAGAAGTTTCAGTTGATTAGGAGTTCGCTGGCAATAAAACACTGACAATTAAGAGGAAGTAGAAGAGTTCAGAAACTCCTCGGCTCGCTGGGACAGCTCACACTTACTGACTGATGGAAAGAGAGAGGAGGAAAAAGGGGAAATCTTTTCGCTCAAGCAGAAGCGCCATGGACTGGCGGGGCAACATTTAACGCTTCTCTTTCCTTGTTGTTTTTGTTTTGGGGGCTATGACGGACTAAAACAAAGAATTCGCGTGTAGCATGATAGTGCGATATGTCTAACGCGAGGCCGAGTAAGAGCGTGGAATGGCTGCAACTGGAGTTGGAGACCGGAGGCACTTCTCTTCTCCTGCTGGACTGCCGCTCACACGAGCTGTATGAATCCTCCCACATAGAGACCGCCATAAACCTGGCAATGACGGGGCTCATGCTGCGGAGGTTCAAGAAGGGCAACATCCCGATCCAGACCGTCATCCCCAAACACGAGGACAAGGAGAAGTTCCTGAGGCGGTGCAAGACGGACACGGTGGTCCTGTACGACGAGAGCTCCGCGGACTGGCAGGACAGTGGCTTCCAGTCCACAGTGTTGTTTCTGCTTCTTAACAAACTGCGAGAGGACGGCTGTAAAGTGTACTTTCTGGAAGGTGACGATTTTTACTGTCAATATAATCTTAGAAACAATGGAATTATTAATTAAAGACGTGGGTTTGGGATGTATACACCAGTACAGTTTGACACTTAGCGCTGTAACTGTAAACAGGACCGAAAAGAATCCATGTAAATGTTGCGACTTTTCACCGGTTAACATGTACTGTTCGTTAAAGTAGACCTGTTCATGTCTCTATTATTAGTATGTTGTAAAGGATGACTTGTGGGCTCATCCTGTGTCGTGTGGTCGCAGTTCGAAAGTTGTTCAAAAGTTTTTGTCGCCGCTGAGATTCTCAATTAAAATTACAAAATGGCTGCGGCATGTTTTGCTCCAGCAGGAACGGACGTGTATTTCATGAATGGTCCGTGTGTGTGTGTGTGTGTGTGGGGGGGGGGGGGGGGGGGGGGGGGGAAAATAAATATGCCTCTGCTCTTACAGTTTTTGATAGACAGGGGCCAATGCCTCCCCTACCCCACATGTTGCTGACACATTAGGTCAGCTGGCTGAAAGAAGGAACATTTCGTAATAGTCTGTTTGAGGGTCTTACACTTCAACGACTACCAGGGTTTTCCTTAAGTTATAATAGGCTTGGGACATTACCGGCATCAAGGTATACCAAGGTCTTATTTGACTGTTACATTAAGTAGCTGGGCAACCAACCCCCTTGTTGCTGCGCACTGTTGCTCAGCTGTTTGAAAGGAGGCAACTACACTTTTCCACTGCTTAAAAAAAAGAAGAACTTGGTGTTTTGGAAATGTTTCTGGGAAAAAGACAGACTGTCATGATGTTGAAACTACAGATGTATCAAAATAAAAATAATATTAATGTTAGTGATACGATTATTACAACTGTAATAATCTGTAATAACAGTAAGTTTTATTCTTTTAGCAGCAGGAGTCATAACGACTTCTTTTCTATCATGTTTCACATTTTTGTTAAACATTTTTGTCCACTCCAGATTATCATACAGTAAATGTATGCAATACTGGCCGATGGCTAGTTATTAATAGAATAAACAAAGCTAAAAGTTGCCAAATAATTCATTAAGTAAAGATGTCTTTTTTAATAGTCTCTGGGAGAGGGGGTTGTAGACATTTTATCTTCCACTCCTATATGAGTTTTTTGCTTTTACAGTTTTACAGATGTGGACTTATTACCAGAATCAAGGTATACTTAGACTGTTGAAGCAGCGATGCCCCTCCCCCACGTCTTGCTGTGCACTGCCAGTCAGCTGGCTGAATAAAGGCTGTTATAATTTTATTTTGCTTTCACGAAATACAAAATCTGCAGTGGAAATATTTTTTCAATAGAGACAAACATGGCCAGTCATAATGTGGAAAATTAAGGTTTTTCAAAATAAGTGGTATAGACATTAATTTTATAACTGTAATAAATAGTCATTAAGCCAGCAGTAGGAGTAATTGTTGTTTTTCAGTTTAAAGTAAAAATAATTAAACTGTTATAAATGTTTGTTACCACTTCTACTCAAAGCAAGCAAACAGTAAAAATCTCATACCCGCCCATACCTAGTTATTAATTAACAATTAGCATGCTATCTGTTTCCCTTTCTATTTAGGTCTGATCTGCCAATTGCAGTTTTGAACAGTTCTAATTTTATATTCTAAAGACTAAAACACATAAAAGAAAAAAAATGTCTTGCAGGTACTACTAGAGGTAGTTGTTTTAAATCCAATAGAAAATTAACATTTTCTCTATTAAGCATTAAAAAATGTACCTCTACCTTTTTATCTGATTTAAATTTTTTTTCTTAAGAAGTTTATCAGTTGCATTTTACCACTGAAATTATTTGAAGCATTTAGTTTTAATTCATAGATTGATATGTGAAAAAAAAAAAAAATATATATATATATATATATATATATATTATCGCCAATTAAGGGGAAATTGGCTGATTACGGTTTTTGGCTATTCAGAACCATAAAAAAACGTTATTGCCAAGTATGATACACACGTACGACGAATTTGGTGCTACACATAAACAAACATACAGCTGACATAAATACATTTGGAAATATGTAGTTAAAAACGTAAAAAAGTTGTATTGGAATGTAATGAGAAAAATAGAGCACCGTGGCAAATATAAAAAAATATGCAATAACAGCAATATACAATTAAGTGAAATAGTATTTACATGTGCTGAGATATTCGTACTATTTGCAAGGGGAACGTTTCAGTGGGGGACCAGGGCCTTGTTAATGAGGCTAGCTGCAGAACGGAAGAAGCTGTTTTTGTGGCGAGAGGTTTTGGACCTGATGGACCGCAGCCTCCTGCCAGAGGGGAGATGGTGCATCACAGATTAAAATATGTCTATTCAGATATGATTAAACCGTGTTTATATCTCTTATTCAGGTGGTTTTGTGAAGTTCCACACAGAGTACCCAGAACACTGCGAGACCCTCCTGGACAGCTCCTGTCCGAGCTCCTCTCCCCCGATGCCTGTCCTGGGCTTTGGAGGTCTCCGGATCAGCTCGGACTGTTCAGACGGCGAGTCCGATCGGGAGCCCAGCAGTGCAACGGAACCAGAGGAGAGCCCCGTCCCCAGCAATCAGCCAGACTTTCCCGTCCAAATCCTACCCTACCTCTACCTGGGCTGTGCCAAAGACTCCAGCAACCTAGACGTGCTGGGCCAGTACAACATCACCTATATCCTGAACGTCACGCCTAATCTGCCCAACGTGTTTGAGCACAAGAGCCACTTCAGATACAAGAAGATCCCTATTTCAGACCACTGGAGTCAGAACCTGTCCCAGTTCTTTCCAGAAGCTATCTCATTTATTGGTGAGTATGCTAACAAACTTAAATCTGCCACTCTAATACAGCTTCAAGGGGAACACTGACGTTTCTCCATGTTCTCCCCCTCCCTGCACTTCGCTTGTGCGTCTACACGGAGCAGCATTATATCAAGACTCAAATAGGCGTGTTCCTCCGCCATCAGGAACAACAGTATAGTTCCTCTCCCGCAGCAGTAGATTGGTAACATCCGGGTTCCTTGATCTAGTAGCTTCATCAAGGAACCCGGAGCATTTTTTTTCTCTTGTATGTGTTACAGTCCATAAAATAAAAACAATTATTATCGGTCAAAATCCGAATCGGCGGATAAAACCTCATATAAAACTGGAAACCAGAAAATGTGATCAGTTTATCTATATTGAATAGTTTTATTTATACGTTTGTGGTTTTCATGTGTGTTTATGAAAGTGATTTAATTGATAGTTTGATTACATTACCACACTCTAATCTTATTTGGCAATTTTTTATTGTTTTATCTCAGTATCACAACGTGGCATTTCAGTTTTGCTTTTGGTTTGGTGTTTCTCACCTTAACTGCACCTGAAACCACAACTATTCACTTGTTTGTTTGGTGGTTGTTGTGTTGTGTTGTCACAAGCGGGTTTCTCAGGAGGTTTGTGCAATGAATGAGGAAGGAAATGATGTTTCCATTCTTTGGGGTTGTGTTTGATTCCGGTTTGCAAGCTATTTGCTTACTCACAGCAGGGCTGAGCTAGAATTGCACTAACTCTTAAAGCAGAACTTGTGATAAAGGTGCTGTTTACACATTCCTGACCTGGTTTTCCCTTTCTTCTCCAGATGAGGCACGATCAAAGCGGTGTGGCATCCTAGTCCACTGCCTGGCCGGCATCAGCCGCTCGGTCACAGTCACTGTGGCCTACCTGATGCAGAGGCTCAACCTCTCTCTAAACGATGCGTACGACTTTGTGAAGAGGAAGAAGTCCAACATCTCACCAAACTTCAACTTCATGGGTCAGCTGTTAGACTTTGAGAGGACACTGGGGCGGCACACGCCCTGTGATAACCGCTCTACCAGCGAGGAGCAGCTCTTCTTCACCACACCAACCAATCACAATGTCTTTCAGCTGGAGTCGACATAAGGAGCGATAATAAGTTTTTTTTATGTCGTTGTTTCCTGTGGTGGTTTTCTAAGCTCGTCAGATGCCTGACTTGCTGACGCAAGCAGTAAGTCAGTGACAGTGTTCAACTTCACAACGAGCTGCATTGATCTGTTAGAGCAACAGAATCCATATGGACAGAAATCCAAAAGCTCCTGTCTCAATGCCTTAAAATGCCTAATCTAACAATAGAACCAATCTAACTTTCACAACACACTGTATTAATGAATGGCCATGTACAGTCGTAATAGATGGACTCTTCATAATATTTCCTTTTAAGTCTTTGATTGTTTATGGACTGTTGTTTGTTGTACTTATTTGGTTCAGTAATGAATAGGCATGGGCTGGTATGAGGTTTTCCCAGTGTGATAACTTTGAGTATAATTAATCATGGTTAAATTTAAATCAAAAATGTACAACAAGAGCTAATTCTTTTTATTTGACACAGGGAAGCAAAAACTCCCACTGCGGCCAAAATAATTTTACATATTCTAAAAAAAATATTATTTACAATATGTAGTATCTAAATTGAAATAATATTGCTTATTAGTTCAATTGAAATTTTATTTTGGTATAAACAATTAACATAAACAGTTACAATATCAATAGTAATACAAAATATCCACCTAAAGTGTGTTTTATTGTGTGTATGTTCCATAAATCATGAAACAACATGATTCTGTAGAGCGCCTGCTTGGATCTATGATGGCTTTATTCTGTTGCTAAAGTTTTAGTATGACAGAAAATTTAAACGGTATTGAAAACTAAATGTTTAAAACTGTGGTATAGTTTGATATCAGCCCATGCCTAGTTATGAACAATGCCTTTATAGTCTAAAGCAAATCCGTAGCCAATCCAAATGTTTCCTGGGGTCCAATACAGCATGTGTTGTTATTCTAGCTGAGGGAAATAAGCTACTATTTGTTCAACTCAAAGTTCATTTGGCAACCTAGAATTTAAACAGTTTAAATGTAACTTTGCTGAAGCCATGAAATTGATTTTTACGTAAGATTATCTTCCATCATTGCCCGTTTGTGCTGAGGGCTTTGGCCATTCTTTAATATAAAATTGAACAGTTAGTTGCCATGTTGAGGTATAATGTTAAAGACTGGCTTTTCCCACAGTTAAAAAAGAGCAGCTATGTTTGTAATAAGGGTACAAATAACTGGAAACCCGCCTTATTTGGGGTTTTTCTTGGACACTTTTCAGCCTGCAGCTACTTTTTGTTACAGGGGTCCCCAAGTGTAAATAGCTTTTCTCTCTTCTCGCCAGTCTTGTATTTGAACAGGTGAATGAATTTAAAGCGCGAAAGGAAACGAGAGAAAGCAAGCTTGACTGGAGCATTCTTACCTCAACAGACATTTTTCAGGGATTTTTGTACAAGTCCGTTGCGCGTCATCTTGGCCTCTTACAACGCACCCAAGGGCTGTTTTGTTTTGTATGTTTGTAGCGATGTACATAAAACATGGTTGTTACGGGGAACATGTTCTGTAAATCATGAAGGATGTGGAAGTGACCCTGTCGGAATCCTTATGTTTAGCATATATTAAGCAAAAAGGCATTCTGTAATGGTTTTTACAACAAATATATTGTTTATTTTTACTTGAAAATAGTTTCCTTGCCTTTATTGCTAATAGAACAAAACAAAGTGGTGCTGTGGTTGAGTCTTAACCAAAGAGTCGTCGTGCGCTGTCCAGGCTCAGAGATGTAGATGTGGTCAGAAGTCTGCTGTTTGTATTCCCTGTACCTTCTCTACTGAGGCTTGGCTTCCTGTCTCCAGCGAGCTCTCTGACACAAAGGCAAGTCACAAGGCCAGATCTGTCAACAGTACAGCGCCAACACGCCCTCCAGCCATCAATCAAACAGCACTTAAAGAAAAAAGGAAGATGATACAGCAGGAATTTTGACAGCTTTCCTCTGCAGCCAGAAAACTGCAAGACCTTTCTCACTTGCTTTAGTTACTTTATATCAGATTGTGGTTTTGGGCTTTAACTTTTCTACAAGAAAGAACGAATGATGTATTTGCACATGTGCTACCATTTAATAGGGATTCAAATTTATAATAAACGAGGCTTATTTTATAGACACTAAATTTCAAAAGGCAATTACATTTTGTTGCGTGTATGAAAACACTCAGTGGCCACTTTACTAGGTAAACCTGTTCAATTGCCTGTTAACAGATAGGGAGTCAGCCAATCACATGGCAGCAACTCAATGCATTCAGACATCTAGATGGGGTGAAGACAACTTGCTACAGTAGAAAAGGAGCATTACAAAGGGGTAGAAAGAATTTAAGTGACTGAATGTGAATGTGACTTTGAACTACGGGCTGGTCTGAGAATCTCAGAAACATGACCTGGGATTTTCACACACAGCCATCCTCAGGTTTACCTAGAATGTTCTCAAAACAAAAAAAAATACCGTCGGTTTGTGGATGTAAATGCTATGCTGATGTAAGGAGTATCTGCAGACTGGTTTGAGGCGATAGAGAGGCAACAGTAGCTAAGATGACCACATGTTTAACCAAGGTGTGCAGAATATCTACTCAGACACACAACACATCAAAGCTTGGAGTAGATGAGCTACAGCAGCAGAAGACTCCACCAGGTGCCAGATTTCCTGTTCTTGGCTGAAAGGAACAAATTTTTCAGCAACTGCATGACTTTATCAGAACAATATGGAATACCTTCTGTGCAAATTTTCCTTGGATAGACATAAAAATGTCTTTATTTAAATAATGTGAAATTGTGATTAAAAGGTGTTCAAAAGATGTCCACATGAAGATGTCTACTGGTGTCTAAAATGTGTTTGAAAGGTGATTGGAGCTGATCAACCAGCCTGACTTTCATCGTCTTAGTTTAAAGTACATTTGGATTGGCGCTTTGGGCTAAAAAAGTCTTAATTTTAACATTTTTTTTCTTGGTTAAATAAATACAAAGACTGGCCACTAAAAGCTGCCAAAGACTTTTTGGGGATAACGGTTCTTTTTGAATACATTTTTATGACTGAAACCTTGTTGGACAAAGTTATGCATATCATTCACTTTCAGCTAAGTAGTTTTTACAGCAACTGATCTGAAGTCAAAGAGAGCAAAACCTTAATATACTTGATGTCCACGGGCGTTTTTTTGTTTGGCTTTTTTAGGACAGCTCATCACTTCCCCTACGAAACCATAAAACGGATAAAAAATTTGACTTTATAGCCTATAAGTCATGCCCAAATATAGCTTAAACAAAGACATTGAAAGTCAGACCCCATTTGATCGACTTTTAAACCATATTAAAACATCAGTATACGTCTTCATGTGGACGACGACTAAACAGAGGGCAACTTTATTTTATGTCTTTTGCAACTAAATTTTGCTCAGTGAAAAGTGCTTTAATGTGTGTGAGCTGGAGCTCTCTGTTTGATCGTATCTCAATATTATCAGTTTTTCACCACCTGCTCACTTTCCACTCAACCACATGTCCAGCAAGCTAATATGAAATGTGGTGATAAGAATTGATGTAATGAGAAAAAAGGAAACAGAATGATTTTGTGACATACTGGTTTAAAGCTAGTAACCAATAGTTACGATGCAGAGGCTTTAACAGGTTCTTGGAGCTAATAATATTTGTTTTATGCTGTGCGTCTTTTGGGATTATATGTGATAGACCAGCACAAAATAGTAAATAATTGGAAAGGGGAAGGGAAATGGTGCAAGGTGTTCAGTTCCTTTTACAAATAAAAATCTGTTGACCAACCCTTTGTTGCAATTACAGTTGCATGTTTTTTCTTTGTTTCTAACAGCTTTACACATCTGTAAACTGATTATTTTGTCAAAATAGCTCAAGGTTGGTCAGACTGAGCTGGTTCTAGCCCAGAAAGCCACATTTTGGTCTCATCTGACTAGAGCTCCTTCTTCCACATGTTTTCTGCATCTACTTCTACATGGTTTGAGGCAAACGTTAAACTGGACTTTCTATGGCTTCCTTTCAACAGTGGCTCTTTTCTTGCCATCCTTCATTTAAGGCCATATTTAAGGAGTGTATGACTAGTAATTCTCTTGGTAACGGATTCTTCCACCTGCCCTATAGATCTCTGCAGCTCCCCCAGAGTTACCATGGACCACTTGGTTGCTTCTCAGATTAATTTAGGATTAATTAAGGATTTTGCTCAGCCTGTTGGTTTAGGTGGAAGTCTTGGTAGGCTAGCATTTGTGCCATACTCTTTCCATGCTTAGATGACTAAATGGATTTAATGGATCTCTGGGAGATGTTCAAAGCTTGGAGTATTGTTTTACAACTTAAACATGCTTTAAATCTGTTCACAACTTTCGTCCTTTCTTGTCTGTTTTTGTCATTGCTCTTTTTCAAGGTGTTTGTTCTCTAAAGTTCTCCTACCAACCTCAGACGCCTTCAAAGAAAAGCTGAATTTATCCAGATAAGAAACAAGTCTTCATTTACCAATTAGGTGAATTCTGACATCAGTTGGTTACACTAGATATTTTTCAGGGGTACTGGGGTAAGGGGGTCTAAACAAGCATGCCACCCTTTTAGATATGTACCTGTAAAACAAATGTCAAATCAGATAAAAATGTCATTTCACTTCATAATTATGTTCTACCTTGTGTTGGAATATCATCTAATATCCCAATGAAATACACAGTAATTTGTGTTTGTAAAGTGGCAAAACATTAAAAGGCTAAAGGAACTTTTTCACTTTATGCCAGGAAAGCAGATGGATTAAAAAGGTAAAACAGTTACCAATGGAGGTCAAGCTTTCAAAACGAGAAAAAAAGGATATTTAACATTAAGCTTTGTGCTGGATCCATTCAGCATTTCAAGGTTTGATAAGTGTCTCTTTGATACCGCCTAAAAACTATTTCAGCAGCTCAGAGGAGTGTTTTTTTTTCAGCTGGCTGAGAGTGAAACCTTCACCTTTCATGGCAGCATGAAGAGACTTGCCTGGCACTACCTCTCTGTGGTGAAAAAAAAACTGTTGAATGATGGGTTTTCAAACATAACTGAACCTGGCAGGGCACATACCTGCTGGGCAAACCTGTGATTAGGTGTTACAAGACACCCGCGATAAGGAAATGTTGAGCTATGGTGTCTGTTGATGATAATCACAGAGGCCTCATCTTGAGCTGCCACTATATATCTGTGGTAAAACGTGTTGTACAAGTGCACAGAATGATTTATGCAGCTACAAACCTTTAAATATCAATTTTTATTGCTGTTGGATTGCAGGGCCTTTTGATTTAATTCAAATTCAGTTTTCGTGTGGCCACAGCCATTTGACTCTGTTTTTTGCCTGATTCTTTCTCCTGAGTGTCCTACCTGTGTGGTATAGCTATTGAAAGCATGAAATTATAATTTAACGGTTTTCTGTTGGGAGCTTTAAAGATTTGTGTGGGGTCTTATAGAAAAATACAAAAAATAAACTCTTCTCATGAAATAATAATACATCACAGAGCTTTTTGGGAAGGGTGATGGAGCATTTTTACGTACATTTTTAGGTCAAATAAATGAAATAATCATAAAACTGCAATGTAATGACTTCTGCTTCAGAGTAGGCCAAGGTTTTAGTGACACAAAAACAGGGACATTTTTGTCCTTTTATGATCTCTCGAGAAGGGAAGCAGAGGCTAATGTGTTTACTCAGCAGTCAGAGCTCGGGAAACAGATGTGCATGTGATTGGATTTTAGTTCACTGTGGGGTTAGGAGGGGGCCTGTGCATGTTTGTAGCTCTGTTTATGGTGTATTTATATGTGTTTGTGTGTGTGTGTAATGCAGAGCAGAAATCAATCGGAGCTGGTTCGCACCTGCTGTGGTTACAGGAACATACTTAGAATTTCACAGCTGCTCCCGCTGCACAATAACAGGGAGATATTCTTTTAAATTCACCCCAACTCTTTATATTTAGTGTGCTCCAATCTATTTTTCCATGCTGATGAAATAATGCATTAAACAATTCAGTAGTGGGTCATTATTATCCACTGGATGTTTGGCAGTGCCACTGTAAAAGCTGTTCTCATGTGAATGACTGCTTACAACTTACTTCAGGGATTTCTGGTCCCAGTTGTCTCATTCTACTTGTGTACAGCAGATGTTCAGGCCCACAGAGAATAATCCTAATCTCAGTATTTGGCTGCATGTTGCCTCTGACATCATGGGGCTCAGGATCGGATGACATCATGGTTGCAGTGTTCTCATCCGAGCTATGCAGTTGGTCTAATCACTAAATGGCTGCCCGTCGTCTCGACTTCAAGATATAGCTACTGTACTGTGAAAAAGTGTTTGTTCTCGTACTATTTTTGTTGCTCTTTTTTCACACATTAAAACCAATTTTAGTATAACATGCAGTTTTGAAAAATTCTGTGAAAAATTATTTGACCTCCTCCTTAAATTATAGATTATCTTAGTAAATCACTTTTTTGACAACTGAGCTCAATTTCTCTAGCCACACGCAGGCCTGATTCCTGTCAGACCTGCAAAATCAGTAAAACACTTGAACAGAACGTGCATGAAAACAAGTAGTAATACATATCTCTAAAAGAAACACATATTCCAGTGTAAACAGGTTCAAGAACATATGTTATTGACATATATCGGTCTGGAAAGGTTTATAAAGCCATTTCTAAGACTTTGGGACTCCAGCGAACAGTAATGAGAGCCATCCACAAATGGATAAACATGGAATAATGGTGAATCTTCTCAGGGGTGCCCAGCTTACTAAAAATGAGTTCAAGAGCGCATCAATGCATCAATATCCAGGAGGTCACCAAAAAAGCAAGCTTTGGGTATATCTTATCTCAATTGCCTCGTTTAAATGTTCACAATTCAACAACAAGACAGAGAGTTGGCAAAAATGGCATCCATAAAGGGGCTCCAAACCACTGCTCACCAAAAGGAGGCAGTCTGGCTCTCAGTGTGTGACCTTAAGCTTAAACGATGCTCTGTTATGCAGAAGAACAACACTTGCAATTCAGCCTTTGAATGGCTTAGAAAAAAAAACAGTATTGTAATGGCTTAGTCAAGGTCTGGACTAGTAATTGCTGTGGGGTGATCTTTGACAGTGCATTAATGTTCAACAACACCTGAATTACAACAATTCTGCAAAGAAGAGCAGGTCAAAAGTCCTCCACATCAATGACTTGTTGTCCCTTATTACAAACACTTGATGGAGGTTGTTGCTGCCAAGGTTGGCACATCCAGTTATTAGGCTTTAGGAGCAAGTTATTAGGCTTTAGGAGCAATTACTTTCCGCTGGTGTTGATAAAATTATCATTTCAAAACTGCATTTTGCATTTTCTCAGGTTATTTTTGTCTAAGATTAAAATTCATTTTTGATGTAAAACATTTTAAAATGACAAATAAGCAAAAACTAAGGAAATCTGTATGGGAGCACTTTTCAAAGGACTATACATTAGTCAATTTTATTTTTTACAATAGCAGTAACATTTTCATTGTCCTCAAAGTTCTTTATAGAAATCCTAGAAATAGCCTTTTAGTCAGGCTTTATAATGGGAAGAGTGACTGCAGTGGAACAGTATGCGTGAGCATGCCAGGGATTTCATCTCCCATTTTATGGGGATTGTCAGTCCTTTCCCAGAACTCTTGAATTACATTTGAATTAGCTTCCTACTTCCCCATGTGCACAAGAAAATAAGCCAGTCTGGCTCTCTTAAATATATATAGAAGAGTGTCTCATGTAGACATTTAGTCAGGCTTGACTGTCTGCGTTCCCACTCCATGTAAAAAGTACAACTTAACCACAAGTTGTTTTAGTCTAATCCTCTTGTTTGCTGCGTTGTCACGAAGAAGGATATCTACTGGACCTTTAAGCCATCTAACAGGAAGTTTCTTATCACTGCTGCAACCGCCTACAGATAAACTATCTGTTTAAAACAGGACTCTTGTGACTCCTCGGCACTCTCTGAAAGACATGTATGTTCTCCCAGGCAGTGTAGTGAGAGTGAGTTTTGGCAACAAAAATAGTGGGTCATGTGCAAAGCACAGCCACATGGCACATCCTCATGGCAGACTGAGGCAGCCATCTGTTAGCACCAGAAGTCTCTCATTTTTTGGCCATTTTCACCATGCGGCGAAGTACGGTAGCGTGCCCTCGCCAAGCACAAAGTGATGTTTGTTTGCAGTTTAATCTTTGGCTAACTAAATGAAAAGGGACCCTTCTTTGTGTCCTGTGAGGACTAACACAAATTAAAGGTCATCTATCTGTCATGTGGTCACGTAAAAAAAATGATAGAGGAGGAGGTGCTGCTGGGAACTGCTTTACTGTCTGGTATGCCATTCACACATGACCATATGTTGCTTACTGTCAGAGATCTTTCAGTTAGTCAGTATGTCTTTAGTTTTTAAAAACTTCAAATCAACCCAATATATATAGATATCTCTTATAGACGGCATGTTAAACCACTTTTTCCCATTTTCCCTGAAACATTAATGGATTTTAATGGGATTTAATGTGACAGACCAGCATAAAATATCATATAACTGTGACATGGAAGTAAAACTATACATGTTTTTTTTCTAATTAACATCTGGAATGTATGGTGTGTTGAAGGAGTATTCAGACTTCTTCACCTGATACACCTAAATACAATCCAGTGTAAGCAATTGCCCTCGAAGATTACCAGTAACCAATGTGTTCTGTGAAGGCCTCAGAAGTTTTTTAGAGAACTTTAGTAAAGAAGCAGCATCATGAAGAGCAAGGGACCCAGCAGACAGGTCAGGGATGGGGTTGTAGATAAGTTTAAAGAGGATTAAATTATAAAAACAATATCCCAAGCTTTGAACATCTCATGAAGATGTTCACTGCTCAGTCCATTATCTGCAAGAGTATATGAAAAAGGTATTGAGCAAGATTCATACCTACTAAGATAAGACTGTCCATCTAATCTGACAGGCAAGAATGCATTTATCCGAGAAGCAGTCACTAGGCTTGGAACGACAACTACTAGTAGTGCATCCATAATACTGGCCTTTATGGAAAGAAAGCCAATAGAAGTATCATCTGCAGTTTGCCACAAGCCTCATAGGGGAAGGTGCTCTGACCGAAACAGAATTTTGCTTACTTGCAAAACTTTATTTGAGGCAGAAAACACTTCACAACACTTTGACCACTCCATCCCCACTGTGAAACATGGAGGTGGCAGCATCATGCTGTGGGGATGTTTTTTTTTTCTTCAGGAGAAACAGGGAAGCTGCAGAAGATTTGAGACTGGTGCGGAGGTTTACCTTCAAGCAGGACAACAACCCTAAACATGCAACCAGGGCTGCATTAGAATGTTTTAGATAATTACATATTCCTGCGTTAGAATGGCCTAGTCAAATACCAGAAAAAAGCCATTAGGAATCTCTGCCAAGGCTTGAAAATTATCGAATGCTCTATTGAATCTGACTTAAGTGATTTTCCGTAGAAGAATGTGGAAAAATTTCAGCCTCTAGACATGCAAAGGTGGTAAAGACATGCCCCAAAACAATGGCAGCTGTAATTGCATCGGGAAGTGGTTTTCTAAGTATTGACTTTGTGGGGCTTGGAGTTTTAAAGGATGTAATTAATGTTACACCAAGAAATACACTGCAGGAATTGACCTGAGTGTTCTAAGCATTTTAATCGATGTGATTTAGTTCTCCCTTCAGTTGTTTTGATCACTGATGGAATCGTTTAGACCACTGGTACTGTGCTTAATTGGTTCAAGCACAGTACCAGTGCTAAATGTGTTAAACAAAACACATTAAGCTCTTTCACACATCTTTATTCCTGGTAATGATGTTAAAAAAAACTTTAAATGAATAGATCTTTTATTGCAGTAGCATAATATAAAACAAATAAAAAGTTCTGTGTTGCAGGGAAAAAGCCCACATTAATAAAATAATTATTCTTGTAAAAGACCTAATGGCTTTCCAACACATCTTGAACACAGATGTCAAGATTTGTGGACTGTGCCTTAAGTGAAGGGGCAGAAGGACTTTGTATCTTTGGTTACTGTAGTTCCAAAAAAAAAAGAGTTTAAACATTTGACCAGTTTTAAAATATTTGAGGAACAGTATTTTATTTTTTCACATTGCTGCATGGACTGAAGTGTACACTGTGCAGTTCTCTATCATTTCATATGCACAACTTCAAGTTTCCCTTTTAATGCTGGTAAAAATAGATAAACCCTCTGGAGCTGCATTAAAAGGAAACAATTACTGTTATTCATGGGAATCAATGAATAGCTTTCAGTGGAATCTGAGATTTCTGTGTATTGTGGTCTTACTTCTCTATGGGCCATTATGGTGGGGCAGTCCAGAGACAGTACTTCAGTGTTTTCAGGACCAGAAGTGGGATGGAGCGTCATGATACAATATTCTGTCTGTTCGAGCTTGATCCGCAGTGCTTCCACTCTCTCTCGGTCAAAAGTGTTCCACTTCCTCATTGTGTATTTATGGCAACAAAAACAACCTACATTTGGTTCTACTTAAGCAGACAATAATCCAAGATTACATATTTAGAGTTTAAACCAGGCATTTGTGTACACTGAATAAAAAGACCAAGCATTTTTCTTTCACTGCCTCGTTCAGGTTTGTATGCCACCTTGGCTTCAGACAGCTTTTCTGCTCTGATCATCTAGTGACAATAATCGAAACACTAAATGCAACGAATGCAGCGTAGGGTCAGTGAGCTTAAAAGCCCCATTAGGGTGATTTTTCTTACCACAGTTCTTAAGCCTGATACTTCCCACCCATGTTCAGAACTGAAGCAACCTTTTGGATTGGAGGTGAAACAACTTCAAGAAACAAGAGAGGATGTCCAGTTGCCTTCTACATAAGCACCTAGGATTGTAATACCCTGGATGACTGAGAATCTACACCGACGTACTTCTACATAAATCCCTTCTCTCATGATACCATTTATTTTGTAAAGTGCATCATGCCCTCCTCCAGTTAAACACAGATGATACTGTCCCCCATGCTTCATAATTGGGAGAGTTTTCTCAGTCTTGCAGGCCCTCACCTTTTTGTTCCAAATATGACAATGCTTGCCAAACACTACAGTTTTAATTTCATCAGACCATTGTACATGTCTCCAAAACGCACCGTAGCATGGCCCTTTGCTTTTGTTCTGAGACCTTTATCTCTAGGACCCAGAACCCTTCTTCTTCCTGAACAGCATGGTGGCTGGACATTATCATGCTGTTTATAATTGCATATAACTGTTTGAACAGATGAACCTGGCTTTTCAGGCTTCCGCTTATTGCAACCAAAAGATAAACCAGACTTGCGGAGGTCCATGATTCTCTTTCTGATTTCTTGCCTAATTTCTTTAAATTTTCCCATGGTGTTACATAAGGAAGCAGCTTGTTTGAAGTATGCTTGGACATGTGGGCCTCCGTTTATCAAAAAAATCCCTCAATAATGTTTGTAATCCTAACTGAGTGAAAACATTAACGATTTAGGCTGATTTGAGGTCAGACTGTGAGGAAAAAAGGCAATGTGTCATTTTATTCAGTGTGTGAATATTAACTTTCAACTTTATCACAAATTAGATCATTTAGAATGGGAAGTGGAACTGTCATACTATTAACAGCATAAAATAAATCCCCATAAATAGATTTCTAAACAAAAACAAAGAGAAAATTTGTGAACTGCTTTTCCTTTATTTCATGAGATCTGCCTGTGTGGGCGTCTGAAAGATGTTTTGGATAGTGAGCGCCTTCTAAACTTAAAATCACGTGGGGGTGGGTTGTTTCTCCCTCTTCTGGGGGTTTTACACATCAATAAATCATTGGAAGCTGGGAAAGGGTTGTGAAAACAATCTGCTCTTGGCATGGTTTATTAACACAGTTTTAGTGGATCTAATGGTTTGAATAAATCATTTATGAAAACCAGTTCAGCAGTCTTATTCTTACTATAACAAGTTCTACATCTGCTTGACTCACTCCCTGTCAGTGGATTTAGCCATTTCTTTAACACAGGCAGTATGAAGCTGAATGAAGTCAGTTATATAACACTGGTGGCTTACTGTGATCTACAGTGTGCACGTCTCCTTTCTCTTAGTGCAAGTTGCACAATTTTAAAGGTGGCTCATATCTGCAGTGTGTTATTAACAGCAGGCATGAGTCATCAAGTGGGTCTTATGTAACTGATTCACTTCTCCACCCAACTTGCAGCTATAGTGCACCACACCCCAGATTCATTCACACTCTGCTCTGCCGCTGCCCAGCCTCTCATTGATGGTGCCGAGTTGTGGCTCATCCTGTTCCAGGCTGCAGAGCCTATACTGAACTCAGCCAGCAGGGCAGTCTAATCTTGGTGAGAATATCAAGCACATCAACTTCCTTATAGGACATTTTCCACCTCATTTCATTACTTGGGTTAAATCTATTGGTTTAAAAAAATACTGACTTTTCATGTATTACTGGAGGTATTGCAAATGAGTTAGATTTTACCAGTAAAACTGCAGCAGAGTGACTGTAGTTCAGTGCAGGTTTATAGTTTTGATCCCCTGAAACCGCCAACACCTTCAGGGAAGCAGAAAAACAAAGAGGGAGGTAGGAGGATCTTTTAGATGTTGTCATCAGTCACGCCACTGACGTCAGCTGCTCGCACATAGTCAATCCCCTTCAAAACTACAAAATCCTTAAAAAAGGTTCTTTTATAAAAGAGACAAAAAATAAGATAAGCCGAAATCTAACATCAAAAAAATAAAGTCACATCATTCTGCCTTTTTCAATGACTCTGTATAAGAATTTTTTTTTTTTAAGATTTTGATTCTCAAATACGTTTATATTTTAACTGTTTATTGCATTGCAAATAATTCATGCCACTCATAATAGACAGTTTTATTTTTAAGCCAACTGGAATTAACCTTGTGTTAAATCCACTTAGTTTAGGGTTTAATGTTTGTTTTTTTTTAAAAGAGTGTAATTGGACAAAGCAAAGCTTATGGCAATATAAGCAAACTTAAGAGTATGAGATTATGTTGTCCTGCTGACATCAAGTGGACTTTATGATAACTGCATGACTCCTGGGCCAATGATTCTGCATTCAGAGTGAGTCAGATTGATGGCTTACACAGTGCAGTTATCAGTATGCTACCAAGATGTTTTACGATTTCATTTAAAAGGAAAATGGAAAACCTCCAAGTTTCCCTTTTAAAGAAAAGTCAATAAAAACATATAGCTTTTTTTCCAAAATAAATGAAATGATTGCTGACATTAAAATGTATTACTCCACCCTGATTGTTCCAGATACTTCAGAAGCACTAACATTTCTGCTGAATTTAAAGCAGCGCTAACAACAGCCTTGTTATTAGTCAACAGATTTCTTTTTAAGGACAAAAGCATCTGACTGTCAACTGGTGGCGCTGATCCTCTGACATGTGCACTAACATGATTAGACATAAATAGCTCCTGTGTCAACAGGCTGTGTAACTGGATACATCCATTGGAATAGTTCACATGCTCAAAGACAAGATACAATACAGAGAAGAAATTACACAGATGGATCAAAAATCTGCTAAAGATGTTTCTATTTTTCTGCCAATAGGTTCTGGAAAACAGAAAAGAGAAAACAATTACATGAGTGACTGTCATGTAGATTATGGGCCAGACAAAATAACACACACAATTGATCTGCAGACAACCCACACAATTCACAAAGCCTTACTCGTCACACAAATTTCAGCTGTAAGAAATGAGAAGATTTGAAACTGAAATTCAGACAAAATCACAGCACTGACAAATTCATCTTGTTCTTGCTCCGATTTTATTTATTACATGAGCCCACATTCCAAGTAGACATTATGTGTAGAAACATGTTGTCAAACCTGAAACATGAGAGCAGAATAAAACAGCCTGATGGGACAGATACACAGAAACGCATACAATGTGTACCGTACATCATAGCTGTACACTGACTAGATCCAGTGTATTTCCCGGACAAAATGATTAATCAAACAAGACTTTACTTTGAGTTTATTTACATCTTCCACATCCCACTAGTAATTGGGCTGTGGCCTTTGAAAGATTTGATTTACCTGGAAGACCATTCAAAAACCTAACATAAACCAGCTAAAGGGGAAATATTTGGTCTCAACAAAAAATTTAAGTCACTTAGACACATTTATACAGATTCAAAGTATTGAAAGTCACAAATTGTGTTTTCAACAAAGCAAGATATGATAAAAAATACAAAAAAAAATATTCAGATACAGTATTTGCAATGCTGTCCTGTTGTTTTCCATCAGCATCCAGTTTTCCACAGATGACCTGGGAGTCACAGTGACACTCGAAAATAACTCTGGATCATCTCCTGTTCAGAATTACTCCACTCCTTTCATGAACTCCAAGAATTCTGTAAAATAAGAAAGGCTTGGTTAGAAAACAGCTCCGCTTCCACCACATTGATATGGAACAGCAAGGCAGGGCAAGGTCATTTGTAAATCACCGTTCATAAACAAAGTATTGTCAGGTGCTTTACCGGTCAATAAATGGACAACTTTTCTTTGTCTCGTTTTGAAGCCCTATATTCTGCCATTTCTTTAAGTTGATAATTAACTGATTTAGTTATACATTTGATGCAGATTTTAATACATAGGTCTGAGCCCAAAATGCCTATTAGGTTTCTTGCATGCTCTGTGATTTTTAGCCTCACTGATTCCAGTTGATTGCTGTAAAATTGTACTTATCAGTTAAGATATCATAAGAGATATTCTAGGGGGCACAAATAGATGTTGGATGAAAGTGGTCTGAGAATGGAGCCTTTATTTACTTAGGTGTATAATTACCAAATAACATAAAGTAGACCCAGTCTGCCTAATTGGATCTGAACCAATCAAGCACAGTACCAGACAAACCCACTGTACATTAGTGCTGTCAAAAAAAGATTTGTAGACGTCTTTAGTGGCATTTTTTAATATTACGCTTATTAAGCTTAAACCCCTCACCATCGTAGTCAATTTTGCCATCATTGTTCTTGTCCCCATCTTTCATCAACTCTTCGATATCATCCTCAGTGATCGCTTCCCCTGTAGATTCCAGCATCATTTTCAGCTCATCCAGGTCGATGTAACCATCTGCATTTCTGCACAATCAAAGCAGTGCACTTAATGTTGTGTTTACTAAAAATCTACACAAAGCTTTACAGGTGCCACTAGAGGAAAATATACAGGGGTTAGACAATGAAACTGAAACACCTGTCATTTTAGTGTGGGAGGTTTCATGGCTAAATTGGACCAGCCTGGTAGCCAGTCTTCATTGATGGCACATTGCACCAGTAAGAGCAGAGTGTGAAGGTTCAATTAGCAGGGTAAGAGCACAGTTTTGCTCAAAATATTGAAATGCACACAACATTATGGGTGACATACCAGAGCTCAAAAGAGGACAAATTGTTGGTGCACGTCTTGCTGGCGCATCTGTGACCAAGACAGCAAGTCTTTGTGATGTATCAAGAGCCACGGTATCCAGGGTAATGTCAGCACACCACCAAGAAGGACGAACCACATCCAACAGGATTAACTGTGGATGCAAGAGGAAGCTGTCTGAAAGGGATGTTCGGGCGCTAACCCGGATTGTATCCAAAAAACATAAAACCACGGCTGCCCAAATCACGGCAGAATTAAATGTGCACCTCAACTCTCCTGTTTCCACCAGAACTGTCCATCGGGAGCTCCACAGGGTCAATATACACGGCCGGGCTGCTATAGCCAAACCTTCGGTCACTCATGCCAATGCCAAACGTCGGTTTCAATGGTGCAAGGAGCGGAAATATTGGGCTGTGGACAATGTGAAACATGTATTGTTGTCTAATGAGTCCACCTTTACTGTTTTCCCCACATCCAGGAGAGTTACGGTGTGGAGAAGCCCCAAAGAAGCGTACCACCCAGACTGTTGCATGCCCAGAGTGAAGCATGGGGGTGGATCAGTGATGGTTTGGGCTGCCATATCATGGCATTCCCTTGGCCCAATACTTGTGCTAGATGGGCACGTCACTGCCAAGAACTACCGAACCATTCTTGAGGACCATGTGCATCCAGTGGTTCAAACATTGTATCCTGAAGGCGGTGCCATGTATCAGGATGACAATGCACCAATACACACAGCAAAAACTGGTGAAAGATTGGTTGATGAACATGAAAGTGAAGTTGAACATCTCCCATGGCCTGCAGTCACCAGATCTAAATATTATTGAGCCACTTTGGGGTGTTTTGGAGGAGCGAGTCAGGAAACGTTTTCCTCCACCAGTATCACGTAGTGACCTGGCCACTATCCTGCAAGAAAAATGGCTTAAAATCCCTCTGACCCCTGTGCAGGACTTGTATATGTCATTCCCAAGACGAATTGACGCTGTATTGGCCACAAAAGGAGGCCCTACACCATACTAATAAATTATTGTGATCTAAAACCAGGTGTTTCAGTTTCATTGTCCAACCCCTGTAGTAATGTGAACATTCATATATGAGGGTTTAAAATTCTGTGAAACCATTGCCGATGGGGGTAAGGGATGGCATGTTGGTTCTTTGATGCTCAGATGAGGTGTCTGGCATATATGCTAGTGGGTGTTAGAAATACTCAGAGCTGTCAAAAACGATTAGGGAGCAAACTACATGCAGTTCTCTGCAGAGCTACTTGGCATTTTGTCAGAGCTCATAATTTGCACACGGGGAGCATACTTTGCTGGAACCACACTAAAGAGCAATTTAATAACTAGACTGTGGTAGTTTTGAGATGAAAGCATCCACTTGTTAAAGATAATTTCCCTCGTCTGTTAGTCAGACAATACAAAGATTGCACAAGTTAACTGCTTTTAGTGGATTCATGTTTAATTTATGGATGTAGGGTTTATGAAAAAAAAACCTACTTGTCAAACATCCTAAAGAGCTCTGCGAGCTCTTCTTCTGTCTTCCCTTTGCTGTCGTCCTTCATGCATCTTACCATCATAACCAAGAACTCATCAAAGTCCACTGTGCCGCTGCCTGCGCACAAACATTTCAGAGCACATTTTCAGAGCTGATTTTCATATTTTCAAATATTTTTGACACAAGAAACCTGTAGTTCATAATGTCAAACAGACATTTTTGCGACATTTAAATGTCATCTTTATTTTTGATCTGAGAGCATGTCAAAATGTATACTGCATACTAAACATTTCTAAAGCAAATCCAAAATGTTATTCTCTGTCTTTGCTCATTACATCACATGGAAAATTAGAAATGACTTTTGCATCATTTGATACACAATTCCCCTTTAATCCAGTCTGACACATCCTGTTGTCTTTACGAGCTCTGACTGGCATTTGACATTAAGTACAGAGGGCCTGACTGATGCTTAGATGCACAGCAGGATGGACCTGGTCACCGATATATAGGTATGAAGAGGTCAACCATTCATTTGCCTATTTGATTTACCATCTTCATCCACCTCATCTATCATTTCCTGCAGCTCCTCTGGGGTGGGGTTCTGACCAAGCATCCTCATAACCTTCCCCAGCTCCTTGGTGCTGATGCAGCCGTCCTCTGCGTCTTGCACGAAGATGTCGAAGGCGGCCTTGAACTCTGCAACATCACAAGGGTACACAAAAAGTTTTTAAAAATAAATCCAGTCAGTAGCCTATATGTTCATTGAACTATGCTTTTTTCAACAAGCAGGAATGTCACAAAAAGTGCCCTAATAAAATATATGGTTTAAGGACCACTGGTGGCTGCCCTTAGTTGTATTCTATAGGATTGTTTATTTGCATGATAAAATTTAACTGATTTTTTCTGATGTAGAGCTACTAAATACCAACAATCAAACAGGATGGAAAAGAAATGTTTGGAGAACCACTTGTTCAAACTGAAGAGGGAAAAAGCAAATCAGAAACAAGACTGGATAGCCAATTAACCTGTGATTCATTTACCTCTGAAGTTGCAACCTGGATCTGGGAATGTCCCTTTTACCGGTTCCTGTTCCACGTTTGAAAACCAGTAAAACTTTCAAACTGATATGCTCTGTAAACAGACTAACTACTATTAGCAATACAAGCTATTAACAATGTATTGCTCTGCATCTTATACTTTCAAACTGTGCAAAAACACGTCCACTAGAGAGGGTGGTAGATTCATGTGTGTGAAAAAGTTAAGATAAAAATCATTGAAAGTGCAGAAAAAAAACAACAATCACAAACCATGCAAGGCAGCTTTATAGAGGTAAGAAACTATCATCCCACTATAAATCCAATTCAAGGGTCTTTCTGTTAATTGTTCCAACTTTGAACTTTAAAATGTAAACTTCTGAGTTAAAACCGAGTAAATATTTAAATTGCATCCTTCAACCAATTGTGTAGGTAAAAAAAAGGAATGCCCTTATGTATTTTATTTGTTTCACTTTATGGGCTGCATGGTGGCGTAATTGGTAGTAGTGTTGCCTTGTAGCAAAAAGGTCCTAGGTTCAACTCCCAGCCGGGGTTTTTTCTGCATGGAGTTTGCATGGGTTTTCTCTGGGTACTCTGGCTTCCTCCCACAGTCCAAAAACATGACTGTTAGGTTTACTGGCCTCTATAAATTCTTTTCTTTGATTTGAGGTAATCATAATACAATTGACTGACAAAGTCCAAGTCCTGTTTTACTGCTGTCCTAAGTATCTATGACAATGGTGGTATAATCAAAACTTATGTGCTATGAAAAGCTGGAGAACCACTGCTGTAATAGCACAATTCACTAAATAAACAATTTACGCACCATTTTTCTGTTCATCTGTCAGCTGTTCAACCTGTAAGAGATAAAACAATTAAAATAATGAACCATTTAAACGCCCTGAACAAAATCAGCGGGGTCTTCCCTGTTTTAGGCTGTCAAATAGTAACATTTTAATATAGTCAACGTGAAACTGCCTTAGTTTTTGGAATGTGAACTTGAAATCTTCTACAAATGTACACCAGCCCCCAGGCTATTTTAATGATATATGTTTTGCTAACTATTCGGTTAAAAGATGTGTTCAGCAGACTTGACCACCACTGGTTAAACCACAAATGCTGGCAGGTAATTGGACTATTTTACACCTGACCATAATCAGCTGGACAGAAACTAATAATTTGATCTTTTTGCCAGTCAGTGAACAAACAATACCAAATGCATGCACTCTTTGGAGTTGAAGTTGTCACAGAGGGAAGAAGACTCAGTTAACTATTTTCAGCATCACTTTGGTGTTTAAAAGTGAAATAACAGGAAGCACTAAAGGTGTAAGAAGCTTCTTGAAAGCAAGGTGTGCTTTTATTGAGGCCTGCCAGTGGTTTATTCAAGTTGCTACCACAAGGAGAGAGACTTCAGCAGACAACAGGAAGCTTAACATATTACAGCAAACTTTCTCTGTTTTATCTTTCCATTCAATCTCTCCGAAGCTTCTGCAGTAGAAAATGTTGCCAGTGTTTTGGAAATCTAACAATTAAGGTAAGAGTTAATAATGCCAACATAGCTGACCTTAGTAATTGTAATTGTCATAATACCTAATAAAAGATGTTAAAAGACAGCGTGTAATCTCAACTTTGTAAAATTTGTCTTTTTTTTTTTATATTAATGCGGAGTTGAGTGACACCGCTAGCTCTCTCCCAAACACTAAGTGATGCCCCCTTGTCCTGAAATGAAACATTATTGATTGATCAGGACAAAGAGGCTTCTTGTATAATATAGCAACACGAATGAAAAAATGACACTGACAACAAATAACAGCAAATCAAGAGTTTTTTTTGCTGAAACATTTAGTTGGAAACCACTGTTGATTTTGAAAAGAAACTGAATATCTTGTGATGAACATTACATTGTTAGATTTACAAAAACTTAGTAAGCCATAATTTCTGCCTTTTAAAGGAAATATGCAGTAATTTATTTGTCTGTAGATTTTCAATGATGCAGACAGAGAATTTTCTGACAACTCACTGTTTTAAATTTAATTTAAACATGTCAACTCTAAGACAGTTCAATTTAAAAGTTGAAAAAGTATTTTGTTGTCATTATAGTTTTTAGACAATTCGGTGTTGGCAGGTTATAGCTTTCCAGGAACTGGTTTGGAAATTAGCTAGAAAAGTTTTGATTGGTTGATCTGTAAAATAACACACATTGTATGTATCATATGTGGCACCCAAGTAAGATAAGGAGTTACAAATAAACACAACATGGTCAGGAACCACACATAAAGTGTGTTAAATTAACATAGCTGTGGAAATGACCCAACAATGGAGCAGTAATCCAGCAAAGGCTACAACGAAAGAGGGAGACAGCTGCTCATGTAGGAGTTATCATCTGTTGTCTGCTGTAAATAAAGCAGCTATACATTCAGATGCTGTCTTCTAAACAAACACAGTCCTCAAGTGATGATATATGAAAAGATCTATCCAAATAAACACACGAATATGCATTCCTGTGTGCTTTTACTGTCTCAGATGGCCTGCTCAGCTAGGATGTGAGCAGACAGGGCAGCCAGGCCCACAGTCCTGCAGGAGGGGGTGGACAGATAACAGCACAGCGTTCAGGATTACAGATAATGCTGGAATCCAGCAGAGGAGGGGTTTATCTAAACCAGAAGGCCCTCTCTGGCACCAGAGCACCATAGAAGCAGAAGCATTGGAGCAACTTGCCAAAATTAGTGATGAGAAGTATGACTGGTCCATTTGAAGTCAAGAATGAAGCAGCAGAGTGATGGCTGGTAATTAGTCATCATTCATTGACCCCAATAAGTGGCTCCCAGGTCTAATATGGTTAAAGATCCACAGACATGTTTGATACCAGCCTGTGGTGGAAGGGATGCACTGATCAGGCCACATCAACAGACGTTTTCAGGACTCAAATAGCATCAGCTAAGCAAAAAGATATGGGACGTTTTCAGCTTATTAACAATAACAAAATAATCTATCTACAGAATAAACTACATACTCACTACATATAAATGTTGAGGGCGGTGATTTATAAGAAAATAACTCTCCTCCCAGATTAGTTCTCACTGAGGTTTGGGGACCATCCAACAAAACCAAATCACCTCATCAAAAGGACTTGACTGTACACACATATGAGCTGAGTAGGAGAACATACCGCTGCTTTGTAGATGTCATTCATGCTGGCGGCTGATCTGTTACTGGTCCTGACAGTGTCCTGGCACAAAGGACGGAGGAAGAATCCAGCTCAGGGCAGGACTCCGGTCTCATCCTGGGAGGGTTTTATAGCCGGAGCCTGGCACTGTCTGCCCCTCCCTGGGCAAAGCAGCCTCCCCTCGGTTAGCGCCTCTAATGTGTGTGTACACAAACGTGTGCCGATGTGTACATGTGTGTGCGCGTACATCACTGGGCCAATCTGTCACAATCACCTGGCTCAGATAAAAATGCAGCAGCTCTTAGGGGACACACTATGGAATGGAATGAATCTGAGGAGAGCAGAGAGGCCATGCATGGGGAGCTCTAATCTGCAGGGAGAGGGGCTGTAGAGACACTCAACATTCCTCCAGACCTGAGTGAGTTTGGAAGAAATTGTGTATGTGGGTGCATGCAGAAGTTTTCAGACCACGACTTGAGAGCATTAATGTTCTGTGGAGTCATACAGAAATGTAGGTAGTAATAGTGGGCTTCAAAGAACCTTCCAATTCATGATCATAGCAAAATTAAAATGCATGCAGGGGCAGATCTAACTTTGGTAAACACTTTCAAATTAAGTTTTACTGTTTCTTCTTTTGAAGATATTTACATTCAAAAAGCATTGTTGAAGACCATTTACCTATGAGTTCTAAATCAGAGACATTCTCGTGGTTTCTGAAAAGGAGCAGATAGAAAACAGGCTAATTTAAAGGATATATTTACAACAGTGAAATGAATGGAATCTACTCTATGGTAAGAAACATTTTATGGCACACTAATTTAATTAAAGAGGGAAGCTGAACTTTATTAAAAAGTTAAATAAAGGAGTGTTATGAGCCTTAGGTGTTTTAGTTTTAAGTTTCCTTCATGTCTCTGTTTTCTTAATTTCCCTGTTGTTTATGTTCTGTAGTTGTTGCCTTTTTTGTTCTTCCCTTTGAGTATTAGTTCTTAGTTCATTCTCACATTCTTGGTACTTTTTTTTCTGTTGGAGTTTTCCACTGGGTTTCTTTGTTTCTGTTCAGATCCTGCTGGTTCCCTCCTCCCTTCTGTGCCCTCTGACTTTATTCTTCTCAGCTGTTCCTCATTTTCACCTGATTACTCCCACCTGTTTTGCCATGCCTTTCTCCACTCTTCTCCCCCTGCCCCCCCTATATAAACTGTCTGGTGGTCATTGTGTTTAACTGGCTTCTTCCGTTGTACTGCCTCATTCTCCATTCCACAGTTTTGTCTCCTGTGTTTTGTGCCTTGTTTTTTCCAACTGTAAGTTCCTTTTCATTATTATTAAAGAACTCTGCTGACAGTTTATTGCTGCGCTTGGGTCCTGCCTTAACGACTTCCATGACAAGATTATAAACACTTTGTATAAACTTTTAGTCAAATGTTATGACCAACCTATATTCAGGCTGGATCAAAATTATGCATCTGCATTGACAAATCCATACAAATCGACATTCATATTGATGGGCATAATGGTTTCTTTTTCTCTGAAGAGAGATATGTTGATTGCTACATGATTTTACACAGGTGGATCTCAGTGAATTAGAATATAATGGAAACATTTTTTCCTTCTAGTCAACTTCCCATGCATATGCTTGGATACAGAAGTCTGGGAACAACCATCTTCAGTAGCAACGACCTTTTGTGGCTTACCCTCGTTGTGAGGGTGTCAATGATTGACTTGTAGACATCAGTCCAGTCAGCAGTCTTCTGCATGATCGGGCATGACATAACATTTCGGTATTAAAAATTCCTATTTCTATTTCATTATTACATTATGTAATATATTCAGATTTTCTGAGAACATAGAGTTTGGATTTAATTGGCTGTAAACCATAATTATCAAAATTACCAGAAAAACAAGACTGAAATGATCATTATCTGCATAATTACTTTTGTTAATTTTGTTGTTGTTTTTACAGATGATCTCACATTTTCCTGAAGTCCTTTGATAGATGGTGGAATCCATGGTGAATTCTTTATTGTTAATCTGCTAAAGTAATGTTGCAGTAAGGCATTTCTAAATTTTAACGATTAGGAGCACACCAAAGTAAATGTCTGAGGTTCAAACAAGCAAACATCCTTTAAAACCCTAAGAAATGCTGTTCTAATCTTGTGCTGCTGCAGTGATACAACTATGTGTGGTTTTAATCATTTTACAGTGCGTGGAAATAAATCTAGGGGTGTCCTAATTTCTTCCTCCCCAGAAAATTGCATTTTAATATTACATTTTATGAGAAGTTTTAATAATTTTTTTATTTTGTCTTAATTATTTGGTAAGTTTATCTGAATTTTTCTGTGTTTTTAACAATGATATTAAGAATCCACATGTCAAATAAAAGCACAAAGGCTTATCATTTTTCACATGCAAGGGATTTTTTTTATCATGTGCAACACAGGGATGGTCAGCAGAGGGTGCTGTTCGCTACATAGAAACTACATTGAATAGCTTGATTGTACTGCCTTCGGATATCCAGTTTATCAATAGTGGGGTAGGTGAGAAATCTAGGTCAAACAAACCAAACACTTGAAGAGACATTTAAATGAAATTGCATTCACCGCAAGGCTCTGTTGCCTTCTTTTTCCACATTCTTCTCAAACAAGGTCATCTCAATCACTTGACAGTGTGATTCTTATTCATGTTCAAACACGTGTTCTCGGAAGAAAAATGCTTCCACACACACACACACGCATAGTGCATGCTGTGGCAGGCATTTTAAGTGACGAGTGATCATGCGGGTTTATAATGGGATGCTAATGGGGACTGCCACAGCTTACAAGCATCATGCAGCCAGTCAGAGGGAGAGACATCAAGCTCACACTGAACAACATACATGTCCTACTCGTGCAGAGAAAGGAGCAGGTCTCATGACAAAGACCCCTGCATCAGTGCATGTCAGTCACGGGCACAAGTTGCTGCTCGCATGGGAAAAACAGACAGGCAGTGGGTGAGGTGGTGAGCAAAGGGGAGGGGAGGGCTTGCAGGGATCTGAAACTATTTGTGCCATTTGTCATGATTTCACACTAAGGACACACTGCACTGCGCTGCACGCTGCTGTTCGAATTCAGAGAAGTGAATCATCATCAATGGCATCGAATCAATCAGCTGAAACTCAAAGCATACTGATGAGTCCACACGGTCAGCCAGGCAAATTCATTTTTGGAGAGCTGAGCGCAGTCTGGAGGATGCCAAGAGTGACGGGCAGCTCTCCTGGTGAGGAAGGGAGGAGGTTACCGGATTCCTAATGTAAAGCTTTGTGGAGCCTGTTCTGCACATGCACTCCAACACACACATGACGTCGAGCCCGAAGACTGGCACGCAGATCAAAGAAAGCATATGGATTGCTGTTTCATTGGAGCCCTTCACCAATTTCCTCTTACAGGAGAAGACTGACGAAAGAGCCAGCCATCTCCTCCACACAGCGCAATCAGACAGCGCATCTCAAATCCACAATTCACCGCACACCGCTTTTTGAGGGGTTGCCATAGAAACTCTGCCGGGTAGTAGCGGGCAGAAAATGAGAGGAGCTGAACGGGGCTATTTCCCCCTCCGCCTCCCTCCCTGCTTCACGGCCACCACATTTTGTCCTCAGATTGACTATATTATTTTCCATTCTTCGACTGTTTTGTTTTGCATACGTACGCACTGATGCAAACAGTTGAGGAGTTGACGACGGTCACGTATGGATTTATAATGAAATTGTACATCTCTTTTTCTGCTCATGTTTCCTATTAATTTCGAGAAGCATTTTTGCCTTCAGAAGCATGATATTGTGTTCGTTATCTGACTGCATGGGTTTCTACCATAACCTATTTTTTATGCAGAGAACTATAGATGTTAAGTGTGAAACATGTCAAACTGCATCTCACGTTGACAGTTCCTAATCAGCAGGACTACATTTATGAAAATCTACTGCACTGCACAGCACCCATCATGCCAATTTAAATGGTCATGTGATGTAATGATTGGGTTGACATGCAGCTGAGCTTGAAGCTCCTCTCTTCTCCTCCCCTCTGTGTCCTCACCTTCTTGATTGCTATGGATGGGGGTGCTGGGTAAGGGGGGTGAACCTGTCAGCATCTCTTTTTTCTCTTTCTTTCTCTCTTCTCTGTCTCTCCTTTCCTCTCTGTCGTTCTGTTCTCCTCTTTTTCTGCCTCATTTCATTGATGACCAACCTGTCAGCAGCTCCTGTTGTGGCAGGCTGAGAGTCACCTGCATGTGACTGGATAATACAGTCTTCTTTTCAGAGCACCTGTCTCTTAACAATCAGGGTTTTTGTGCAAAAAAAATCTGTATTTTCCAGCAGCAGCAATGTCTAACCCAAATTTACGAATTTGCCTTTGGACACGAGGGAGAGAGATTTCTTCACTTTGCTTCACTGACCTCAGTGGTTCCTCTTTGAAACTCTTCTTTTGCTGAGGCATTTTGCTGTGTTACACAGTGTTCCTTAAATCAGGGCTCCAATGAGCCAGTGGCCATATTAGCTCCAGCATACATACAGTCGCGCACTAACTTTCAGCCAGGGGGTGCAACATTTTCCAGTCCACTGGACCACCAAGTGACCTACCACCCTCCCTGTCTCCCCTGATTCACCCCTCCCAATCTCTCAAATAGTGTACGAGATGCCCGGCAAAGATTTATTCTCAGATACATGGCAGATTAGGTTCTCTTCTAGCTAAAAGGAAATGGTGTCTCTACATGACAAGGGTTTGTTTTGCAATCGGCCAAAGTTTGGCAAAATGTTGAAAAAATGTGGTTTTAATTTTTAATTGTGGCATCCTCTTTTTCTGAATCAGCAAAAAAAAAAACAACTGGTAAGCATTGCACAATAATTTAAAGCAGTGTTGTTGTTGTATCAAGTTATAGTTACTATACTTTTACTAATAAATTACTGAGAGAGTGAACAGATGATAAGCAAACATCCGCTGTCAACATCACCTCAGTCCAAAAGTTGGATGTTAGTGCGGTCCTCCTATTTATTTGGGAGCTTTCAGACCTCATTGGTCGGTTGCCATCATCAAGGTATGCCAAGGTTTTAAAAAAGTAGAAGTTTTAATAACACAAAAAAATTCCATAATTACTATTCACACAATTTAAATCTTTGCAACCCCTCCTCCAATTAATTGCTGCATACTACAAGAATGTGCTGACTGGCTGAAAGAAGGTGATTTTACACTTTCCCTTGCTTACAAGAAAGATACATTTGGCTGGAAATATTTCCACACCTAAAAATATAGTCATGTTGTGGACACTTTAGAAGTTTTACATTTTTTAACAAATACAGTTGGTAACCAAAGGGGAAACTATTAACTGAAACATAATTCATTTCAGCCTGCAGTCCAACTGTTCTTTACTTTCCTTTATCACGCCACTGCAATGTACTTTTTAATGTTATTGCCAAAGCAATGTACTTCTTCCATCATGTAAAGCACTTTGAATTGTCTTGTTGCTGAAATGTGCTGTACAAACTTGCCTAAGGTAAGGCAAGTTCATTAAGGAGCCAACTGCAGGCTTGCTACTCTTGCAGATAGCTTGACTAATTAAAAAAGTATTTTTTGTAATAAGCACTTGAAAACAACTACTAAGTTTAGTAGGTTTTTATTTCATATTTAGCTTAAGTCTATGTTTCAAAATCAAGGTATCATTAAATTGGTATAGATGGGATAAAATTATTGTACCTGTATGTATCAATGTGTAAGTTTTCTAGGAGCAGAGGGGACATTGTTACTTTTCTGTTTTAATTACCACAAATATAATGTCAGCCATTTTTATTTTTGATTTTTGTGTACATATTGTGATACAGAGAAACTGAGGTATTTTTACTCAAGGTCATCATACCATGAGAATCTTATATCGGCTCATGACTAGACCACACTATATAGAGTGACTTTATGGGACCTCAGAGCTTTATTACTCCATTACCAGTTCGTATGCCCTCATCTAACAAACAAAACAGGAATACATTTTTAAATACAGTCAGTCAATCATTTTCTTCCGCTTATTTCATAGTGGGTCGCGGGGAAGCTGGTGCCTATCTCCAGCAGTCTATGGGCGAGAGGCGGGGTACACCCTGGACAGGTCGCCAGTCCATCGCAGGGCAACACACAAACAACCATGCACACACTCATTCACACACCTAAGGGCAATTTAGAGTGACCAGTTAACCTAACAGGCGTGTCTTTGGACTGTGGGAGGAAGCCGGAGTACCCGGTGAGAACCCACGTGTGCACGGGGAGAACATGCAAACTCCATGCAGAAAGACCCCCGGCTGGGAATCGAACCCAAGACCTTCTTGCTGCATGGCAACAATGCTACCAACTGCGCAGCCCATTTTTAAATACATAACATAGAAAATATAGCAAAGTTTGTAGAATAATACAAAGAGAAAACATGCAATAAACATTCCAAGTAAATGGAAAACACTTTACACCTGTTGTGATGGTCTTTTATTACAGCACTGAAAAATAATAATAATGATAACAAGTAGCAGTAGTAGTAATATGTACCATTTTCCCTTTCAGTTTAGTGAGAAAAGGCCCTTTGTTCTAAATGGTAAGATTGCAGTTCATAGGTTTTTGCATTCTGCAATTTATTTTTAAATATTTAAAGTTTTTAAAGCCCCTTAAAAAATGTTCTCAACCATTTTTGCTATTAATAATAGAATATTGTATATCATTCAGCCTTGTTGAGTTGATCCTGAATAGCAAAAATGAAAATAATTATGAGGTATGTATTCTGTCTGAACACTACACTTTTGTTTACACTTCTGCATTAGTAACAAATATAAAGTGTTGTCTCTCTTTCTGGAATGTCTTATAACATGCATACATTTTGTACTTGTCACAGTAGCTGCCTTCACCTCTTCCTTTTGAATTGCTGCTCTCTAAAAAGTAATCCGGGCCCTCAGGGTGTCGGACAATGTCTCAGATATTCCCAAGTGAAATGAACAGTAGTGCAGCTTCAGAATTATTTAATCTAACAATTGGCTGTAGTGAGAATGGGTTGCAAGGGATAGAAAGTCAGAACCATCCTCATTGTTACTGCACCACTTTTAGTTTGCCAGCTGTATTCTGGGCAAAGTAATTACTGAAATATTATTTCAGTTGTAAGAGTCATGATGACAGGGTAGAAAAAAAAATCCACCTTAAGGGAAGTAAAATACATTCAATGGTATAGATAAATACCAAATATGAAAATTATACTTTACCTTTAATAAATAGATTAGACAGAGACACTGCACATCTTAAAATTACATGCACAATTATTTTCATATATATTTCAGACCACATTTTTTTGGATTTAATTTACCTGACAAGCCTACAATAAAACGATACAGAAAATCAAGCCCTCTTATTTATCCACAGGGGACAGGGCTAAGCCTCAAAATACTCCAGATTTTTACCCTCTGATATTAAGATCCAGAAGAATAGATTTATTTATTTTACAGTTCATTGAAAAGTTCTGGAATGAATGCTCTCCGGAGGCTCATCCATACGAAAAATCTGCCTGAAATGCGCTGGTCCCACATACAGTGTTTCTATATAATTCTCTCTGCAGTTTCTCATGCAAACATACTCGTGCAAACTGTCACAAATGCACATTAATGTGCATTAATGTCTCAGAATACCCTCATGTTTTTCTATGTTATACAAGCTTGCAGAGAGCATGGGCTAAAGGATGAAAAAAGAACACCTATGCATCAGCTTGCATAGCTGAATTCCAGCCTTGGGCCTCGTAGGCAGCAGTGAAGTGTGCTATGATTTGGCAAGGCCACTGATGAGAAGCACTGTAAATATACAGCTGTCATGTGACTCACTTTGTGGCCTCAAGGCACGAATGGAAGGTCAATGTTTCATGAACTCTACTTACACTCTGTACCAATTATTTACATTTCTATAAAAACACACAGAAAGCATGTATTCAGACAACACAAGCTCATTTAACAGATCTTGATGTTTACGCACCACAAAACACACACACACACTAAAAGGTGTGAATCACAACCTCTGGGTTCTTCCTCATGCAAGTCATGTCTGACACTGAAGGCGGTGTATTCACACATCTCCATCATCTTTCATTAAGCTAGTTGTGATCTGTGTTCTTTTATCCCAACACAGTGCCAAAGGTTCAAATCATGGAATGACTTCACGCGTTTTAGCCAAGAAAGAAATCAAAAAGGCAATTTTGGATTTTTGCCTCTTTTCTGGTCCATTTTGCCATTATTTTGAAATCCATCCATACAAAAATTAACTAGATGTTTGTGCTTTAACAAATAAAAATGCACAAAAGGTTTAGTGAAATGTGAAAAATAATTCTGTTTAATTAACCCATCCCTATTTTAATTAAAACAAACACTATCATAAATCAATGACAAGGAACAAAACCCTTTATTTTTGAAGTTTCCAAACCAAAAATAGCATCCCAACTGTTATATACAGCAGTGGCAGCATGTTGAGCAGGTATTTCGCTGCAGGAGGGCATTTTGCACGGGTGGCATCATGGGGCAAGAACAATAAAATATTGAAGCAACACATCAGCCAGAAAGTTAAAGCTTTTGGGTTAACCCCAAATGTCTGATGGTCATGAGCATACCACCAAATTAGTAACAAAGTGGCAAAAGAAGAGTAAGATCAATGTTAGTCCTGATCTCAGTTCCAAGTAAAATTTGTGAGCGCACATGAAAACGTGACTCAGTTACAATGATTCTGTCAGGAGGAATGGGCCACATTTCTGGCAAACTATTGTGTGAAGCTTGTGGAATGATACCCAAAACATTGACCCCAAGTAATTCAGTTTAAAGGAAGATTCTACTGTACTAAATACTATGTGTAAGCTTCTGACTAAGAAGAAAACAACATAAACAGTGTATTTTCTCTTTATTATTCCTTTAGGTAGATATGAATACTTTTTGTAAACCAAATTTATATCTAGTGGCTGAGTTAAATACTAAGTAAGCACACATTTAGCTGGATTTTTGCACTCTTCAGAATGGTCAGTTTGTCTGCTTAACTTGTTACCAGCTCATCAAAATTATTAGACTCCCAGCATTTTATTCAAAGATCTAATTAGACTCACAAGGTTTTTCCTCGAGATATAGCCTTAATATGGCAACCCTTCACAATAAAACCCTTATAAAGTCCTCTGAACTTCAAATGGCACAGAGTGAATTAAAACAACTCACAAGGCCGTCTCTGTTCCTGAACACATCTGAATGCTGGGTGCATTGTTAGTTCAGGCTGCAGACAGTAATTTCACCCTGACAGATGTTATTCAGTACACAAGGCATTCTGATTCTGTTGGTGAGAGAGGGATAAAATGGTGAAAAATATTACAACTACTAACGCGACTGACAATTATGTTAACATTTACGCTGAAGTTAAACTGGTAACTGTGAGGAATTTGCAGACTTAAAATGATAATACATTTTCTCATTGTTACATACCTGCTATGTAGCGAGAATCTATTTAGAAATACATTTTGAAATGAGTACTTGATTCTTTAAGCACTGTGTTTTTATGTAGGGTTGTGCACAATTTTGAAATCCACAGTAGATGAACTTAAGATAAAAAGACAAAGTACTGTCTGCATTTCCCAGAAAACTAAACACTTTGACAAAGGCGAGATTGGCTCTGACTCAACGCTGAGGTGGAATGATATCAACATCAGTTGGTCTTTCATTGACATTTTTAATTTTTCAGAATTCCCATATTTATCTTGAATTTCTTTAAACTTAATTTTGGGTCTAAATTATGATTTAAAATAAAATTTCTAACACGCAGGAGGAGAAAATAGGCATATTGCTACTTCCCCCGTCATCAACATTGCATGTTTCAACATCAGACAAACAAACACTCCTTAAAAAAGTGCAGTTAAGAAAATCAGATAATTTCTATACTATACAATACTAATTCTGCAGATTTCCTCGAGGACAGGTTGTGTAATCAGCTGAAAGGAAAAGGAAAACTAGAGAAAGGAAGGTGAAACTAGTAGGTGTTTGAAATCAAAGAAAGGCAAAAATAGCTGCTGACAAATGTCCAAATGTATTAAAACCTGAAATGTACCCCAGGGTAAAAGCCACAAAAGAATTACCTGGCCATCTATCAAATCATTTATCAAACTGCTTAAATGGCCAATCATGTATTTTCAGTCCATGAGGAGACGTAGGCATCACAAAGACATAAAGATATACCTTCTAGCCAAATCATTACTGATATACAATACATAAGTACATACCCCTTAAAGATTTCTTCTGTTTTTCGACAACTCAGTTTTCAAATGATGATTTCATTTATTAAAGAAAAAAAGTTAAGCAAAACCAATGTAGCCTTTATGAAAACAAGAATTGTTTCCCTTTTTGAATCATGAATTAACTGTAATTAACATTTTAACCATACCCAGGGCAAATTACCACCAGACCTGTAGAATCAATAAATCGCTTAAATAGAACCTGCCTGACAACATGAAGCTGGCGAAATGATCACAGAAAGAAACACATTATGCCCTTATCTAAAGAATATCAGAAAGAGATAAGAAACAAAGTCACTGACATCTATTGGTCTGGAAATGGTTACAAGGCCATTTCTAAGGCTTGGCTCTCCAGAGAAACACAGTGAAAGATTATCCACAAATGGAGAAATATGGAACAGTGATGAACCTTCCTAGATAAGTGGCCTACCAGAATGACTTCAAAAGTACATCAATGACTCATCCGGGAGGTCACAAAAGAACCAAGAACCATTGTATCTAAATACTACACGCCTCACTTGCCTCTGTTATGGTCAGTGTTCATGATTTAGCAATAGGAAAGAGACTGGAAAAAAATGTAATTGTGACAGTTCCAAGGCAAAAACCACTTTTGACAAAAAAGAACAAGAGGTCTTGTCTCTTTTGGGAAAATCTTGTTTGGACTGATGAGACAAAAGTGCAACTACAAAACAAAAGTGGAACATTTTGGAAGGTGTGTGTTCTGTTACATCTGGAGAAAAAAACACACACAGTACTCCGGAAAAATAACATCATACCCACAGTCAAACATAGTCAAGGTAATGTTATGGTCTGGGGCTGCTTTGCTGCTTCAGGACGACTTGCTGCTGTCCAGGTTTATGGAACCACAAATTCTGCTCTCTTCCAGAAAGACTTAAAAGAAAATGTCCAGCCATCAGTTCATGATGGCTGAATGTTTGCAGTGGAAAAATTATCCAAAACACACAAGAGTCCATGTATAAATGGAGGCCTAGTCAAAGTCCAATTGAGATGCTCTGGTCTGAACTTAAACAGGCAGTACATGTTTTAAAAACATATATTATATATATAATATATATATATATAAAATATATATATATATATATATATATAATTATATATATATATATTATATATATATATTTATATATATATATATATATATATATATATTTGTATAATATACAATATATGATTAAAAAGTCTTGAAGTTTTAAGCCTTCATAACTTGGTAATTTTAGGTCCTATCAGGGTGAAACACATATGGTTCTGTTCAGGGGAACCAGTACTTTCTGATGGAACCAGTTTAAAATATTTAGATCTTTCCATCTCTTAGTTATGACCAGAAATGCACAGCAACGGGAGACCGGGCATTACCATGTTACAAGGTTCTGATAAAGTCCTAAAGTCCTGAACCAAAGAGGTGGATGATATATTGTTGTTGACACCAGGGGTGGCACATCCAATTTTTAGGTTTAAGGGGCATCTTTCTTACTTTTTCTCATGAGGCCAGAATGGTTTGGATGTCTTTTTTCCTTCAGTATATAAAATCATCAAGAGTTTTCATGATTGTAAACATTTGTGTGTGATTGAAAAAAAGCAAAAACGTACTAAATCTGAACGGCGCTAAACACTTTTTTTATTGCAATGAGTGGGAAAGGTTTTGTTTAGCATTTAGCCCAAGGTTTCTTGTTTTAAGTTATTTCCTCTGCTATTTTCAAACAGAACATTATCAGGTAATTTTATGTTTTTACATTTGTTGATGATTCTGTGTAGATAAATGGTAAAAAAAATTAATTCAATGCGATCACAGTTATTACACCGTAGAGACAATGTCAATTAGCGTCAAGTAATTTGCTAACCTGTAGATGGGTGCACATACATTCTCACCTTTCAGTTGACACATGGATGCACATAGGAAGCAAAAAGATCCACAGAACTCTTTTTTTAACAATAGTATTCTTCAGTTCTTGAGTGAAATCATCCGAGTGTTTAAATTATTCTCAGGTCTACACTCACTTTTTTTAAAGTCATAAAACATGTGTGTTTAGGCTAGAAAAAGATTTGGATTGATTTTGGAAATACATCACCTACGTTTTATTTTAAGTTTAAAGAAAAAAAAAAACCTTTTTTTTCTGGTCTTGGTAAGTACATTTTTAACTTTAACAGAGGCACATCTTTCTTCCTGCGGCACCTGTCACAAGATTCATCACCCAGGTAACCATGTCATTAGAGGTACAAGGCTGCTGGTTTCCATGGTTTTTACATTATACTAATTCTCAACCCACAAGTTCGACATGTGCACGGCTTATTTTACATTTTTCTCTGGGAGCAGTGGATCTCAGTTCTCAAGAATCAGTGTTCATCCCCTTATTCGTCATCAACTGTGAAGATATTCAGGATTTCGAGTGGCTGGTAACAATTCAATGTTTTAACAATTATAGATTTCCATGAATTTTGACACAGACATTCCTTTATTGGTCAGTTCTGGGGAAGTTTTTATTAGTTTGGTCATTTCTTTCATTGTCAGGGCAGTGTAATGATATTAGGGTTCCTCAGGAACCCTAAATAAAATCCAACAAAAGTCTTCTCAATTTCCCTAATTAGTTAAGCATTTATCACAGAAGCAGCTAGGTGGATGATAAGTCTGGAGGAGCAGAGACACACAGCTTAGGTGAAACAATCTGCTGACAGGACAACTATTAGTCATGCACTCGACCAACATGACAGTTATGTAAGAGTGCCAAGAGAAAAGCCATTGTTGAAACAAAGCCAAAAGACAACCATTTACAAGCCATGTAGCACACACAGTAAACATGTTGAAGAAGGTGTGTTAGTCAGATGAGGCCCAAACTGAACTTTCTGATCCTCATAGAAATTACTATGTGGGCAAAAAACCTATAATGCACTATAGTCTGAATATGCCATCCCCACTTTGAAACATGGTGGTGGCAGCATCATGTTTACATTTATTTTTACATATTTATTTCTATTTAAACACAAAAAATCTGGTGTAACTGCAAAAATATGTTTCTCCACATTGCTGTTGGCATTTCTAAAAGTAATAAAATGAATAAAGTAATATTAGTAGAGTACTAAAACTACTACTACTATAATAGTGTATGTGAGTGCGTACGTTGAGCATGAATGTGAACATGTGTATACTTACATAGGACACTGCGTGTGTGTATGGTTACGTAGTTAATGTGTCAGTATATTGAGTGTGAGTATGAGGTGAGTTAGTCCACTAACATCAGCTCATTTCTGGTTTTGCGAGGCCTCCCCTGTCTGAAGAGCCATCAGCCATGGTATTCAGGCATGGTAGCTATGGAGGTCTGGATAGAATAAGGCCTGGAAAAGGTTTTAGATGAGAACCTGGGGTCATCATAGTATGATCTTATAAATATTAACGTTTTTTAATTATTTATCTAGCTTCTGTTGCTGATGAAATGCCAAAATGCTATATTTAGCAAAAAAGCATATTTTTATTTGGAGTTACAAGCTCATACAACAGTTCTTGCCTCATTCACAGTTTTTTGTGAGAAACTTTCAAATTATGTCCAAACACACCTAATATTGAAAGTCAATGTTCACAAATCACAATGATAAACTAGCAAAACAACTCATAGCTAGCTCTAAAAATCTAAACTAAAGCTCACCAATGAATTCTAAAACATCTTAATTTGGACAAACCTCTGTTGACAGTGTAGTGTGCCACCCTACCAAATCAAGCAAGGTTTTACAAGGAGTTTTTCTAAATCATCCTGTCTTGTTCTATATCGTACAGGCTTTGCCCTTTTAAGGCTATCACTACTGGGTTTTCCCTTTGTGCGCCGCACTGAAAACTTTAGTTCACGCCCACCTGCTGGATGGGCCTCAACCCAGTTTGTGTAAGTTGCACTCAGACTGTTTAGTTGGCTCCCATTTTTTCTTTAGTGTCAGTTAAGAGCACCGATTCCTAACATTCTAAAGAGCAAGAAGAATGGCTAGCAGCACCACCATCCACCTTTGCCCGGCATGTCAGACGGGGTACATCATAGGGAATGACCTGTATGACAACGCGAGTCGGACCTATCCCAGTAGCACACCTGCCCTTCCTGCAGGCTCGTCCCTCTGGAGGAGAAACAACTGTGGCTTTCCAACTTCAGCTAAAAGGGGAATTCCCCATAGCAGACTGCTCCCCACTAGACAAAGCACTAGATGTCTTCGATGATGAGCGGAAATTGGATTATTCCGCCTCTGTGGCGGGAAATGGTAGCACCCCTGCTCCCCTCCTCTGAACGGAGGTATCAGAGACAGGGGCACCATCAGCCCATGCTCAGGGCCTCCCAATGTCAGTAACCTCTTCCGGTGACTTGTTAGCTCGTGGGTGAAATTTGCCTCAGCTTATCCCAGCTGAAGAGACCCATTCTGGTCCCCCCTTCTAGCGGTAACAGCGTACATCTCGGGAGAGGTGGCTGAGGCCTTGCAGCTCAAGGCGCCAGTCTATAACTTCTCACCCATCACAAGGATGGAGTCCTTCATGGATCAGGGCAGCCCTCCGGTTCCTGCACTGGAGCCCAGCCTGACCGGGGTTTTCGCCATGGTCCCATAGCTTCCAAGCAGCCTATATCTGCCTATCCATCTCTTAACCCAAACATGAGGCCACAGGACACAGGAGCACCCTATGCTGCTCGTGTGCGGCCAACCTCTCGACTTTCCCTCTCCTTTTCTACCCAACTGTCAGTGGGCGTTGACACAGAGAAACCCTCTCTGAAACAGTACCTCACTTATGCCCCTGCTCTATACATAAAGTTTCTCTGACAGAGTCCAGCCAAAAAGGAGCCCGAGCCTAAAACTGTTTGCTAAGGCTGATATACATACCCCCTGGAGATTTTCTGAGGGGGGTAATGGTGGCAGGGGCTCTAAACTGGCTCATGTCTATGATGTCTACATCATGGTAAATAAATGCGCGCCCCCTTTCAGAGAACTACTCAGAGTGGCAGCACGTATGTTCCCTGGACTGATCAGCAGAGGTTACACGGTGCAGTTCCTGTCATACACCCCACCTTTTAGAGGGATTGTGGAAATGGTCCTGCCGTCTCCAGAGCAGAACTCTACTCTCCAGTCTGAACTGTAAGAACTCCTTTTAAAAACTTTATTTCAAGGGTTACCCATGCAGAGGAAAGCACTTGGTTTTATTCCAGATTCTTCTTGGTTTCATAAAAAATGGGAGAAATGAAACCCGTTCTTAATCTGTCCCTGTTCAGCAAATCGATCATAGAGAGAGACAATTACTGACAATATGGCAGGGGCTGGAAACTGATTCACCTCCATAGATCTGAAAGGTCGGGATATATTTTCACATCCCCAACATTCCGAAACACTGCAAACATCTTTAAGGGAATTCCATATCTGTACAACCGACTGCCATTTGGTTACTCTCTCCCCCCACACACATTCTCCACATGTGTGGAGATAGGGCTGCAGCCGCTGTACACAGCAGGGATTAGGCTCGTCTTTTATCTGAACACCTGCATCTGCTAGCTCGATCCAGGGAGAAAGAGGCTGTGCAGACGAGGACAGGGGCAGCACATCTAGCAAACTTGGGCTTTCCCATAAACTGGGAGTTTAAGAGTTCTGTTCTCCCATCCCAGATCGTTATTTATCTGGGGTTGGGGAAGGATGGGAAGGGACATGTTTGTCCCAGATAGTGGGAGGAAAGTGGCCAGAAACATGTCTCCTTATTGTGTGGAGGGTGACAGCATTTTGCTCCTCTGCTGTGGGATCAGCATGTTCTGATCCACAAAGACAACGGAGTTGCAGCAGCTTATATAAACCAACAAAGGGGCGTGCACTCAGGTCAGCTGTTAAACATTGCCAGACAGCTGCTATGCTGGGCATGCATGAGCCTGCTCTCCATCAGAACAGTTTATATCCTTGGGGTCCTGAACAGAGGAGTGAACATCATGTCCGGGGGGGTCCCCGGCATGCAGGCAGGAGCCTCCATCCCGACCTGATCTCTCAGATCTGGCCCAAATTCAGCAGAGCAGCAGTGGATCTATTCGTGACATTGGAGAAATCACAGTGTCAGCTGTGCTTCTCACTGAGCCCATGACAGGATCCACCACTAGGAGTGGTAGCATTTGCTTATAGTCTGTGGCCACAGAAGCTACTGTAAGATTTCCTTCCGGTCCTGCTGATCCCGCGGCTCCTGGATCGGGTTCGGGAAGAAAAGCTTTCAGTAGTTTTTATAGCCCCTGAGCACACAGGCACTCCGTGGTTCCCAGGCTGCAACAGGTGCTGTCAGGCCACCAGTGACAGCTGCCATTGAGGGAGCATGCGTCTTCTAAGCGGGAGAGGCGGTCAGGAGCTATACAGAGATAGACTAGCATCTCTGGGTCTGGTGGCTGAACGGGAGTGCTTAGAGAAGCTCTACCTCCCAAGAGTCGTGCATACATTTGAGGGAGTACAGGCTGCTTCTACTACAGTGTCATACACCTCAAAATGAAAGGCTTTTGAGAGTTGGTGTTTGTAGAAAGGTGTGGATCCCATTTCATGTCCACCAACCTGCATATTGTAGTTTCTCCAGCAACTGACAGACAGTAATTCAGGTTTCAGTACAGTTAAAGCGTATGCTGCTGCTGTTTCATTCTATTATGAGGGGTTTGGAGACAGAACAGCCTTTAACTACCCACTGATGAAACGATTCTTAAAAGGCGTACGTAGACACAGACCGGTGTCATACCCACTGGTTCCTCAGTGGGATTTAGAGCTGTTCTGTGCACACTGGTTAAAGCCTCATTTGAGCTCTTAGATCAGGCTTCACTTAAATTTCTTGTTAGTTATTTTTCTGCTCTCTCTGTTGCTCTTTTCTGTCTCGGAATACAGGGCAACGGCACCTCAGCTGTGTTGCGTCCCAATCCTGCTTTTACACCCAAAAGCACCACTCAGGTCCAGAGTGATAACTCTATATGGCTTCTATCCCACTCCTTATAACTCTGAGGAGGAAGCCACGTCTCATCTTCTCTGTCCCATGCATGTGCTCTCATGTTATCTTGGGCGCATGGCTACACTGCGCAACCAGCGTCTGTTAGTGCATTACAGAGAGAACTCTGCAGGACAGCTATTGTCCTCAGTGCTCAGGGCCTTTCACACTGGTTATTCACACGCTTCATCTGATCCTCCAGAGAAGCTCAGAGATCACTTCACCAGGGGGATTTCATCCTCCACAGCTCTGCATGGAGGAATGACAGTAGAGGACATTTGTACAGCTTCCTGGTGATCTCTGTGCTTATGTATTAGGTTTTACCTGCTGGATGTTTCTACTTTCTCCATGTCTCATTCTGTTCTCAGAGTTCTGACAAAATGATTATTATTTCACTGCGTATATACAGTATATCCGCAAACTATTTCACCTGCAGGCGCCCAAGGCGAAATCATAATAATCTCCCAGCCCTGATTTGTGACCTCTGTTTTTTTTGTCGCTACGGCTGAATTCCATCAAGCCTCCCTGTGATCAGAAATTATTCCCCCTGCTGTTGCGGTCACGGCATGCATGGGTTGTTGAGGTGCAATAGCATGCATGATTCAGCAGCTGATTGGTTTCCTCCTCCACCTGAGGAGTTGTTGACCTGCTCTGCTCATTGTTAAGCTGTCGCATATTGTCACCTCGTCGTCAGCAGGTCTGTCATCTCAGCCTTCGCCCTAAACAGAAACTATTCTCCTCTCTGACACTCAATTGCGCAGGGCACCTCTGACTGCATTATTACGCATGCGGAAGGCAAGGCTTTTGAAGCTATTTTGGCTTAGTAGATGTTTGTCCTTGTGGTTTAGTCAGACCCACTGAGGCATAGAACATATCATTGCTTCGTGTTATTATGAACACACTGTCGATAGACTTTAAAGGCGAAGCTTATATGAAATAGAATGTTGGTTACATATTGTAACCCCAGATTCTATGAATATAGGCGCAGCCCTTAAAGCACTGGCCGTAAATCGCTAAAGAAACAACGTTATTTGGGAGCTGGTTACTCGGTCTGAGCACAATTTATACAGACCGGGGTGAGGCTCTTGTTGTATGGGTGTGAACTAAAGAAAGAGCTTTAGCTGGGGACAAGTCGTCCAAAACAGGGACTTCCATTGGAAATCAGGGAAGTCCGATCACCACATGCTTTTTTTCCAGCAGCATATAAATTGGATGAATTTGCCAACAATCTAGCTTTATATCTGCAAGAATTTTGTTTTGTTGCTGCTAAATGTTGGGTTTAGGGTTAAGTATCTCCAGCTCAGTAAGCATCATATAGGTTTGATAAAATGAATGTTAGCATCTGAATACCCATGCTAACATGTAGCACACAGCACTAAAAAACATTCTAGTAGCTTTCTTGAGTTTCATAAACATTTACAGGCAGTTGCTATTATATTTAGGTTGTTCTACTGTCAGTGGTATTTTTTAGGAATTGAGGTCTTATGAATACTTTATCAAGAACATCATTTATTAATTGCATTGTTTACAGTTTGTTCAAGTATGAAACAAATATTACTTTCAATTTGATGTTGCAATTTGCTATTGCTGTCATATGTAACATTTATGTCAAAAAATGCCAGTAGCTAGGTGTATAGTTTAGGCTAGAAAGAGATGTATGTGTTGTATGTAGCACAGTCTTCTTAGTAGCTCCTTTAAATCATATTTACCTTTGGGAGCTGCTTTCCTGCTCGTTCCTCAGCGCTCAGTGTTAGTAATGATCAGTCTGATGAAGCAAGTGATTACAACCATCTTTTTGCTGTAATTAACAATTACAGATGCTCTTCTTTAAGATGTTGAGGGGTTGGAGAAGTGGTTTGGGTTGAATTAAATCTGACATCAATGGCAAATGCAAATGTGACTTTCTGAGCTTTATGTAAAAGCCTTGATTTGAGAGCTTAGCAAGAAAATTTTGTCCACATGCTCTACCTCATTCTTTGTGCGTGCTGGAAGGATTGTAGTCCCACGGATGGGCTGGACAACCAGCTCCCTCAGCTTTGAAGTTGATAAACCCTTTAAAACCACGACAAATATTCGCCTGCAATTTTGCTAGAGGCAAGGCACAGAAATGAAAAAGGTAGCAGGCACAAGGAATAGAAAATATTCCTCAACCACCCAAAACTCTCCATCTCATAGCTAAGTTAATGCTGAAGAGATTACTGTTGCAAGCCTTTGAGCTTACATTTGCTTTCTTCAACAGTGCAGTTTTGCAGATTTCAAAAAAAAATCCTGCATCAGGGAGACAGACAATAATGTCACAGCATGGCCACTGTTGTGGAACAATGATCAGGCAGCAATTTTGCTGAACAACCTCCTTGTCAGTGACGGACATGGCTGCATGGCACCGGTTAGGCAGCAAGGGTGAGACATCCAGTCAGTTTCCATAGTGATGTGTTTGAATAGAGCAGATTAGCAGGGGCAGTGTGCTGAGAAAGGATTGCAGGCTGCTGTCAAAGCCTCCATTTAAAGAGTTCACTGTCATGGCTCCTTCCTGTTTGGATATGCAGGATGATGGACCTTTTGCTACCTCTGGCTACCCTAAAACTGACATGTTTTATGCACACAGAAACTGTTGTCTTGGTCACTTTAGACATATCAATTACCAGGACAAAAATCTTCTTAAGAATGTGTTTATGAATTAAATGACATATCAATATGATATTAAACTGTCTCCTTGTGTCAATACATACTTTATTCTTTTTACATTTTGAATTAGTTAAACATGCAATTTTTGCCCATTTTGAAAACTGTATTTTACCACCAAGCATTATCACATTTTTTATTTCATGGCCTAAAATGATACGTGTTTTTCAGTAATATCTAATTAATACAATAGATGAACCAGTTTTGCAGAATTTAGGATTATTTAATTGTCATCAAATTGTCTCCTAATCCTGTAAATTAAAACAATATAATGAGACTAAATGGAAAGAAATAAGCAGGTATGAACTTAGAGGACAGAGCAGCAAAAGAAAATAAAGACAATGAAACTAATTCTTGCATTATCTGGCTGTAGCTTTAATGAGCTAAAAATTATTCATTTAACAAAGTGAGTCACTTTAGTTTCAAACAACAATAAAATAGGGATATTTGTGTAAAACAATTCTTTTGAATGAATTTACTCAAAGTTGAAGCATTTGTTGTGAATTATTTACTACTCTTAATTTTCAGAAGTTTATGTTTGAGTTGAGTGGGGGCAACCCTGTTGATTTAGTCTAAGGCAAACATTCAAACATAGTGCTTCCTTGTTAAACAATTTAAGGAAATCAGCCAAGATATCAGGAAGAGAACTGTGGACCTCCAAAAGTCTAGTTCATCCTTTGGTACAATTTCCAGATGCCTCATGGTGCCACGTTCATCTGTATTTAGCAGAAATATGTGTAACATCTGTGTTCAACTATACACAGGGTTAAACACCGAAGAAATGTAACAACCACTCATGACCGAACTATTCACTCTTAAGTAGCCAGTGCAGCTACCTGGCTACACATAGAGTAGGAACTGAGAAAGGCAAAGAAGGACTTTCATAAAAATGTAGAGGTTCTGTCTTCTGCTCTGCTGCTAGATGAACTGGAGTGAAGATCCATTTTCTGTAGCAAAAGATTAGCCTTTGGCACCAGTTCCTTGTAACTTGACTCCTTTACTCGGTTCTGCCCTGCTACATACCACTCTCGATAGGCATGCTGCTCACCAAATCTATTGTTGTTCTTTGTGAGCTCCAGCCATGTTCAGAAAATAGCAACAGACCTTATCTCCACCACTAGTTGGAGCCTCATGTACAGTATTCTGATCAACTACAGCATCTTCTGCTTACCCAGAATCAGGGACAACAGCATCCTGTCTCCCAGTCATTATCTTCAGCAACAACAGTTTTTCTTTTACCATAGTATACATTGCCATCTTTATCATCTACACCAGGAGTGTCAAACACCAGTGCTCGAGGACCACTGTCCAGCATCTTTTAGATATGTGTTTGGTCCAACACACATGAATCAAATGGATGAAATGCCTCCTCAGCATGCAGGCAAGTTTTTTAGACTCCTGTACATTACCTGATTACTTGATTCAGGTGTGTTGAAGTAAAAACACTTTTAAAAGCTGCAGGACACAGGCCCTTCAGTACTGGAGTTTGACACCCAGGGCCTATACTATCATCCCCAGATCCCTCATCACCTTCAGAGCATCCCTCATTAAAGCATGCTTTGTCAGGACCATTATTCTCTCCTGCACTATCACCTGTCATGAGTCCATAAACCTTGAGTTTGGTTTGTCTGAGTTTTGCATTCTAGTTCGCACTGTATGCTTTGAGTTATTCACATGTTTTGTTCTCTTTTTGCTTAGTTCCAACTTTACTTATCCCAGTTTTTCAGTTTATCAAGTGTCCCTGTGTACTTGTATTGGTTGTAAAGCTCGCCAAACTACATTTCAAACTGACCATCCTCCTGGCTCTCCACTCTGGCCATTTTGACATCTGAGTTGGCATTCCAAGAGATACGGCAGCCCATTGTTATTGGACTCTTGGGGCATCTAAAAGCTATCTTTGACAGAAGGGGTGTGGGTGTTATTTTTAGTTCTGGTTGTTTTAGTTTAGTATTATCTACTCATGCTCTAATTAGGGATTATTTTACTAAAATATTTCATATATGTCCATGTTCATCCGACTTGGTTGTTTTTGCTGTGTTTCTTTATGATGTTTACATGATGGCTTTGTCATTTCATTGTCATTTCTTTGTCACCTAATTACTCTCAACCATTCCTTACTCCAGTAATCATTGTCCAATCATTGTCCTATTTTTCACTCCCTCTGATGAACTTTTGTGTTGTTCCCCATCATGGTTCCTGTTGTCTCTCTGTTTCTCACCTTGCTGTGCTCCTTCTGTGGATTTCTAAGTTCAGTCTATCTTGTTTAATTAATATTCTGCATTTGGGTCCACTTCAACCACCTATAACATTAGAAGGGAAAAATGATTTATTATTCTACAATTACCTCCACAACAGCCATCTAGTATGAGCATGGCAAGGTCTTTCTAAAAATAACAAACGACCCAGAAATGTCCAGAAAATAAAACCAAAACACAAACACCCAAGGTAGACGTAACTGAATGGTTTTAGTTACTTTCTAAGTTGATCACAGTGTCTTTTAATTAGTTATGTCATCCTTGTTTCACAGGGGCATAAATACAGTAAGAAATGTAGGCCCATTTCTCTTTGTCACTCTTCAAAATGTGAAAGACAAGAAAACATGCCATTTAAGTAGGGCAGGAGTCCCATGTGCCAAGTGACGCACTAGCAGTGGTTTAACATAACTAAAATCATGGCCTCAAGAAAGCATTAATATTCATACTTAACATTTTAAAGTGCTTTATTAGCAATGAAAATTAAGATAAACCTATAACAACTTTACAGCTACATACTTTAAAATTTGTGAAAATAAATATTTAGCAGATTGAACTTTGTCATATACATTATTAGAGCATGGAAATGAGTTATAAAAATAAAACAGAATAATCAAAAAGTATTTTTTCCCATCACTGTTTCATACTTTTGCAGTTTTGGTCGTTTTCTAAGTGAAATGTTCAGGCCCTTAAAACTTTGTCATTACACTTTGTTTATACCCACTGTTTCTGCCCTTACGAACGGTGTCTCACAACAGAAGCACACACAGCGCAAGTGGCAGTCGCCACACAGGAAGAGCTCTAGAGTCTGAAAGCATGTTCGTTTTGACAGGCGTTTTGACAGGTTGAATATAAACACAGAGGGAATAACTATTGCAAAATGTTATATACACGCCTAAAAGTTTTACTTGAAAGGTCAAACTTTGTAGTGTAGGAATGCACTACCTCCACAAACTCTTCTTCTGGTAATACAGTAATTGTGGAATAGGGGCATATTTCATCTCCATCAACATCCACTGTTTAAAATAGGAACTACATTAAATGTCGTACGCCTCAAGCGATGGTAGAAATGTCAAAGGGACCTTCTTTTTGTCCAAATTGAGACATCTTGCCAGTGAAGTTATACCCAAAGCTTTACAGCACATGACCTCATGAAATACCAGAGTATACATAAAAATCCTGCAGCCTAAGGAAGAACACTGATAATGGGTTGTCCTCAGGTCTTTTTGCAACACTAGCAAAAACCCAAAATATATTAAACAATGCGAAGGGATGAAGAATAATTTGGAGGTTCTAGAGAGAGTGTGCAAAGACGAAGGGTCCTACTCTCTGTATTTCCAAACCTTGTGAAATGTTTCAAAGTGCTGCCCTATTGAAAAAGGGGGTTGTATTAAGTAGTGCTAGCACATTAGACAAAAAATTGTGGCCAAAGTGATTTTGTGAAAGTCATAGTTTGAGTTTTTACTTTCTCACTAAATAAATGTACTTCATTTAAAGGTTGGAACAACACACAACCCCCAACCGTTAAACCAAGAAAACATACATTTATTTGAAGGTTTCTTTTAAGTGTGAAGGGTGCTATTTACCTTTATTTTTAAATTAATGTCTGGCTGAGGCCTGTATTAGAAAATATTGTATTTATTAGTAATTTCTGCCTTGCTCTTCAATGTCAGAATTGATAAGGCTGAGGTTACTTTTTTAGAAAACAATGCTCCAATAAAAATTTAAAAATATGTCTTATTCCTCAGTGTTTTGAAGGTTACATTAACATATTAGATTGTACTAAAGAGTATTCAACAAAACAATAAGCCTCAGTAACCAGTTACATTTTAATGGAGCTATGGTATGCAATAGAAAAAGGTTTCTAGGCAGAAGTTTATATATATTTTATAGATTTGGCTGAATAATGAAAAAAAAAGTTTTTATATATATAATTATATTCTAAATCAGACATTTACACATTTCCTTAGTATTCAGTACAGTAGAATCTCCTTTTAAACTGTATGACATTTTGAGTTTCTTTCCTCAAGATTCTCCCAACAGTTTGCTAGAACTTTGGCCCATTCCTCCTGACAGAACCAGTGTAACCAAGTCAGGTTAGCAGGCCCCATTGCAAACTATTCTGTTTTCTTTTGTTGTTGTTGTTTTTGGAGTTATGGGTTTTTCTTTGGGGAGTGGCTTTTCAGCCCATGTCTGTGCAGGACTCCATTTACCATGGATGAAAGGGGCATTTTTATGAGCTTCAGCCACCATTGTGTCTATGGCTTTTGCTGTTTTCTGTTTTGTATTTTTCACACAATTTACACCAAAACATGATCATTTTTGGGACACAGAACACATGTTCTTCCTGGATGGTATGATGGATGGAGATTCCCAGGGTGTTTATACTGGGATACAATTGTTTGAACGGATGAACGTGGAATATTCGGGCACCTGGAAATTGTACCCATGGAAGAACCAGACTTGTGGAGGTACACCATCTTTCTTATATCTTGGTGGATTTCTTTAGATTTTTCCATGATGTCACACAAGGAAACAGTGTGTGTGTTGTGTCCTCCACAGGCTGACCCTATTAAACTCACATTTTTGTAAGTTAATTAGCTAATAAAAACATGACATCATCTTCAAAATTTGTCTCTAATTATTTTGAAATTTAGAAAATATAAATTGTTTTGTTAATCCTACCTAACCTTAAACAGGAAACGTTTAATCCGATTTATCGTCAGATACTGGAAAAATTAGATAGGTGTCATTTTATACAGTGCATGTAAACGTCTGGTTTTTACCTGTAAATGTAATTTTCCAGGATCTAGGCATTGTACCAAACAAGTTAATCACTTAAAGATGTCATTTTTGTTTATAAAATTATTTTGTCAGCAACAGAAATGGCATCCCCACATTGCAGTATAACCCTTTGGATTCTGTTTTTGTGGTTTGCAATGTGATTTTTAACCCTCAGAAGCCAATGTTCACCATTAATAGACTTTTGTCAAAGTTGATTAACCATTTTTGGTGGAAGAAGTACAGCGACCCCAGTAGAAAGCCAAGTTAGGGGTGGGGGGACTGGAAGCGATTATGCTGTTGCCTAGCAACACATGTACAAAAATTGAATCGATTTAGAGCCCCCATACTAGATTTCATGGAGGTCATATTTTACAAAATCCTCACCACGTGCTCGCTGTCACATACAACTGTCAACACACAGAGTACCTGTCTGTGTGCTGATCATTGGCACTGACAGATACTGTCCCATTTCATTGGATTTGTGGGGAACAAAAATCGTATGAGCAACTGCTAAATATGAATTGCTAAAAGAGGACAACATTGTCATTTTTAGATGTGGGATTCTTCTTTCCATAGTTAATCCCTTTAACAAAGGTAGAAAAGGAGAGAAGTGGAAAGCTCCCCATATTTGGAGGTCGCTTCACCTGGTATTCCTGATATATCTGTAGACAGCTTATTCTTGGATTCTTACATCCAAAAATACCTCTAGAAACGTGAATAATCTGGCTGGAGCTGATCGTGATCAGCAAGAAATGTCCTTTCAGCTTCTTTAGCCTGTTTGTAAATTAAGTGTGGCTGCGACATAGTTAATGAGAGCCGGAGGAATAGAAGGGGAACAGAGAAAGTGAGGGAGACTTAGGGAAGGAAAAAACAGAGACAGAGTTGCTGATGCACTTTTTTCACCGAAATTTAGGTCACGGCAAACAAATTCTTACACAAAGAAGAGCAGACAAATAAAAGCATCTTTACCTTGCACTGTTTTTTGTCTTAAAAGTTTACATAATGTAGAGGTTTACAACACAGGAATCCATGCAGTAAACCTCTAAGGCTCCTATCATGTGAAGCTGTGAGGTAAATTTCATCAGCCCTCCCTGTGAGCAAGGACCAAAGTATATTTAGGCTGCACAGAAAAAGACTGAGAGAGCTTCTCTTTGGGTATTCTTTATTTCCCCAGTGAAAAAAATGCATGCCAGTTCCTCCATTATCAACCACAGAGGTGTTAAGGAGAACTTATGTCAGCAATCAGAGAGAAAATAGGCATTCATCAACAACAGAACAATGGGAGCACCTCAAGGTTTCTGACAGTACAGCTCTAAGTGTTATCAATTCATAAGACATGTTTACATTTCAGATGCACTAAGGGAGACTCCTTATTGTCAGAGCTAATGTTTTACAAAAACCTTTAGTTGATTTAGAGTAGCTGTGACAGCACTGTGCTACTTCCATGTGACAGCCATGTCACAGAGATGAGTGACAAGAATAATTTAATTTACAGTTTTTCATAACATTATCTTGAAGTGCCTTCAAAACTATATTAAAATTACATTGGTCATCAGACTGACACAAGGGTTTGCAATGAGAAAATAAAAAGGGATGTGTACACAATTCCCGCATAAAGAGGAAAAACAACTGGGTGACAGTATGAATAAAATATGTGAATTGCTTATGATTAGCATACTAATGACTAATCATCATGCTAATTAGTTTATTTTGGGGCCTAAAATTGCAGACTGGGGCTGAAAAATATGACTCCGCTAAGATGCATTTGACAAGAGAAAACGTTCTGAGAGTTAAAAGGAGGCTGGTGAGCAGTCAAAGCTATCGTCTCACAGTAGGGTTGTTGAAAATGTCTAGTTGGCATCAATGGGGAAGGTGGAACCAAAAATTTGTAGCAAGGAGTTTTACCAGTGAGTTTTACAAAATGTCACTTATTTTTTACATTTCTTGCATTTTGTTTTTTGCTTTTTGATGTACAGGGCTTTGCAAAAGTATTCTTATCCGTTGAACATATACACATTTTGTCACATTTCAAACACAAGCTTCAGTGTGTTTTAATGAGATCTTATGTGACAGATCATTAGATTGTAATGCATGATGCATGGTTATCAATATATTTTTACAAATGAAAACTAATGTTTTGAATGCATTTGTATTCAGCACCTTTGGTCAGTACTTTGTAAAAGCCCTATTTGCTGCAACTACAGCTTCAGTTTTCTCTGCAAAATAGCTAAAGCTCTGTCAGATGAGATAGATAGCCTATGTAAACACCAATTTTTAAGTCTTAATACAGATCCTCTGTTGGATTTGGGTCTGGACTTTAACTGGGGCATTCTAACACATCTAACATGTCCATGCCGACAAAATATGTCTCCACAGCACACTTCAACCACCACCATGTTTCATTGTGGGGATGTTGGGTTCATGGGGTTTGCAATGTCAGCTTTTCCACACATAGCATTTTGCATGGAGGCCACAAGGCTCAATTGTAGTCTCATCTGACCAGAACACCTTCTTCTACACATTTGCTGTGTCCTCTATATAGATTGTGGCAACACTGAAAATGGACTTTTCATTGCTTTCATTCAACAATGACTTTTTTTCTTATCCCTCTTCCAAAAAGGCCAGATATGTGGAGCTCTGGACTAAAAGTTGTCCTATCAACAGATTTTTCCACCTCAGCTGTGGATCTATCCAGCGCTTCACTAGATCCAAAGCCTGGAGATGTTATTTATAGCCTAAGCCTGCATTGAAATTCTCCACAACTTCTTCGCTTATCTGCAAGGCATGTTTGTGGGTCTTCATGTTGCAGTTTGTCCATTAATCTTCTCCACAAACCTCTGAGACCTTCACAGAACAGCTGGATCACATGCATGCGGGTTCTATTTACCAACAAGGCGACTTCTGAAGGCAGTTGTCTGCACTAGATTTTATTTAGGGGTGTTTGGAAAAAAGGGGTCAGAATGCAAATGCAGATCACACTTTTTCGATTTTATTTTCCCCAAAAATTTCAAAACCATGTATAAATTTTCTTTCCCTCTTTTTTAATTGAAAAAATGTAACAAAAAATATCCCTTTTCATTAAACTTTGACCTTTACTTATTTTCCTTAGATATTTGTTTGCGTCCTGCACAAAAAAAAATTGAAATAACACAGACCTTACGACCACTGGGCCTGTAAAAAAGGGGGAACCAGTAGCTCAATCTAAGCCGCACACTGAAAGCCGTTAACAGAGAGGACAAGTAATTCCAGCCTAATGGACCACATACAACAGTCACAAGGAGCCACATGCTGGCTTCCTGCTGAAATTAGGAGACAGTGGAGCTGCTGGTGAAAAAGGGCAGTGAGCTAAATCAAAAAGCTCCGGGGTTAGGGGGTCAGCTGGCTGGCAGTGCATGTCACCAGCCCCATTGGACATGCTTGCGTGCTCAATCAGCAGGTGTATAAAAATGTGTCATGTTTCACACTTTCATGTCCGCAGGGACAGCAAACCAGATGGGATTTTAAATGCTGCATTTCATGTGGTAACATTTAGTGGGTTAGTTCACCCCTCATTGGTTTACCATCTGGTGCCCTCTCAGCCCCATGATGTTAGAGGAGCTTTCACACCGCACTTGTAACGCTCCCAACGTCTCTCTGTGCCAGAACACATATCCAGCAGTTTACATCACAGTCTGCGCCGCACCGCCTCCTACACAACTCTTAAAAAGGTGTATTCCTCTTTTTTTTCCCACGCAAGAACACGTGTTTAATGTGGGAACAAAGTAAGAGTATGGAGGCAAATTGCACACGCTTTAAGTTAGCAGAAGTTGCGCTAAATATTCTAGAAAATGAGACAAGTTGCCTCGTTTGGACAAGCAAATCACTTACCATAGCGTTAGATCCTCGATTTGTTCTTGTCTTCTACTTTCAATAATTTGATCTCAGGTAAATGTTAAAAAGAAGAAAAAGGAGAAAATTCGGCGCATTCCTCTTAGGTATTTTCGTTGTTTCCATCTTTTGAATTTTCTTTACTCTTTTTATTGCCAGAGTTTGTGTTCCTTCAGTTTATCCTCTTCATATCATCCCATCATTTGTGAAGGCGTCGGGCTTTACAGGCTGAGTTAGACAGCCAGTCAGTGTTCCCTCCCTTTCTTTTATTGACGGGCTCCCTTTATCTCAATTTGCCAAGAATTGCCAGACAGCTGCTGACTGGCCTCAGCATCCAAAATGCACTGCGCGTTTGGACACGGCGGGGCTGCTTTATATTTACCCCTTATATGTTGCCATTTTGCACTTCGGCTATAGATTTTAATGCCGCGGGGGGGTGGGGGGTGGTTGGAGGGTAGACGGTTAGGTAGACGGTTAGGAGGGGGCTCACATTTTCTTGGTGCCAGTACAAATAAATAAATAACACAACATAAAACAAAATAATAATCATCATTGTAATACTTGCTTGTTAGTTTCAGTCACAACAAAACTTCACAACCTTTTGATTAAAATTAAATTAAATAAACTGAACGGAGTAAAGCCACAGTTTTAAGAAGCGAGTGTGATTTCGGCTCAGCCTATAGATAAGAATGAGGATGAGGAGGGGAGCGGGGGGGGGGGTAAGGGGGGGGCGACTTTGAGATGACATTGAGGCTGTGTAGATGGGAGTTGAGTCTCTGGTTGTTGATGTTAGACAGTCGCACAAGGCGAAGCGGCTGCTGCCCGTGTTAATTCAACCTCCTCCTCTCTCTTTCTTTCTTCTCCTCCTCCTCCTCTCCTCCTTCTGGTCTTCAGCACTGCTTCCCGCTGGACAGCTCCAGCTTGGACCCCACGAACGCCGCATGGTCCCTCTTAATGTCTTTTGATGGAAGTAAAATCTATTTATGTTTCAAGAAACACCGGGAGTTTACAACTTGAGTCGCAGGAGGAATCTTCGGATACCTCGTTTGGAAATTTGTGGCATTCAGCGGAGCCTCGGCGGTGCGGATCCCAGATTCTCTGTGAGTAAAATGTTTCGAATATTTGCTGTCTGTCTGTGCGAGTTGGTTATTGCTCAACTCAGGTATTTGTCCCTACGACAACATTTGGATTGTCTTGATTGTGAATGAAGCTGTTGATCTGCTGCTGAGAGGGGGGATCAAGAAAATATTTCCGCACTTATCTCTCTAACATGCAGAGTTGATTCCAGTCTGTCTGGTGTTTGCAGATGCAAAGAGTCGCATTCTGGTGCGCAGAGTTCCCAATTAATATGGCAGAATGTGTGCAGCCTGATGCGTAAAGCTTTTACGCATTTGGACATCCCTTTTGTCTCCACATTGAGTTTTGTTTTCTTGCGTGTTAAAGACGTTCTTCTGTCCACGATTACTTTTAGTTATCCACGAAACATAACTGTTAAGCGAATCTGTAGGTGTTAATTGGTGGACTTCGTTGTGCTTCATTGTTATAGGTTGGACGCTATTGCTACGGTGCGTCCTGTGCTAAAAGGTGCATGTTTTTGGAACACTTAGCATTTATGTTTATATATTTTCTGTTTGATTTGGCATATTTAAATGCAGATTTTGGTTAGACTACCCTATCTGTTGTTTTGTGTTTGGCTGTTAAGTTATGTACAACCTGTCTTGTGTGGAGGCAAGGCAGCATGCCTCTGCCATCGGTGATTTGTCATGAATGGAAAAAATGTCTTAGTGCCAAATGATCAGAGAATGCATCAGTCTGCATTTTAAATGCGTCTTTAGAGTTCAAAAGTACATGATTTGTTTATACTGTTGTTGCTGATTTAGAGGAAATGAATGTTGTACATTATGTGTCCATCTTTGTTCAAACAGGTAACCACTTTTTCTGCCCCCTCAAACAACCAATCGCTCTATCCACGATTTTAGGTTAACTACGACTGACCAGTCGTGTGTGCGCACAGGCTTCATCCCCAGACATTTGGTCCGAAGGGTTAGTTGTAGAAAAAAACCGCGAAGCTGCTGTCTACGTGGACCGGTGCTGAAGCCTCTCGTCCGACTGCCAGGACCTTTGCCAAACCCAGAGACATGGCGACGAACGGCACCAAAGCGGATGGACAGGTCACAGAACTAAACGAGGTGGCCGCCAACAACGACAAGCCCAAGTCCTTGGACGTGAAGCCCGAGAAGAAGCAGAAAGAGGTCCCCGAGAGGGAAACATGGGGGGGGAAATTTGATTTCCTCCTATCTTGTGTGGGTTATGCAATTGGACTGGGGAACGTGTGGAGATTTCCCTATCTCTGTGGGAAAAACGGCGGAGGTAAATACTTTTTTTTACTGTTCATGTATGCACACTGTGTGAGCCATTCAGATCAGCGATACACACGATGGAGCTTAAAATTCAGTGACTCTCAAACAGAGAAAACAGTGAAAGCTTTGTCTACATTTGCAACCCTAACTAAGTAGGCTGTGTTGACCAATTAAACTGAATTTGGCAGCACTTTGTTATACTGTAACTAGGATCCACTTTGAATGTATTGTTTTTGAGTCTGCCGACGTGATTGGACAGATTTGATTGATTTGATTACTTCTGAATATAAATTGCCCCTGCTTGTCTTGTAAAGTGTATTGGGTGACATTTAAAGTGAACTGATGCTAGATAAATCAACTGAACTGAATTATAACAAATATTTGAACTGATTTGTGCAGTGTTTTCAGTGCTTGATGCAATTTTGTCCTTCCAGGAGCCTTTTTGATTCCATATTTTCTGACCCTCATATTTGCCGGGGTCCCATTGTTCCTACTGGAATGCTCCCTTGGTCAGTACACCTCAATTGGAGGGCTTGGTGTGTGGAAACTGGCTCCTATGTTTAAAGGTACAATTAAATGTCAAATTTAAAATGCAGATGCAAAGTTTTTCTTTTTAAACACATCTAAATTATTTTTGAATGTTAGGTGTGGGCCTTGCTGCAGCTGTTCTCTCCTTCTGGCTTAACATTTACTACATTGTAATCATTTCTTGGGCCATTTATTACCTGTACAACTCATTTACCACTGTAAGTATTATTAAAAAAAAACAAAAAAAATAACTGTGTTTAGGAAAATTCCCCAAAGTAGTCAAAACGGGATGCAAAGTGTATGCTTTTTTTTCCTTTTCCAGGAACTTCCATGGAGCTCATGTAACAATCTATGGAACACAGAAAAATGTTATACAAACCACTCCATTCCAGATACCACCAATCTCACCAGTGCTGTGGTGGAGTTTTGGGAGTAAGATATTGACATTTTCTTCTACTGCAGCGCTTTAAACTCTTCTGCATGCCTCCCTGAGCTATACAAAAGGCGGCCTCCTCTGCTGCTTTCTTGCTACACTGTGTGTATAATGGTATTATCGCTGTTTGCTCTGACTTGCAGGCGCAACGTGCATCAAATGACTGATGGCTTGGAAAAACCAGGCCAGCTCCGAGTGCCATTGGCAGTAACACTGGCCATTGCCTGGGTCCTTGTGTACTTCTGTATTTGGAAAGGGGTTAGCTGGACAGGAAAGGTAAAATGTGTGTTTGTTTTTGGCAACACCTATTTATAACACCTATTTATGCTGGTTTCTAATAAGAGTTTGCAGGCCGTATGCAATATTGAACAGTCTAAAATTGTCTCATCAATCTTTAAAATTGCATTCAGCAATGTCTGGAATTGAATTTTTAAAATAAGAGACCTTAAAAATAAAAATAAAAACGTATTCTCCTCTAAATGCAGTCTGCCAGCCTCTTGGTCGGCTTCTCTAATTCCAATTCTCCTGACACGTTTTCTATTCCGAGTGTGGATTCATGATAGGAGGAGCAACAATCAGCCATACCCCCTCGATCTGGATTTATCCTCCTTTTTCATTTGCAGCAGTTTCTCTCCCAAGTGACGTTACATTTTAAAAGTCAAGTTCATCACATGACCATGCCGAACAAAATTTGTTTTGGTCAAAGTCAGACCCCATCCCCTCTCTCTAACTTCCTCTCTGAATATGTGACAAGAAGGCTGGATGAACACTAATTACATATTCTTTGTCGAAAGAGAACTAAAAAAGCCTTTACAAGCCTCATGAAAATGCAAGTCCCAGGTTCACATTTCCATGAATTTCTGCTGATCACCTCCTTACATTTTCCAGGTCGTTTACTTCTCAGCTACGTATCCCTACTTCATGCTGTTTATTCTCTTCATCCGTGGGGTAACTCTACCTGGAGCCAGAGAGGGAATCTTGTTCTATATCACCCCTGACTTTGAAAAGCTGAAAGAGTCTGAGGTAATGACATGTTATAGGATTCTTGCCTACGTGCTGCTTGCCCGAGTGAGCAGAATGCAGCTAAACTCTCCTGTTCCTCTGCCAGGTATGGCTGGATGCAGCTACGCAGATCTTTTTTTCCTATGGATTAGGATTGGGGTCGCTTATAGCTCTGGGCAGCTATAACACATTCAATAACAATGTTTATAGGTAAGAGCTGCTGATGATTCATGAACTAAATTTAAATTAATGAGAGGACAAGTAAAAAAGCTGATAATATTGAAAACAGATATCACTTATGAAATAACAGAAAATGGATAAAATACACTCCCATTCAAGGATGCTTAATAAGACTTCAAAAAGTCTAACTATTGTAGATGTCTGGCATGAATAGAGCTGAGGTGAAGGCTCTTTTTTCTGCTCTGTACTGTAGAAACAAACAGAACCACTATTACTGTGATGCCTGAGTGTTTTCTCTAATAGCCCCACATTCTGGGTCACATAATCAGTTACGTAAAATAGTTACATTTAAATTGGGCTTTTTGTGAGCTTGTTTCACTGTTTTGTTGTATATAAGGTGAATTTTCCATCTCCCTTAAACGGTATATATTTATTTCAGCTACAAAGCTTGGGATTTTACCTAGCGTCTTGCAGTTAAAGCGCTCCCACTGCTGATCTTTAAGATGTTCCTGTGCTGTTTTTAAAAAGGTCAACACAAAATGGAGAGAAAAAGTCAATTTAAACCTTTCACAATAGCCCCATTTAAAAAAAACTATTATTTCCTTTCCCCAGAGACTCTGTCATTGTGTGTTGCATCAACTCATTCACCAGCATGTTTGCTGGCTTCGTAATCTTTTCCATTGTTGGCTTCATGGCGCATGTGACTAAGAAAGACATTGCGGACGTGGCAGCCTCAGGTAACTGCACACGTTAGTGGCTTCTGTCACTGTTACCCTCTGCTATCCCCAATGATCTTCACATTAGCATGTTGTTTTGGCAGCTTCTAGAATGATGAAATTTACAATAATGCTTCCTATTTACTATCCAGGTCCTGGCTTAGCTTTCCTTGCATATCCAGAGGCTGTAACCCAGTTGCCCGTATCACCTCTCTGGGCCATTCTGTTCTTCTCTATGCTGCTCATGCTGGGGATAGACAGCCAGGTAAGGGGCTCGGTGATGATCTGCTTGTGGGCTGACCTAAATATTTAAAAGCAGTTACATATCATGTAGCTCTCCTCTGCTCTCTGCATGATAAGCATGCAATTTGCTCCTCGCAGACTAATGTAGGTGAGCTTTGACATTACCTGTCAAGAATTTGTAGTGCAACTTTATCACCTCCATTTGCCCCCAGGCTTTATTGTTTCTTTATTTTGTGCATGTGATTTGAATGAGGCCACGACTGACACAGACCAAACGCGCTTCAAAGCAAAGCCCAGAAATTACACGCATTTTTTTCATAGTTTGGTTCCCAGTGTTTTGGTAATAGGATGTTTTAATCAGAAATGAGTAATAAAAGAATCCAAAAACAAGTGTACATGTGTTTTGTTTTAATACACAGAATACAAATTAGAAATAAAAGTTGTGGTTTCATTTTCCTTTCATGTTTAAAATAATAAAATCAAAATCACCAGCAAAGAGAAATGCAAAATTGGACTGTTCCTTTCAGATTCCTAGACCCAGTGCCCAGTTCTATAAATTCTGACTGTAGGAGCCAGTGTTTCTTCTGAACACCCCAAAAGTGCCCCCACAGACCTTTTCACCAGAAAACATAAAAGAAGAACATATTAAATAAATAAAATCTAAAATCTTCATCAGTTTGGACAAAGATAAAAATGTTAATGACAAACACGTATTTCAGTGCAATATGAGCCTGATTTTGGAAAAACTTACCAGGGATATATTGGCAATGCTGTGGATGAAACACACTTTGCAAACACAAGCTGAGGTGTGGAGGGTGTCAAAGAATATGAAAATGGGCAAATATTTGGTTTAGTGAATAAATTTTCTTTATGCCTATCCTAAAAGGAGCAAAATTGTTCTCAAGAATACAGATTATAAAATGGTTTGGGCATGTATTGATAAAGGGACCATACCGACAAAATTATGAAAAACAAACAAAATAAGTGATTATTAGGTTTTCATTTTAAAATACAAATTGTCAAATAAAAAAAAAAGCTTTTATTCTTTTAATCATGAAATTATAATAATTATGTCTAGAAATTTTTATTTGGTTTCATTTTCTAATTTAAAATTCTACAAACATAAAATAGCAGCTAAAGAGAAAGAAAACATTTATCATATTGCGATACCCTCCACAACTAAGCATATACAAAGTATATGCTTCACCCTGTGACATCACAGCCCATATGTGGCAGGGGAGTTTTTTGACATCGGGCTCCCACGCAATAAAAAAATGCAACAAAAATCTGTTTTAAATACTCATACTCATCCAAGCCTCTTAAATTTTTTTGATTGGATCTGTGATTATTTTTCATTCTCTTGTTTGTCTATATTTGTAAACACCTTTGAGGTGTACAGAAGAAATAGTGCCGACTACAGTAATAGAAAAAGATGGCCACAGAATTTAATGCCTGTCTTGGAATATGAAAAAAATGGTCAAAGCCTTTATTTTTTTTTTTGCCAGCATTTTATTTTATTTTTTTATTTGAAACATGAAATGAAAAACCCGGTCCGATTTTCGGAGTCCACTTTCATGACTGGTTTTAGATGAGAACATGTCATTACCAAACCATACCTTTACACCGACCTGAAATGTTTCAAGATCAACGACAGAAAAATTATTCTCAAAGTGCACATATCCAAGCAGATGTTTCAAGCTGTTCCTGTGATTGTGTCCTTCAGTTCTGCACCGTCGAAGGCTTCATCACCGCCCTCGTGGACGAGTTCCCTAGGGTTCTTCGAGGCAGACGAGAGATCTTCATCGCCATTGTCTGCCTGGTGTCATATGTGATTGGACTTTCAAACATCACACAGGTACAACAGAGCAGCTCTGCATCAATGAACATCGTTCTGTTTTTGATCTATTCTTATATTTATCTTTTTTAATTGTAACTAGGGTGGAATCTATGTGTTCAAACTGTTTGACTACTACTCTGCCAGTGGGATGTGTCTGCTGTTCTTGGTCTTCTTTGAGTGCATCTCCATATCTTGGTGTTACGGTGTGTTTTATTCTATTTTTCATTCAAACATAACAAAAATGACTGCTACAAGTTTTAATTTTGGGAAATATCTCAAATCTGAAAAACAAAGTGCAGCAAAGCAAGTGAGTTGACACGTTTTACCTGCTTCAAATTCTGCTCCGCTGCAAGGTCATGAGCACTCGTGTGTCATGCCTCACTGTGCTCATCATCATGCATGGCAGATCTCACAAGATAGAAACAAATTTGATGTGAATTTTTTGGTCATGCATTCATTTGTCCGGCAGGTGTGGACAAGTTTTACAACAACATCGAGGAGATGATTGGCTACAAACCCTGTATATGGTGGAAATTGTGCTGGGTTGTGTTCACCCCTCTCATTGTCGCTGTGAGTACATTGAGTTAATAGGATAGTACATCTAAAGTCATGACATGAAAGATGAAACAATAAATAAAGTCAATATTACCTGCTTGCAGCCATGCCAGGCTGAGGCAGCCCTGCCTGTAGTCAGAGGTGTCAGGATGCATAAAGCGTCTCTTGTCTCCCACAGGGAGTGTTCTTGTTCAGCGCCGTACAAATGGTTCCTCTCACGATGGGAGACTATGTGTTCCCAGGCTGGGGTCAGGGAGTGGGATGGCTCATGGCTCTGTCCTCCATGGTTCTCATTCCAGGATATATGGTTTACATGTATCTTGGGCTAAAGGGCACTTACAAGGAGGTGAGATGAGAAGGCTCTGGTATATCTTATTTTTTCACCATTTCATTTCCTACACCTTCCTAAGGTGTTACCATTAGGATTTTGGTATCTGAGCTTTGAAATTTAATAATGTGATGCATTGTGATACTCACTAATGCATATTTTTATGGAGAAACCTTGTATACACAAGCGCGCTCACACTCAGACCCACAGGTGTTTAGATTCAGGTGTTAACAGATATACAAATTTTCTATATTGAGCTGCATTTACCACTAAATACATCTTGCATTGATAAGTACCGTGCACTTTTTGGTAAAAAAGCTGGTAATATGAAATTTTTATAATTTTTATAATTTCAAAGCATTAGCTGTAATGCTCCACTTGCGCTACTCAAGCCGGACAGGACACGGTTAAAAAAAAATAATAATAATAATGTGATATGTTAAAGATACATGAACAACATACTCTGATTTGATACCATTTGATTCCCTGTTTTATTCACGATTTACTTTGCTGATTCAGCTTAATAGCACACAAAACAAATTGATATGATAATATGAAATACCTGCAATGCAACAGATGTGGTTACTTACCCGTTTCTGCATAAAACAGTGAGGTGAAGTTTTTTTTTATTTTTTAGATTGTGTACGTTAAAAAGTATAGTTAAGTTAAGTTAACGCTACAGTGAGGGATTCTCTGTTCTCTCAAAACCCCAGTCGGTCGTGGCAGATGGCCGCTCACACTGAGCCTGGTTCTGCTGGAGGTTTCTTCCTGTTAAAAGGGAGTTTTTCCTCTCCACTGTCGCTACATGCATGCTCAGTATGAGGGATTGCTGCAAAGTCAACGCCAGTGACTGTCCACTGTCTCTACATACTCATCCAGGAGGAGTGAATGCTGCAAGTCACTGACTGGATGCAATCTGCTGGGTTTCCTTAGATAGAAAAACTTTTTATCCAATTTGAATAAATAACAGAATCTGACTGCACTGTTCAATGATTAGGATTAATTGGAATGTATGTACCTGACTTTTGTGAAGTCCCTTGAGACGACATGTGTTGTGAATTGGCGCTATATAAATAAACTGAATTCTTAAAACAGCTCATATGTCAAAAATATTAATTTAGTGGCATGCAAAGGATGGAGAAACTAGTCTCATTGTTAATATAGGCATCAAAACATCATAACAATAAAACAGCCTGGACTCCTTAAATATAGACCAAAATAATCAAAAAATAATGGCAGAACACATTTTGACCAATTTAAATATTGCACTAAAACCTTTAAACTGGTCAGCAGTCTATTTAAACTACATGCCGCACAAGAAGGAATAATAATTGATCCAGATGACCTGTGTGAAATAAACTGTGCTGGACTGATTAGACCCTAAAAATATATTAAAATTATCCTTAAACAATTGTCCCATTGGGCAATGGTGATGCAACGGAAGAAGAGCCTTCCAGAAGTTTAATCAAAACTTTTACTTTCATCTGTCATCAGAATGGGTGCAAACATTTAAAACCTAGACATCTAAATTTCATTGAACTGCTCTTACTGAGGCACTCTAGTTCGTTAATCGTAATGAATCAGTTAACATTTATACTATTTTCTGTTTGCCTTTTGTTTTATTAGTGTACAAAAACATGAGGCCTGAGGAAAATAATGCCCCAGCATCACTTTACTTTGCATTTGACACTGTGGCAAACACAATTTGATCACCAGTTAAGCCAGACTGCCACAAGTTGTTTTGGACATGTCAAAAATTTTGCCAAATGTGTGCATCAGCTCTCATCTATGCTGCACATGTGCATCACTATTGCAGAAGCAATGCAACTGAGACTCAAATATCACAGCAATGACAATAATATTACTTAACCGCACAGTACGCTAAGCTGTGTGCATGATGAAGATTCACTCATGTCGGCATGACAACTGCCTGAAACTGAAAGTGAAACTTACAGCTCGACCCATTTTCTGAATAATTTAGCTAATGATATTGGTAGTGCATTACCAGATGGTCAATTGAACCTTACATTTGAAAAGAAAGCATGAAACAACATAGTGACATCATTGCAAAAGTAATCCAGCCACTATGAAATCCACACCCTTGATCTCAGTACACATGTATTAAGAGAACAGGAACATATCAAACGGGACAAACATTCTTCAAAGATGTGGCAGGACCTGTTGTTACATTCACATAACAATAATAATATATGTTTCAGTGCGCCAGCATCCATGACAAGATCTTTACATCTGTAGTTTCTACATTCTACTATAGATTATATATTACTTTAAACACCTTTCTCTAAACAAATACACAAAAAGTATAACAGAGTAGACTGAGCTGATTAAAGATTATTACCTAAATAGAATGTTCCCCAATGCAAGCATGAAAAGGCACATCAAAAATACAAGGAAACCTGTGTTAGACAGCTTATTTCTGTCCCAGTCTGGCACAAAGAAACCAAAACTACAAATGTACGAAATGATGAAGGAAAGCAGGGACCAAGACCCAGAAAAATCATGTGTTGCTGATTTGCTGGCTAAACGGAGCTAATTTGTTAGCTATTCTTATTTGCTCTGTTTTTCTCTCCTAGCGTCTTCGAATAATGTTCCAGCCTCCTGCAGTCGTCAGGAAATGTCAGGAGAACGGACCTGAACAGCAAGTGGAAACCAACACCGCCAACCTGTCCAGCCCTGCCAATCCTACCAACCCTGCTAGCTCCACAAACCCAGCTCCTGCAAACCCAGGCAGCCCAATCAGTACGGCTCCTGTAAATTCAACTAGTCCCGTGACACCCGCCAACGTGGCTCCTGCGCCAGCCAACCCAGCCTCCGCTTTGAGCCCGGTAAATCCGGTGACGAGTCCCACTGCCACTATTACCACCACAGTCACTACAACCAGTCCGGTTAACCCAACCGCCAAAACTGTTAGCCCAACCAGCCCACCTCCAAACCCAACTAGCCCAACAGAGCCTGTTAATCCCCCTAACCCAACGAGCCCACCCTCTAACCTGACTAATGCTGAGGCCAATGTGTAGACAACAACAGAACCCTCATGGAGCATGTAGACAAAAGAGAACATTACAAAGGACTTCCAAGATTTTAATTGATTCACCTACCTCCAGGGGCAATATGTGATCAAAAACAGATTTTCCAACCGCGCTTAATTTTTCTGTATCTGTTAAATCAAGCCAATAACGTTTTATTGTTGGTTTGCGTTCTGAAAACAATGTCAAAGACTGTTAGTGTTTACCGATACAACCGTAATTCCGAAAAAAATGTAAACATACTGTGTAATACTGTGAGAAGAGAAAAAAACTAGAGTTATAGATTAGAGATTTGTTGAATATCTTCATGAATCAAGTAAATACCGTGTGAATATAGTAGACAAAGTAGTTAAACCAACTTGACATCGCTGAAGAGTGCAAGGGTTGGCCTCGATTTTTATTTGTAGATGTTTACCAAACCTCACGCAGTTGTCTCTTTTCCAAATGTTGCTCTCTGTGGGGTAAAACTACAAGCCGCAAGGCGAACTGGGAGCTCGGAGTAAGCGCAAAGCCAATAAGATGTTCGTGTTTAAGAGAAATCTGGAGCAGTCCAGAGTTTGTTGCAAAAGATTTTGTGTGTGAAAGAGACTGTTATTTTTTTCCTTATTTTTTCAGTGTAAAAGAAAAAGAGAGATAAAACTTTTATGTGATCAAAGCATTTTTAGAATTATTTTTAGGATGTTTTATACTATGTATGTTGAAATGGAGGACCAAAATCAATAGGCAGATAAAAGCAAAAACTATGCCACTGAGTATTAGGTTGGCAAAGCACAGGGTACAAAGAAGTACAAATAAAAAAAAAGAAGAAGAAGAAGCACATGGTTAGAAAAGTGATTTGCAAATATTGACTATCCCTTAATGCTGACAGTCAATCCTGTTTACGTTTTGCATGCTTTCCTCAGGAACATCATTGAAAACGTTTCTCAAATGTCTCCTGACAAAAAAAAAAGAATATTAAAAGAGAAGGCCTTAAGCCAACGCACCGATTTCAGCCAAGCGATAGTCTGTTTACATGACTGGGCAGAACTACTAAATACGTACACTTTATATGCTAGCACAAAACAACCGTGACCAACTCTGTGTTAAAGTACAGTCATGTTTTCTTTTTCTCTATGTGTCATGATCAATCATAGTCCAATCAATATGTATTCAGCAATACATATGTAGATGTTTAGGTGCAGGCCAGTAAGCAAAGTGGTCTGTTTCTCTTTTTGTTTATGTTGTCTTTGCTTTGCCAGTGAAGAGAGAAAAAAGAAAAAAAGCACAACAGCTTTTTAGTTTTTCCCAGACTTTTGCCATGGCGTGTTAGGACAATGTGAGTTTGCTTCTATGGCAGCTACCGTGAAAGGCATGTGGTTGAATGGAACATGTTTACTTCGAAAAGCAAAACAACTGAGCGAAAACGTGAAATGGCTACAGTTCATGTCCTGTGAATTTTGTATAAAGTTACTCTACCACAGTTTTCTCTGGAAGTTTGTTGTAAAACTGTACCGTGTAAAACATGTAACTGTGAATGTCTGTACTACATTGGAAGTTATTGTCTAAATGTTGAAAAAAATATGGAGTTGCTGTTTTCTGCAATAATATTTTGATCACAGAAGCTAAAGCACATATCTTACAGTGATATAAGAAATGATTATGAAAAATGAAGATACTGATGATTATATTAAAAATAGAAATTATGTCTAGTAAAATAATATTGTTTTGTATATTTTTAACTGTCTCACTGCCTAATGTAAAACATAATATAAACATGATATGTATCTAAATGGTGTCAAATGATAAAGCACGATTGTTATGTTATACAAACAGAAAAAGACTGAAAAAATAAAGAGTTATAGATAAAATAAGCAGAATACGTGGCTGGCATATGTCCCTAAAACAATGTGTCTTTAATGTGTCTCTGGTAACAATGCTACCAGAAAATTAGGTCAACTATCTAATTAAAAGATGTACGCTGCTCTGAATCCTCCTGCAGTAATTTGCTGTTGTTTCCTCTCTTGTAAATAAACTCTCCATAGAGCAGTCCCCGTCAATTGATGTAAGAACATTCTGAGACCTAATAAAACTAAAAGGAGGGATTAGGTAGAAGAAAATGCAACGCTTCATTCATCTGTTTGTTAGTTTTACATGTAGGCCAGGTGGGATGTGCAAAATTAAGTAAATCCTTTCCTCAGTAGTTTAGGTTTTTTGATGACATCCAGATTAACCCTACCAGGGGGGTGAAAAAGTGACTCACTATAACAGCAAAGGAGAAATGCATCTGGATCATTTCTGTGTGTGTGTGTGTTTTTTTTTTTTTTTGGAGTGCTAGAAACACACTGATAGAGAGAGATCTCAGTAGTCCAACAAAACAGCTCTCGCCTCGGAGCCTGGCGTGCCCGCCTGCCCCGTCTCCTCAGCTTCAGATGGTTCTGAGCGTATTTGTGTTTCTGTTTGTGTGTGTGTTTTTTTACTTGCGTCCTCCTCCCCCACCACTCCGACCACCTCCTCCAGTTGCTGCTTCCATTAGCTTCCAGTTTGATAAAAGAGACAGCACCAGCTGACACCACCACAATGACTCGCCGTGGATGAAAGAATTAGACATTCCCTCCAGTAGCTCATGGCAAACTGGTGTGTTTGTAGAAGCAAGCTGGTTTCTGTGTGAGAGGGAAGGAGAAAAAAAGACAAACACACATCCTTCTGTCCCCGACCTAAGTGGACCAAGGTTGAAAAATGCCCCCAATTGCAGCTCGTATAAACTATCCCCCTGATGGATGACTCGGTGGCCTCCTTCATTCCTTGTTGTGTAATTTAGCATCATTACATATAAAAACAAGTCACCGTCGCGACAGCCCAGACTGATGTCTAACATCCGCCGAAGACATAGATCATCACTGGCGGCCAGGGAGGACAGGAGGCAGAAGATCTTCATTAGTTGAGAGCAATCCAAGTAGTCCTGGGATGTGAGGCGGCAATTTTCCTTCAGCTCCTTCTGTTTATTATAACTTTATGTTTTCCTTTGTTTTAGATATTCTTTGTGAGGTGATGTACAGTTGACCCAAGAAGTGTCTCCTAAAAGTGTACCCACTGCTGTTAAAATGGCACGTTTTTGTGATGCAAAAACTATGACCAAAAAAAATATTTGAAAAAGGTTTCCATTTTATTGTGACACATAAAAGCTGCAAAATTCAATTGAAAATGCAAATACTTCAGGGGCAGAAAATGTAAAAAAATAAATGAAAAAGCTGCAAAGTTGCATAAGTGTACCCTTTATATTCATTAATTGTTTTGTGCACCTTTTGATCTAATTTCATCATTAGTCTTCTTGAGTAAACACCTAACATCAATTATAATGAATTTCATTTAAGAAATACAGAGTATAGTTGTTCAGTTATATAGTGGTCAATAATTTGAGCAAATATGGAAAAAAATGACATTACAAAAATGTTATGTTTTTTTTCCAAAACTGATGAAGAGAGGAGGCAGAAACTGGTCAATGAGGCTTCCCAGAGCCAGCAGCAAGACTGAATGAGCTGCAGGAACTTCTTGCAAGTACTGATTGTGTTCTACATGTGACAACAGTTGCCTGTGCTCGTACTCGTACTCGTCATCTTCCGCTTATCCGGAACCGGGTCGCGGGTGCAGCAGACTCAGCAGAGACACCCAGACGTCCCTCTCCCCAGACACCTCCTCCAGCTCCTCCGGGGGGAGCCCAAGCCGTTCCCAGGCCAGCCGAGAGACATAGTCCCTCCAGCGTGTCCTGGGCCGTGTCCTGGGCCTCCTCCCGGTGGGATGTGCCTGGAACACCTCCCGAGGAAGGCGTCCAGGAGGCATCCGGTATAGATGCCCGAGCCACCTCATCTGGCTCCTCTCGATGTGGAGAAGCAGCGGCTCTACTCCGAGCCCCTCCCGAATGGCCGAGCTCCTTACCCTATCTCTAAGGGAGTGCCCAGCCACCCTACGGAGGAAGCTCATTTCAGCTCGTTCTTTCGGTCATGACCCAAAGTTCATGCCCATAGGTGAGGGTAGGAACGTAGACCGACCGGTAAATCGAGAGCTTCGCTTTTCGGCTCAGCTCTCTCTTCACCACAACGGACCGGCACAGCGCCCCCATTACTGCGGCAGCCACACCGATCTGTCTGTCGATCTCCCGCTCCATTCTTCCCTCACTCGTGAACAAGACCCCGAGATACTTGAACTCCTCCACTTGAGGCAGGAACTCCCTTCCAACCTGAAGAGGACAAGCTACCCTTTTCCGGTTGAGTACCATGACCTCTGACTTGGAGGAGCTGATCTTCATCCCAGCCGCTTCACACTCGGCTGCGAACCGCCCCAGCGCATGCTGTAGGTCTTGGCTAGAGGGGGCCAGCAGGACCACATCATCTGCAAAAAGAAGAGACGAAATCCACTGATCCCCAAACCAGACCCCCTCCGGCCCTTGGCTGAGTCTAGAAATCCTGACCATAAAAGTTATGAACAGGACCGGTGACAAAGGGCAGCCCTGCCGGAGTCCAACATGCACCGGGAACAGATACGACTTAGTGCCGGCAATGCGGACCAAACTCCTGCTCCGCTCGTACAGGGACCGGATGGCCCCTAATAAAGGGCCCCCGATTCCATACTCCTGGAGCACCCCCCACAAGGCATCACGAGGGACACAGTCGAATGCCTTCTCCAGGTCCGCAAAACACATGTGAACCGGTTGGGCAAACTCCCATGAGCCCTCGAGTACCCTGTAGAGGGTATAGAGCTGGTCCAGTGTTCCACGGCCGGGACGAAAACCACACTGCTCCTCCTGAAGCCGAGGTTCGACTATCGGCCGGACTCTCCTCTCCAATACCCTGGCGTCGGCCTTACCAGGGAGGCTGAGGAGTGTGATCCCCCTGTAGTTGGAACACACACTCCTGTCCCCCTTCTTATGAAGGGGGACTACCACCCCGGTCTGCCAGTCCAGAGGCACTGTCCCCGACCGCCATGCAATGTTGAAGAGGCGTGTCAACCATGACAGCCCCACAACATCCAGAGATTTGAGGTACTCAGGGCGGATCTCATCCACCCCCGAAGCCTTGCCACCGTGGAGCTTTTTAACCACCTCGGTGACTTCAGCCTGGGTGGTGAAAGATTCCAACCCCGAGTCCCCAGCCTCTGTTTCCACCAGGGAATGCGTGATGGCAGGATTGAGGAGATCCTCGAAGTACTCCTTCCACCGCCCGATAATGTCCCCAGTCGAGGTCAGCAGCCTCCCACCCCCACTATAAACAGTGTTGGCGAAGCACTGCTTCCCCCTCCTGAGGCGCCGGACGGTTTGCCAGAATCGCTTCGAGGCCGAACGGAAGTCCTTCTCCATGGACTCACCGAACTCCTCCCAGGTCCGGGTTTTTGCCTCTGCCACAGCCCGGGCCGCAACACGCTTGGCCTCACGGTACCCGTCAGCCGCCTCAGGAGTCCCACAAGCCAACCACAGCCGATAGGACTCCTTCTTCAGCTTGACAGCATCCCTTACTGCTGGTGTCCACCACCGGGTTCTGGGATTGCCGCCACGACTGGCACCGCAGACCTTACGGCCGCAGCTACGGGCAGCAGCATCGACAATAGATGCGTAGAATATGGTCCACTCGGACTCTATGTCTCCAACATCCCCCGGAATCTGGTCAAAGCTCTCCTGGAGGTGGGAGTTGAATACATCCCTGGCCGAGGGCTCCGCCAGGAGTTCCCAGCAGACCCTCACTATGCGCTTTGGCCTGCCAAGTCTGTCCGGCTTTCTCCTCCTCCAGCGGATCCAACTCACCACCAGGTGGTGATCAGTGGACTCAGTGGTGATCAGCTCAGCCCCTCTCTTCACCCGAGTGTCCAAAACATGCGGCCGAAGGTCTGATGATACGACAACAAAGTCGATCAATGACCTCCTGCCTAGGGTGTCCTGGTGCCAAGTGCACTGATGGACACCCTTATGCTTGAACATGGTGTTCATTATGGACAATCCGTGACTAGCAGTTGCCTGTGTTCTCTATATATGTGGACTAAAGGGTAGTTGTGAAAAAAATAAGTGGTTTCTTCCAAAGAAAACATCCAGGCCAGGCTATAATAGTGTTAAATCGACTCCACAAAGAGTTTTTTGCACAAAAAACCCAATGTGCATCAACGCAAGAACAATACAACATGGAAATTAGTTTTTTGCAGTGAAGAAATAAAAATTAAAAACACTTCCGAATACCAGTCAGTGTTGACCCAAAACCTTCAGGTATCTGTTTGTAATTTGAAAATGAATATGGATTTTTCTTTCAGCATCACAGTGACTCCAAGCTTACATCTAAATCAACATCAGGATAACTTTGTCAGAAGAAAGTCAAAATATGTGTAATGGTATGGTTCGCTAAGTCAAAAACTAAATCTAATAGAAAATCTATGAAGTCTACTGAAACCGGCTGTGGCAAAAGATGTTCATAGAATCTGATTGATTTGGAGTAATTTGCAAGGCAGAACAGGAAAATATTGCCAATTCATGATGTGGTTTGCTAATACACCTACCAAAGTGTACTTAAAGCAGAAACTGAATCAAAATTTGGGCTGACAAAGTATTAATTTAGTATGTGCACACTTTTGCAACCAGTTTTATTTTTTTATTTTATTTTATTTTTTACCCAATTGATTTTGTCTCTCATTTGAAATGTGTAATGAATTACATTAAAGGTGAAAAAAAAAGTTTTAAATGTTTTTTTCATGGTCTCATTTTCTTACTTTACTAAAAAGGGGCAGTTTAACAGGGTTGAGTACACTTTTAAAACCACTGTAGCTCTATTTTCTTCTAGGAATGGGCAATGTGACAAATATATCGTATGATTTCCTTATAATAAAATCATGATCAGGATTTTATCCAAGGAAAAAACATAAAAAAACAGAGAAAAACTTAACATTGATTCCACTGATGTCATTTTGGATTGTTATAAGTTAACATCATGGTATTGAGGTTGTTATTATCCATCTGACCAGCTGTTGGCCTCCTACTGCTCCGAGGGTTTCAGGTAAGTCACAGTTAGCAAAATAGTTTTTCTTAGCTGCAGGTCATCAAGATATTCTAATTCTTAATGATCTAACATTGTCACACTGCTTACCTCCACTTCTTTCCTACTTCCATTTAAACTTTATCTAAACAAAAATCAGAGCAACATGACTCCTGGGAACTATTACAGTTTCCAACCAAAGGACATGAGCTACTTTTTATTACAGTTCATATTTTCAGTATAGGATTGTATGAATCTAAAACCATAATTGTGTATGTAACCACGGGATCTTGGAGTTTCATTCGCTCCCATATCCTGACTGAAATAGAGTTTGCCAACACAACAAAAGTTAAAAAACTGCCCCCAACTACGTAAGACAAATATATTAGGGATACCTGAGTCTGCTACAATGTAGAAAACTTTGCTGTAAAAAATCCTTGCTGTACATATTGTCCAGGCACCATTAACTGGAACCCAAACTGAATTAGCAACAAGTGATACCGAAACAGAGAGTAAACATGCTAGGGTTCGCTTGGCCCTTCAGCTTACTGCTTCACATGTGCTTAATTTCTGTGCACTGGTAAATGCTGAATCAGATGGAGAGGAGAGCTAGTGAACGATGGGCTGACAGACGCAAGGACACAAAACCAGAACCATCAGAGAACTGACCCAATAAAATTTACCAAGACTGATCCACTTTGTTAAGATTCTGCTGTGTTTATGTTTACCATATTATTCTTTAAAGTTCCTCCCAGTTTTGGTTGTTTTGCCTTCTTGCACCTGCCCTGGAGACCAGAACCTAGATAATGCAATAAGATTAGTTTGGTATTTTTAACATTTCGAGTCGGAATTCCAAAGATGCCTATGCCCGACAAAACTGTCTATGTCTTCCTGGAGAAACTGGCTTGCTGTGCAACAGATGTTGTGCTGAGATTGCGCTGTCCAATGAGCTGAGAAACAGGATGTTCAGAAGCACATTTTCAGGCACCAGTCCAGTTTACTCAAAGAAGACAAAAAGACATGTTTCGTCCAAATTGTCAGAACATTATAAGAGCTTGAGGAGGTGAATCCTGCAAAACTCTTTTGCTGTCAGCAAAAATAAACAGTAGAGCCTCTAGCAGCATGAATGTCAATGATGAGGAAGGTAAGAGCTCTACAATCACTACACTGATGTAGACCAAGTAATGCTGATCAAATGTATTGTTTTATTCTACTGCACCTTAAGGCTACTGAGTCTCTAAGCAAACATAGTTGAAATCAGATATTTACACACACCACATAAAAAGAGACATCATCTTTTTTTCTTTCCCTTCTGACATTAAATCAGTTTTAGATCAGTTTTAGGTCAGTTGAAAAATCTAAATTTATTTATATTTATTTATAAATAAACAGAATAAAAAATGTAAAAGTACTTTTTTAAAATTCAGAAATTCACATAAACTAAGTTAACTGCATTTAAACAATTAAAAAATGCCAAATGATGATGTTTTGGTTTTGCAGCATTGAGATTTTCAGGTGTCATAATACTCAGGAAGTAGAGAGGTTTTGTGTTCCAGAGATTAACTTGTTTTGGTGCAAAACTCCATATAAATCCCAGAACAAAAGATCTTCAGAAGATGCTGGTTCAAGCTGGTAAGTTGGTGCCATATTCTGCCACTCGGTGAGGAAGAAGCCATTACCCCAAAAGCAACATAAATCGTTGTTGGCAGTTTTGCTACAGGAAGGACTGGTGCAGTTCACCAAACAGATGGCGTGATAAGAACATCATATGAAAATGTTGAAGCATTCAGGTAGTTAAAGCTTGGGTACGAATGGGTCTTTTAAATGGACAATGACCTAAACCATAACTCAAAATTAGTTATCAGTTCCAGTGAAAATTCATAAGCAGAGCCGAAAAGGTGAGTATGAGCAAGGCGGCCTATAAACCGCACTCAGTTACGCCAGTTTTGTCAGGAGGAATGTACCAATATTCTGGCAAACTATTATGAGACGCTCATGGAAAGACACCCAAAACGTTCAATACTAGTCAAATAGTCAGTCGTTTTCTACCGCTTATTCCATAGTGGGTCGCGGGAAAGCTGGTGCCAGCAGTCTACGGGTGAGAGGCAGGCTACCACCTGGACAGGTGTCCATCGCAGGGCAACACACAAACTACCATGCACACACTCATTCATACACCTAAGGGCGATTTAGAGAGACAAATTCTACTAAATAATGATAAAATATATAATTTTAGGAATCTGAAGAAAGTAAAAAGATATAGCTGAATATTCTGGCATTTATTAACTAGAAAAAAAATGTGTTTATCCCAACAGACCTAAATTGGAAAAGTTTAGTCTGATTTAATGTGAGAACATGGAACGAAGGTTTATAAAGACTTGATTTGACAAAGACTTGATTTAATTCTAAAATAAAAACCAAGTTAAAAATAAAAGCTGCAGCTACTGATGATTTCCATTAAACTGCTGATTATTTTTTCAGTTGATTGATTCAGGCACCCATAAAATTGTCTTTGTGCTGGAGCCAATTAAATAATTAAAAAAACAGTTATAAAAAAGTAATAAAAGAATGACATCAAACCCCCTCATTTTAAAGGCTTTTTGCTTGAAAAAGGATCATTACATGATTCAAAGTTATTTTTTTAACCAGATGAAATATGTTTGGAGAGTTTCAATTGTAGGGGAGTAGAGGCGACTGGCATACTGGGAAGTTAGCTAATCAAGGAATATTTAAGTTTTCTTCTGAATTTCTGAATGAGCAAAATAAAACTGTTCACATAAGAGGTACTTTGACAGGATCAGAGGAGACTCTTTGAACATAATACTTTGGGGTAATGAAAACATACACATTTTGAAGATATAAGATACCATTGGCATGGGTTGTTGTGGCTTATCTAAATAATCTGTCAAGAGACGTGGTAAAGGCAAGGCCAGATATGAACTGTTTGTGTTCTTACTTTAAAATGTAACTTAGGAAAAAGAAAATAGGAAATAATATTGTAAAAATGTATACTATACTAGACAGCTCTCCAGAATAATATTGCAATATAATTTTCCATAAATCTTTATTTAATGACTCCTTTTTAAAAATATTGACTCCGGCTGAACATTATACACCTCCATCTTAGTCAGTTTCACATTTGTATACCATACTGTGAGCTGCAGCAGCTACTGCTCCATACTGGTTTAAAAATCACTAGAGTTCTGACATCTTACCTGTCAATCCAGCCGGCCCACAAAGCTGTTCCCCCTGCACCGCTCTCTCCTATAACGATTAAATGGCTTCTGGTTCTTCAAAGGGCCGTCTTAAGCGAGTGAAGGGAACTCCCTTGAAACCAGAGGGATTCACTTCATTTACTGTTTCATAATGCAGAAGATGTGACGCCAATTGACTCGCTGATTAATTTGCGATATGAATAAACCTGAGCACAAACTGACTCTTTACATTAGCTACACTCATCAGTGCTACCCTTGTTGATTGATACAGATGCCATAAATTAATGTGTATCTATTTTTTACCTTGTATAGCACAGTGTCTCTGGGCAACCTGGCTCCATTTTGTGGCCAGATCTGAGCACTGGAATGTTGTCCGGTGTTTAGCATTTCTTGGCACTCTTTGTCAAGGGCCTATTTTTAAAGTTGAAAAGTGCTCACAAAGAGGCTGTAGAAGAGAGGGACACAGAGGTAGCAAAAGCTGGTGATCCATGATGCTTTTATGAAAGGATGACAGCACTCTGCAGCTTATAGACTCACACACACATGGCCGTGATTAATCCTCGTAGCCCACTTAGAGCAAGAGAAGCTAATTCTGCTGTGAAGATAAAAAGGCTGATAATTAGGTTTATACTTTCTGTGTTTTAACCCCGGTGCCCATTGAAATTCAAATTCATAATGCCAAACATGATTTATGTTGTACTGGGTGACTGAACCTTCATATTTCTAACATTTTTCCTTTAGATGCTTTCGTTTGTCCCAGACTTCTGTCTGAGGTACTCTCACCCGAAAATTCTAAGCAAATAAATTAATGAATAACTAATCTTTGCAGATGCATGAATCTACATTTCAATGTAATCAGAGGAAGTTGTATGCGTGGCTATTTCCAGCACAGGGGCTGAGAGGATGTCAAGCATGCAAAGCCTGCTGCATATATGCTAATTGGTCTCCCTTTTGCACTCTGAATGTGAACCTTGCTGAAATAAACTTGTTTACCAATTCACAAAGTGTCTTTTGGCACATGCACATTAACTGCACTGCTGCTCGTACATTAAGCCCTGCATTTATGCTGTAAAGGCATCCGAGATGAATGGGTACACATTGGGATCTATTGCAGATTCCCAAAGATGTTGCTGTTGCATTTTATCTTGTCATGACATGAATCTTTTTTTTCATGACATAGTGATTTTAGTTTGCAAAAGATAAGATTCTGACACATACATCAGATAAAGTTTACCCACTCTGACAAATCATGTTTAAAATGTTCCAGCTTGAGCAACTAAATCTGCCTCTTCTACAACCTCTACAGATACTGAGAAAGAATTAATCCAGATCCTATTTTAACAGCACATCAACCTATAACAACTTGGGGAAAATACAGTCTCCATGATCTGAATTCATACCCGACTCTGTGTTTTTTGAGAACAGATAATCCAAACAGACAGCACCATTTTGTTCAGTCAATCAATACATGAAAATAAGTCTGTGATCAAAATAAGTCTGTGACTGAGAGAGAATGCAAGTTTAGCTAATCAGGAGCCTGTCCTCTGATACCTTCAGTTGGCTCCAGCACTTCTTGTCTTTTGTCACAGCTTATAACATCTCCCCAAAGTGCCAGAGGCTTATGGGGGAGTCACTGTAGATTACTGCCTGGGTCAAAAAGGCATGCAAATCAGGCAGAGGAATAGGCGGAGTGAAACACAGAGAAAAGATTTAGCCAGCAGAATAGAAAGAGGAAGCAGCTTTTGTTTTAATATTTTCATTCAATGTATGTGCATTTTTAAATAACTGTTTACCATCATTAAAAACAGATTAAAATATGGTGACATGAAAAAGTTTTAAGCTTTTCTCATTTTGTTACAATACAACTGAAAACTTTAATCTATTTTATTGGAGTAATATCTGATAGAAGAACACAGAGGTGTGCATGATTGTAAACTGGAGGATAAAAGAGAGATAATATAAGTGTAAAAATGTTACATGCATTTGTGTTCAACCTCCTGTAAAAACTGCAAGTCTCCAGTAGCTTTGCATATAAATTTGTTTGCCAGTTCTTCTTTTTTTTTGCAAAAATTCCTAAATTCAGTCAGGCTGGAGGGAGAATGTCTTTAAATATTAATTTTCAAGTAGCCTATCTACAGATTCTCAATTGGATTCAGGTCTGGATTTTGACTTGAACAACTTTCTAACACATGAATAGGCTTTGATGTAATTCATTTCATTGTGCCTCTGACTGCATCTATCCATACGTCTTTACATTTTGCAGCGTGCTGAAGAAAAGAATCCCAACAGCATAATGCTGCCACCACTATGTTTCACCATGTGGATGGTGTGCTCAAGGTGATGTGTAGCTTTAGGTTTCCCCTAAGAGTAGCGTTTTGAATATAAATTCAATTCCGTTTTCCTTAACTTGTTCAATGTGTTTGCAGTCCTTCTCACAAGGTCTGTGACAAACTTTAATCAGTGCTTATTTTATAGAGTGCAGATTTTCCCACCTGAGCTGTGGATGTCTGCAACTCTTCCAGAGTTACCATGGGTCTCTTAGCTGCTTCTCTGATTTATTCCTTTCTGCTTAACCTACTTTACAACTCATATTTATGGCCAGGTCTTAGTAGGTCCGCGCTTATGATTCCAGTGCTCTGTTATGCGTTTGAAGTTTAGAGTATTGTTTTATAGCCTCTGCTTCACTCAACATCATCCCTGACCTGTCTACTGTGTTCCTTGGTCTTAATGATGCTATTTTTGACTAATTTTTTGGACCGCATGACTTTAAGGACATTATTTAATTGCAATACTATTAATAAAAAAAAATAGTGATTACAAATAACCCCAATTTTCAGAATATCTGTCCTTCTTTACCATTACAAAATGTCTTCATCACTCTCTACAAGCTTTAGCATCTCAGTCGCTAAAAAATACACCCAGTGTGGGCATTAAGGGAAGTTAGAGTCTATTGAACTGGCCCAGTATGTTTTAGATAGGCAGAGCTTGAATGCATGAAACCTTGAATATAATTTCCTACCAAATATTGCATCTAAATATTCCTTTGCGATTGCCATATTGCACACTCCGGTGTCAATAGTGATTCAATCTATTGAGCATTTCTATAATGTAATACAATGTTCTCAGACAAAACTGTGAGACCTTGAGAGAATAGTTGTTTTCATACTGAGATTAAATTCACTGGTGGACTTTATTTTCTGGGTAATTTCTGAAGGAAACTTGTTGCACTGAATTTTTCAGGGGTATCAGAGTACAGCTGCCTGAATGAATGCACAACACATTTTTCTGATTATTTTTAAATTATACATTTAAAAAATGTTTTTACTTCTCAATCGTCTATCATGGTCTTTCACATAAAATCACCAAAAAAGGCTCTTAATGCTCTTTTAATGTCTTCCTCTTTAAATTTGATTCCCAAAGTGCCCAGACCCCACCTTGGTACTCTCCTTGCTCCCGTTTATGCAATCAGACTTCGATAATAACTGATAAACAAAAAAACTTAGCAAACATCAAATTAAGTTGTGTGTTTTCCATCTCTTCCAGATAAATTACAACACAAGAAACGTGCCGTGCTAAACAGTCAACTTATTCTTCTGCTTTCGAAATGTAATCACAGCAAGAAGACATGCTTTACACACACTGTAAGTGTAAATTATGTGCATGTGCTGTGTAGTTTGTAATGCTTGCATGTGCAGTTAGTCTTTATGTTAGCTTGTGTGCATGAAGGTACTGTATGTGAACGTGCACAAACACTCCTGTTAAGGGAGAAGACAGGACCAGGCAGCTGCTGCAGGCGCAGCTTTAGTAAAGACCTGCATTCTAAATAAGTTCTGTCAGATTACGCCAGCGCACACTTAACACTTCACTCCTCTAGATGTTGCCTGAATCTACTTAGTTCACAAAACTGTTATTTTTTTCTGAATTCTATGTTACATTACAGATTATTTTCCAGAAAACTTCACATTTAATGCTTTGCACAAGAAATCTTCATTGTTTATATGTTTGCATACTAATGTATGTTAATTAAATAATTTTTGGCACATTGTCATACGCAAATGTAACCAAGTGACCTCCATGCGTGCTTTGCATGTGTTCTCTATACTTAGCTTGATATTTTCTCTCAAGTGGTTTTGCCCTTGACTGCACATTGTAACTGTGCAGAATCCACACAGATATTTAGGCTGCTCCACATAATGCAGCATCAAAAAGGAAGCAAAAAAAAAAATGTGGTAAACGCATAAGACAGTTGCAGTACTGTTCTCTGGGAGATATTTTGAAGGCCTGTTAGAATGTGCTTTACTCTTTCTGACACATAGAAAACACACAGGCAACTTTTATAGAAGCGCTGTCATATGCAAACAAGCTCATTCATTCCTTGTCTGTCTCGCTCTCTCCCGTAAACAACATCCACACATGCATACGCGATGATTAAGAGATCTGGGGGCCTTCTGGGCATGCTTGGTCTTGAGGCAGTGGTGAATCACAGCAGTGATGTTGTACATGCTTTCTACTCCGATCTGTCAGTGGGGTTTGGGAACTGTGCTCAGTGATGGATGAGTCGGCCCAGGCTGACCCACAGTGGCCCAGCCTACCCACTCTGTCCTGCCTTCCTCAGGCATCTCGGTCCTGCAGCTGCTACGCCCTGAGCTGCACAGTGACAGGTAAGACACCCTCAGGAACAGCTTGACTGCTACAAGGCTGAGGCAAGCAAAAGGATCAGGGCTCTGCAGGTAACAGTAAACAGTGGAGCAAGCAGAAAGCATGCAGCTTCCAAACTAAGACACACAGGAAAGGAACAACAACTTTGATGTCATATAATCCTACCATATTTTTTTAATTTTCACAGTGTCAGTCAGAAGCTTACATGCACTCAAAATGTCATAATCATTTTGGCCTTTTAATTGTGTTTTTTTAAGAGGCGATCATAAAAACAACAAAGAAATGGAATCAATTTTAAGAAGTGGGTGTTGAATTTATTCCTATTTTCTTTATCTACACAGAATCTACAAAAACGTTTAAGTTTTCTGTGAGGAAGCCATTCAGGAAGCGTCCTACATTTTGATGTGCATTTTGGATCATTGTCCTTCTGGAACACCCAACTGTGTCTAAAGTGGAATCATCTCACCCAATCTGTTACCCTCAGAATGAACAGATTTATAATAATGTTCAAAAACAACCTAAGAACCATATAGGCTTATAAATCAGAGGGTCCCAGAAGGCTAGCCTTACAGTCCACAGTGACGCTAAGCTAACTTTATATAGCACTTTAAAAACAGCCAACATTGACCAAAGTGCTGCAGTGAAGAGAGTTTAAAATCAACATGGACTCAGAGTGGTCCTAATGATGAAGAAGGTGCTACTTATAAACAACACCTTTAGCTTGATTTTTGACTGATATTTGCAGCTGCCCCGGTGGAAAATCTAAATGTATTTTGGTTGATTATTGATTAAACAAAGTGGTCAATTATCCAGCCAGATATGTACCAGCACCTTTTCTTTCTTGTTTTGTTTCCTTTCATACTAGAACCTTGTTGCCGTTAGATACAACAAGTCTGTGTTTTTATTCAGGTTGGAGTATTACAATTTCTGAAAGATTTGGGGGGCTTTTTGTATACAGTCATATTCAATCAACTTGAATATTATTGAACAGTCTATTTATTCCAGTAACTCAAATGAAACACATTATATACATTAATTACACACAGACTGATTTTTTAAAGCTTTTTATGTCTGTTAATTGTGATGATTTTGCTCGTACAGCTAATGAAATCACAACATTTAAGATTAGAATATTACATTAGACCAATAAAAAACATTGTTATTACAGAAATATGGTCTTAATGAAAAGTATGTTTAATACCTTCTTAAAGGTTATTTTTAGAGCTACTTTGTATCTCACTAACAAGCCTTATCTGAACTAATATTCTAATTATTAAATATGACTGTACATTTCAGCTTGTATGTGTAAATTAGCACCTGTATGGATTCAAGAAAATCCACAATAAATTTTAATGTGTGCAATCAATTCTACTTTTTAAAACTTATTGAAGTTTTATTGTATCATCATTACACCTTGAAAAAAGCATCATTATAAAGCCCAAAATTCACATGGAATTTCACACCCATTATGGGTGGATGTAAACTTCTGACCCCTGCTTAATATATCAGTATGTGTTTTTAAATGTTCTATAATTTTTAAATAAATAAATGTCCTTCTGAAAATCTTTTTGCAACAAATGAAGGAAATATTGCATCAAAGTAAATTATTGCTATTTTGTTTTAGTTACTTACATAATGTCTTTAAAAAGTAGTTTCCTTTTTCATAAAGTCCTAGTTTTATGAATAATTAAGCTTGTGATTATGTGAACCATAGAATAAGGTGCAGAAAAATTAGGAATATCATAAATGTGAAGTCCAGAGTCACACCAATGTATGTACATTTCTAACAAAATCATTGTTTCTACTTAGGATTGATGCAATTTCAACATCAAACTGAAAAGTCATTGTTACAGTAAGTGTAAAGAATAGATTATGGAAGTGTTGTAACGTCTTTTTATCTTGATTAGATTCAAATGGTGGCAAACTAAACTAATTATAAAAGCAAAGATTCACTTTTATCACATCTGAAGAACATTATGTCAGAATCTCTTGGGTGCATTTCTGATTATTCTCTTTTTCCACAATTAAACTTTTTGCTACCGGTTTTGTTTCCTTCGTGTCATAGAACCCAAACACAGACAAAGCTCCAGAGGAAGGTGGATGGTGTGAAATAATAAATATTTATTGAGTAAAACAAGAGGTGCTGTGGGGCTAGAAAGTAGAAGTACACATCAAAAAGATGATGTTAATTTCTGAAATCTTTAGACGATCTGGGAAAACATAAACACAAACTAGGAGGAGCCTGTAGTTAAACCTAAATTGGGTCCTGGTGTGCAGTGTGCTCAAAGCAAAATCAGCTGAGAAGAAGAGGAATAGCATCGAAATGTAGACTTACTAAAATCTGACTCATAAACCAAAAAGATTTGGTGTAACATGTTGTTTATCTACACATCCATTCATTCATTGTCTTCCATCAACCAGAGGTCAGGCCATGGAGGTAACATCTACTTGGCCACACTCATTCTAAAGGTAGAAGGCACATGTAGTTCCTCCAGTAAGTTCTAGTTCTAGAAGCCCTTTAAAGAGAGGAGTCCAGGAGGCATCTCAGCTGACTCCTTTCGATGAGGAGAAGCAGTGACTCCACACAAAGTTCCGTCTTGATAAAAATTACTTATGTGAACTCCAAGGCTAAGTCCGGCCACTTGAATCTGGAATCTTATTCTGTTGGTCATGCTCCAAATCTCATAACCTCAGGTGAGGGATGGAATTTAGATGGACCAGTAAAGATCCCTTTAGCTCAGCTTCTTCTTCACCACAACAGATGGGGGCAACACTTTTGTTTATGCAGAAAACGTAATGCAAACATCAAACGTAATGCTAACATTAAGCTTTAAAAGCCTGACCCCAACTACTGTACACTGAATAACTATGGAATATGTTTGAAGCCTAAATAAACTCTGTCCTCTCTTCTGCTGAGAAGACAGGACAAATATTCAGGCAGAATTACTCCAGAAGGTTGTCAATGTGCACCTTGTTAAGAGGCTTTTCAACAACTAACAGTCGAAGGACGTACATATATTTTCCACCCTGTATGTATAATCTTGACCATGTGTAGATTAGAAAAAATCTACAATACATTCAAACTTGTGCAACTAGTTCTTGTTTTTTTTTATTAATTGAAGTTGGTTGAATCATCATCCAACCCAAAAAAAGAACGTTTGAAGTATATTACTTTAAAGGCATAAATCAATATTATATTCATGTCCATAATGAATGTTTGTAAAGAACTGTCCATCCCCAAAAATGTAGGCTAGCATTCTAGTAGAGGTCCATATCCTGTTATGAAGATCTCAAATGCGAGCTTGGACCAGATTTAACGTCATGAGTGGGAGCAAAGCTCTGTGGTGGACTAAATTTCCTGTAGTCTGTCAGACACATCTTGTTGCAGAGACTAATGCAGCGTGTGACACGTCACACCCTATCACTCTGCCTAACAGATGACCAGCTGCTTACGCATGCCGTGTGCACCACTGGATCCCAAACTAGACGCTGTCAGGTGCGATAACGGTTTAAGCGCCAAACCCACTCTGAAGCCTTGCCCTCCTCCAGTCCCCCCTCAGTTCATCTGATGCTGCAGCCCCACAGTTTGTGGTCTGCAATGCACTTCTGCAAGCTAATGCTGTCTCCTAAAGACGCTTTCATTCATGATTCACCTGCTCATTCCCCCCTGGCTGAGGGCCGGAGATAACCCATCCGCTCTGCTCCCTCAGACCAGTCAGCCAGTCTCCATCACTGGGGGGGTTTAACAGAGATAAGGACTGCTGCTGATCTCAGCTGTCTGGGTTGGAATGAAAACCTTTTTAGCATTGACTTAGGTTCGTTTTGTGGATAGTTTGTGTAAGAGACAATGATCTATGCAATATGCAGTACTTTAAAAGAGGCCTTTGTCTTTTTTGTCAGACTTGAATGTTTTAGATCAGATATGATGTGAGTAAATATGAAACGCAGTTTTTAAGTGACAGCTAATTTCTAAGTGTAAAAAGCTATCCGTACCACCTTGGCCCTTAGCTTAATCATAAATTAACCATATGTTTTAAAGCTAAGCTCAATTTCATTCTGGCTTCAAAAAAACTGTTAAACAGAACCTTTCTGCCAACACGAAATAGGCTAAAAGATCTCAAAAAGCCACATATCATGTCACAATTTAAAGAAATTCACAGATTAGAAACAAAGTCAATGACAACTAGCACTCTGGAAAGGGTTATTAAACCATTGCTAAACCCAGGATGACACTGAGATTATCGGTCATCTTCAAACTGGTCTTAAAACTTCTGCAATCTATAAGGCGACAAATACTTTTTTACAGAATGTAAATGCACCACCATGTATTTAAAGCACATAATCTTTTTAGTTGCACTTTAACAGCTGCAGCCTCTGGTCTCACAAAGTGCTGTGTATAATTTGTTATGGAAGGTAAACGTGCCCTCAGCACAGCCTTGTTATCTCAATGCTCACAAGGATGTGGACAGGCCGAGCCTCGTTGACAGCATTTGATGCACCCTTCCTCTCTTTCTCTCTCTTTTTCTGCATCGCTTTTTCTTCCTCTTGACGGAAAACCTTTATTTTATGATGATAAGGTGCTTCTTATTGTTTACCTGTTCCCATTTTGTCTGCGTGTGAGCACGTGCAATTAAACGTTTCATAACAAGGAAAGAGACTGGGCGAAAATGCTTCTGCAAAAATGTTTTCAACATAAATTGCATCAGGTTTATAATTATTTAAGATGGAGGGTGTAGATTACAATTTTGAAAAGTTGCACCAATTTGTCAAGGCAGTAAAAAAAAATTTACAAATCTCTTCATGTTATGTTAATTCTGACAAAGTATTACCTATACAGCCTAAGCTGGGGCTTTTTTGTCTTCCTTTCTTTCTTCTTTCTGCTGTAAATCCCAGATCATTGCCTCTTTGTTTGGTTTTCCACAGGAATCCTGAAGCTGGTTATAATGCAGTGTACTGTACAGAAATCTGATAAAACAATGTAAAGGCTGAAGAGATGAAAAATCAGCAAGGAGCACTTTCTCTGTGCTGGATTGTTCTCTTTGATCTGGAGTGGAGTGAAAGGAGGGCATTATGTAACGTCTTCAGCACACACATGGCCAACTGTGTGACTGCCAAACACACGACGGGGGGAGTGGTAGTGGTGTTGGATGTGGTGCGGGAGTGGGGGGAAGGTGGGCGATGTGGCAAAACAGGGGGAGGCAGACCGGCAAGAGGAAAGCGATAGGGGCACGGGAGGCAGCAAAAAGATGGTTGTGAGAGGTAAAATGCTGCTGCTCATGTTGGTGTTGGGTCACTTTCCTTATTAAGGCTGCTCAGTCAAGCAGCTGTAATGTTGGCCTTAACAAGCCTCATAATGAGACATGAGAATGCTCCTTAGTAATGGTTCAAACATCCATCTGCTGTTCACTGGCCAAAAGACGCTGTCTCAATGCACATCAGCTCTGCCTGATGTTAAATGAGGAAATCTAAATGATTGCATGGGCTCCTGATCTTGTTGGGAAAAAAACTGTATTTGAGAGGTTTTAGCCCGTACAGTGTCTTGAAAAGTATTCAGATACATTCAACCTTTTTGCATTTTGTCACATCATAAACACAAAGTTTAATGTGTTTTACTGGGATTTTATGTGATAGACCAGAAGAAAGTAGTGCATATAGTGGAAAGTGATGCGGAAAAGAAATGATACACAGTTTGCACGCTTTTGTGTTTTATATTCAGCCCTGTTGAGTTAAAGGTTTCAACCACCAATTAGAGCTTCAGAGTTTTGGGGAATATCTCAACCAGCTTTGCAGATCTGGACATTGAAATCTTAACCTATTGTTCTTGGCAAAATAGATCATGCTCATTCAGATTCTAACATGATCTAAACCAGTCTCTTGTAGGTCTGGCTGTACGTTTAGTGTTGTCCTGCTAGTGGGTGAACCAGCACCCTATTTTTAGGATGGCCAGGTATTTAAACTTAAACGTGATTTAAACTTCTCCACTACTTTATCCGTGACCTGTCTGCTGACTTCCTTCCTTCCTTTTTTTTTTTTTTTTTAACCGTGTCTTGTCCGGCAGAGTAGCGCTCAGAATTGTTGTCTGAGTACCAAGAAAGAGCCCAACAGATTTACTTTCACAAGTGGAGTATTACAGCTAATGCTTTAAAGATCTGCCTGATATTTACAAAAGAAAATTTATTAGAAACTGCTTTGGGATTGTTTCAATTGTTACGGACACGGAGACAGAAATGAAAAGGAAAAAAATAACAAGAACAAAAGAAAGAGAGCTGGGGCAAAAAGGAAAAGGGGAGAGAAGGAGAAAAGAATGGAGTAAATAAAGATGGATGAAGAGAATACAAGTTAACACCCTGCTTGCTTCTACACCTGCAGAAACATTCATATTACCAGCTTTTTTTACCAAAAAGTGCACTGTACTTTTTAATGCAAGATGTATTTAGTGGTAAATGCGGCTCAATATAGAACATTTGTTTATCTGTTAACACCTGAATCTAAAGACCTGTGGGTCTGAGTGTGAGCGTGCTTGTGTATACAAGGTTTCTCCATAAAAATATGCATAGTAGTAGTATAGTGAGTATGAGGAGCCACAGACCTGCCCCCCTGTACCTGGGACAGATACGGAGGAGATTCGAGCCATAGACATCCAAAGGCCCCCCAGAGCACAGGAACCCAAGAAGAACCAACGCCAGGACAACTGCAACCCCCTCAGAGAAGAGCAGGGATGAGTCCCAGGAGAACAAACCAGCAGCCACAGCGCAGAAGCCCCAAGGAGCTGCAGCAACAAGCCCACATGCCCCGCCGGCAGTCGTCTACGCCCGAGCAGATCCAGCCAGGGACCCGAGACCCCGGGACACATATTTCCCCAGAGGCCCGACAGAGCCCAGGGGTCCAGGCCCCGGCAAGCAGCCACCAGGAGTGAGCCGGTACACACCAAAGCACCCAGCCCTGGACTCCAAGAACCACAAGTACACCAGCGGGCAGAGGCACCAACCACTGGCAGGTAGTGCAGGGTTGATGGGGGGCCTAAACTAATCCAGGGGAGGGAGCAGTCCAAGACCCAACCTGACACAAAAAACAGGCACACACAGTCACAATCACACATTCCCAACCTCATGCGTACACATAAAAACAATCACACCCACGCACCCAACGTAAAGACAAACAACAATGGACGTCTTACACTCACTCACACTCTCCATACATACCCTATACTCCCAGGTCCAGGTGCCGATACCCCATCGGGGCAACCTGCTCCCGGACCCAGGAGGTGGTCCCTTTCTTTCCCTCTGGGGGTGGAGACAGGCAGACCACCAAGACACCTGAACCCGGGCTGGGCCAGTCCGGGCTGGTGCCATTGGTCTTCGTTCCTGAAACTGTGTATTCACTAATGTTCTTAACTCTGAGGCCTTCACAGAACGGCTATATGTCTACTGATATCAAGTTTCCTACAGGTGAGATCTATTAGCTAATGAGGTGACTTCTGAAGGCAATCAGTTGCAGTGGATTTTATCTAGGGGCATCAGAGTTAAGAGGGCTGAATTCCTATGCAAGCCACACTTTCAGAGTTCTTCTGAAGTTCTTTTGAAAATACATTTCTGAAACATTTATCTTTTCCCTTCCTTTTCATAATTATTTGCTACTTTGTGTGTTAATATGTGCATTAATACTTTGCCCCTCATTTGACGTTTGATTCGTTCTCTTGCAGAAATAACAAAACAGCATGCTTTTGTGGCAGATGGCTCTTTAAATCAATCATTAGGAATCAATAATGAATAACATCATGCCACTGATGCCAACCAAATCTGTGAAAAATCACAGGCTGTGACAAGCACCATACGGTGATGCAGCAGGCCAAATGTTTCCAACTAAACGGGTCAAACATGGAGTTGAGGCAGCACATAGTGTACGAGGATGTAAAGGAGAGGGGTATTATTAGTATCTCCGGCAAATCTGTGCAGCACGCATGCCTTATAAAGAAGGAGCCATCCTAACTGATAGGAGGAAGGAGTGAGAAAAAGGCAAAGAGCGATTGGTAGGTTGTGTTTGCAGTTGTGTGCACCCCAAAACTGATGCTGAGATGGCCTGACAGGGTCTGTTTTTGTTCATTGCGAGACTGTTATCCAGAGTGACCGTGTTGTCTTCCCTTCCCTCTGCAAAGGTTATGCCATTGCCAGCAGTCCACATGACACATTGAATGAGCCGCTGATGCCTGAGCTGGAGATGTTCATCAGGTCGGTCTTAAAGCGCAGACAGCCCTACTTTAAGATCCAGGCTTTGCTAAGAAATCCTTTATAAGGGGAAATCTGCGTTGCTTCTCAATATTTTCCACTCTTTATTTGCAACGTATAGTGAGGCTGCAGCTGCATTTTGCAAGTGACGTGATTGGTAATCGGGTGTGTTGGGCTGTCAGCTCAGGGTGCATGATCTTGCCAGCATGACTCAAGTCTGCCCGTGAGCTGCTTCCTGTGCATCTACTCCAGTTGCTCGTATGATCTATTTTAGATTCTTTTGCCCAGGGATGTGTGTGCATCCTCACAGCGGAGAGAAACGGAAAAAAAGGAAGAGGAGGAGGAGGAAGTGGGGGGATTGATGATGTTCACATAATCTACAGGCAATCATGCAAATTCCCCAGACATTGTGCACTCACAGATGCTGTAGATAGGGGTGCAGGACCGGACTCTGTTCAGGCACAACAAATTTGGAATTATGCAAACAAATGAATGAGATCTCTATCAGGCATTTGTGCAGGACAGCATGTACAAAGCATGTGAGTCAACATATGTGACACAGTAAACGACACTTTCCTGTTTAGCCTGCAGTAAATTCATGCATTTATCCAACTGGATTCATTTATACACCATGCCATGGCCAGAGTGCACCCTGTTAAGCTCTTCTCATTGGTTCGGTTCTTTTACAAATGCAAAGGAGCACAGTGTTTGACATACGTGTGTCCTGACTGTGTGTCTCAAAGCAGCAGAGTCTGTCCTGTTAGGGAAATAACACGAGGCAGCGGCCGAGAGACCGGGCCTCCATTTCAAGCACAGATGTCATGCTCCTTGTGGCCTTCACACATTGAAGGGGCCAAGCCGAATTTGGCATGACCCTGAAGTGTCATCTTGATTAAGACAGTCAGCTCATGTCGGCTACCAATGATATTTGGCAGTGGACTGTTTTAGGGAATTTTCAGCACATTTAAACCCAAGGGATGGGCACAACAAAAAAAAATTTTATTGCAAAAAATACACTGTTCTTATTTGCTTGAAAGATTTTTGTCATGAAAATTACCCAAAAAATTCTAATTTGTAGAACTGAATTAAGTGTGGACTAGTTGGCATTTCATGCATTTTCCTTTTAGCATTTAAGAAATGCATCAAAGCCTAAACTTAAAGCATAACAATCAAACATAACAAAAATAAGTCAAATGTCTTTAAAAAGTCTGGAATCTGATAAATCTTCATATTTTATCTCTATGCTAAAATAACGTGACATCATTTTTTTACCTATTTGATATTTCAAATATCAAAAGGAAATATTCAGTAAACAAAAAGACATATCAAAGATATGCAGCATCCATTAAAATCGTCTGGAGAAGATGATACTCTGTTTTGTCTCCAGGGATTCAGAGATTTTAAAGCGCTTCTAAAAAAGCATAATGATGCCATCTGCTGGTCAGTGGAGAAGATCCCAACAAGCCATAAATCTCAACCATTCAGTGCTACACCAGTTATGATATGCAGTTTTAATAAGTGGCTAGATGCAAAAAACAAAAATCAAATCCTTATAGCAGAATATTTTTATCATGTCACTCTTGCAAATTTTCAGTCATCAGTCGCCATGGCAGCAAACAAACTGAGTCTGAGCCTGCAGTTGACGTCTAGGGAAAGATGGCAGCTGCTTGAAGCCAGCCCGGCTGCAGAATTTATTTCACACACTTGGTCATTAAGTAGAAAATAGAAAGACATTAAATAAACAGTTGTTACGAAGCTGACCTGTCAACAGGTTTTTAAGCTGTGGAAAAGCACGTCTGTGAATCGCAGTAACTTTCAGATAACTACCAGAGGGACACAAGTACAGAGATAGTGTGAGAACAGTTTGTGTTTGACCTTCTCTGGCAACATCACTGCAGATGCCGATGGAAACTGAATCTCCAACCTTGGAGAATGTGCAGTCAGTTGTTTTACTTTAGCAAAAAATAAAATGACGGCGCACAGGGAACAGGTCCAGTGTCAACACCTTGTTGACTCAAAATTCTTAATTATGGACTCATCTGGATAATTACAAGTGAACAGGTTTTTGTTTTGGCTTTTTTTTTTCCTGGAGCAAATCAAACATCTTACTGACAACATGAGTTGTGAGTCCGTATTTTTTTTTCAGGCACTATAGCAGGGCTCCAGTCTTCATGTGCAACTCGCCAAACTAGGCAGAATCTAAAATGTAGGATCACCAGGCAGACTACATGGCATTTATTGAAGCAAAATGAGGGACCTAAGCCTTTGCATGACAAATAATTAAAAAGTCTTTCCTAAAATATCACTGCACATTTCCACAGATCTCCACAGCTACAGGCTGGTAGCACTGACTTCGCATCTCATAAAGACCCTTGAGAGGTTGGTCCTCAACTATCTTCGCCCCCTGGTGAGGTCTTCGCGGGATCTGCTGCAGGTCGTCTGCCAGCCTGACATCGGGGACAATGGGGCCATCATCTACCTCCTGTACCAAGCTCCAAACCTCCTGGAGAAGCCTGGAAGCCCTGTGAGGATCATTATGTTTGATTTCTCCAGCGCTTTTAATACCATCCATCAGGAACCTCTGAGGGACAAGCTGGAGCTGTCAGGAGTGGACCACCACTTGTCCCATGTGAGGAGACGGGGCTGTGTCCCTGACATGCTGGTCTGCAGTATGGATGCCCCACAGGGAACTGTGCTGGGACCGTTCTTGTTCACCCTCTACCCTGCAGATTTCTCCATCAACTCCTCAGGCTGCCATCTACAAAAGTTCTCAGATGATCCTGCCAAAGTCATCCTTATTACAGTTTAGGATGACTGACTCAGAGTACAGACAGTGGACTCAGGCCATTGTGGAATGGTGCCAATGGAACCATCTTCTGATCAATGTGGGAAAAACCAAGGAGCCGGTGGTGGATTTCTACAGGCGTAGACCCACCACAAGGCAACTTTTTCAGAGGTAGCAGAATAAAAGGGGTGGAAAACAAATGTGGGACACTCTCAAAAGCAAATTTTCCTTCTACTTTACAATAATGCATTACTTTATGTTTAACTATCATATAAAACATCAAAACTAACATTGAAATTCGGAGATGTAACGTGACAGAATGTAAAAAGAAATTCAAGTGGTACTGATATTTACTTTGCACCACTCTGCTTGTCGGCTGTTTTTGTCTGAACACACCTTTTCTGAATATTAACTTTAAATCTACGGTTTCATTCTTTCTGCAAGAGGAAAAAGGCTTAAGGTATGGTTTATCCACTAGTGTCCAAAGTTGTACTTTATGTAAGCTGTATTGGTTTATTCTACATGTTAAACCCACAAATGAAGTTTCAAATTTTCCTTCATTTCTTTCTTCAGATATTCTGGGCTTTGGTTGGACCAGTTGAGCATAAAAACAGATTTGTGCCTCTGGGAGGGTCACTTATCACTGATGGAGATGATAATTTTGGTCATTAATATTATACATGCTGAGTTTAGGCTATGTATTTAAACTTCTGTGGTCAAAGGTAATCCTCGAAAGACAAGGTTTGCTTAGTTTCAAATTTTAAGTGAATTATAAAGATACATCATCTTCAAATATTTTGTCAGTTCCACATCGTAAATGTCCTGCATTGATGTATTTTAAAATCAGTGTGAATGTGAAGTCTGGAAAGGACTGCAAACCACCTGAAAACGCAATGCAACTCCAGCCAACAGCTTTACTTACAATAACTGCCTATAGATCAGGCACTTGTGTGACAGCTTTCTGATAAATATATTGCAGGAAAAAAGGAAAACAAAATATGCAAACGTAGTACTATAAGTTTATTTCGAAAATATTTAAGTACAAAAAGTGTTTTCTTCCAGAGAAATGAAGATGAAAAACCCTTTATATTTTTCTATAAGTATGACTCCTAAAACAAGAACTTTATACTGTCTTTAAGATGCAGGTACTCTAAAAAAAAAAAATCATTAAATACAGGCCTAATATTGCCAAATACATTAGTGAAACTAACTTGTGTCAAACAAGCAGATCCCATAACAATCCCCCACTTCTACAAATACATACAGTAAGCTTAAACTCCAAACTGTTACAGAAATCTGCACAAAGCAAGCTTCAATGTCAGAAAACGGTTGTGTTCCTGCACTGATTAAAGAAAAACAATGGAGAATTTAAGAGGACAGGCTGCATCATGTCATTCTAGACTGGTCTGAAAGGAAACCAAATGTTGATCATTCCGCTCTGCGCAATGATGGTCTTGGATGTGTAAAATAAAGTAGAAAAGATTATATAACAACTTACAAAACGTTTCATATCAATAAAAATGTGGGTGTTAAACTGTTAAGTGATAAAGAAAAAGAATCTTACAATACCAAATCACAATGTTGTCAAAAAAGTGACACTACATGTGGTGCCTTGGGAGTATTATGATACCCCAAATGTTTCACATTTTGTCACATTAGAACTATAAACTTTGATGTAATTCAGTGAGATTTTACGTAATAAGACTAAAATAAAGTAGCCCATACTTGTGAAGTGGAGGAAAATGGTATGTTTTAAAAATTTCTTAAAACTAAATCCAAAAAGAATGGTCTGCATTTCTCTGACATTCCTAAATAAAATCTAGTGCAACCAACTGACTTCAGAAGTCATCTTATTAGTAAATAGAGTCCCACTTTGTGTGATTTATTCTCAGTATAAATCCAGCTGTTCTGTGAAGGCTCCAGAGGTTTGTTAGAGAACATTAGTGAGGACAGCAGACAGGTCAGGAAGACATTTGTGGCGATGTTTAAAGCAGGATTAGCTCATAAACCTCCAACATCTCACAGGGCATTGTCCAATCCATCATCTGAAAATGGAAAGAGGAGAAGCCAAAGTCCGCATTTGTCAAACAAGCAGCCAAGACGCCCACGGTAACTGGAGGAGCAGCAAAGGTCCACAGCTCAGGTGGGAGAGTCTGTCAGCAAAACAAACATAGAAAAAGGTGCTCTGCTCAGATGAAACCAAAATTAAGCTTGCTGGTGTACACTGAATGGCGAATGGTGAGGGGATGGTTTTCCTCAGCACGGAGAAGCAAGCTGATCAGTGTTGATGGGAAGATGGATAAAAACAGGTGAAACCCAGAAACAAAGGCTGATTGATGCTGCTAAAGACTCTTAACATTCATTAGGACCAAAAAGCCAGAGCTAAATGAAACATTTATGTGTTAGAACGATCCAATCAGTTCAGGAAGTATTAAATGGACACATTTGTAAATATGTATCAATTTGTATCCTTTTCCCTCCACCTCACGATTATGTTCAACATTGTGTTGACCTGTCATGTAAAATCCCATTAAAACAGTTGTGTTTGTGGTTCTACTTCAACAAAATGTGCACAAGTTTGAAAACCTTTCAAATAAAAAAAATTATATATGCAGTAGCCAGACGAGACAGAATCATCACATTTTATCGGCCAATTCCAGATGAAGTTAGGTTTTCAACATCTACAAATTATTCCCCCAGGAGGGCTACAAATAGTCGCCACACTTTTCACTTTTATATCTGTGAAAAATGATGTAAAATATTATTTTCCTTCCACTTCACAATTTTGCACTACTTAGTGTTGTTTTATTACATTGAATCCCATTATATTAAAACTTCTGGTTTTAATATGAAAAGTGTGAAAAGGTTGGATTGGTAAGAAGACTTCAATAAAGATTAAATAGACCTTTAATAAACCTCAACTGCATCAGAAATTTGGTCTTTCAAGCCCCACTTCCTTAATCAAACAATTTGGCAACATTATGACGCCTTTTGGATTGGGGGGGGGGGGGGGGGGGGGGGGGGGGGGGGGACGGGACACAAACTAACTTTGTATTAATTGCAAAGTGAAATCAGCTTCTTTGTTAATGAAGCAAAACTTTCGCTACAGAACTCAACATGCTGAGAATAAATAAAGTCACTGCTTATCAACTATTATGCAGAGGATGAGATTTAGCCGTATTCAGTGATGTGTTAAGCTACAACATCCAACTCTGCAGAGCAACAAGAATAATGTAGCTGGAAAAACTGCGAAGACAGCCTTGCCAGAGGCTGCGATTTTTTAATGGATGCTAAGAAATGCACCTAAATAGATTCGTGAATAAAACCAGATACAAAAAAATACAAGGAGTACAACTGTACCAGCAGTGACTATTCCTAAAATATTACAGATAAAAATAAAATCTGGCTAAATACGTAGTACAGGATAAAGTTTGTAATAGAAACCAGCTATTTAAACATGCTTTCTAGTTAAGGTCTGGCTATGATTGATTTTAGTGGAAGTAAGTAATCAGACTTAGTGAATGTATACACAAACTAACATTCTTAAACAGTGAATAAATCCAGTTCACCATAGTAAAAAGGATGGTTTATTCTAGTGTTCTCTGAAAGCAACAAGGCCAAGGCCTTAACCTTCTCATTTAAATCTCAAAACGCATTGTTGCACATATTACTTCCAACAGGTAACCTACTACCCCAAAGGTCAAGAACATAATAGTGCAAAAGAGATATTTTCAAGTAATATTGAATGGAAAGCAGTATGATCAGAGTGACAATGAAAGGATGGATATATGGCTTATAGGCTGATGGAAAAAGGCAGGAAAAGTCTTTGGCTATCAAAGCAGATGACAGACACGTGAAAGAGATGTTGTCGTGTCGACAACTGACAGCTTTGGGAATCTCTATTCTAAAATTTTGCGTATAAATTTTGCATTTTCCTACAATTATGAAATTATTCAAAACTAAGTTTTTCCTTTCTGGGCAAAATTTGCCAATTTCAAATGACAAAACTGAGCCGAGTGTTGTAAAAGATTGAGCTTAAGCTCCAGAACTACCTATTTGAGCACCACATGTTTGACACTGTTCTTGGCTAGGAGAAGTTGATTCTTGAATGGGAATTCTCCACCCTCACATGAACCACACTCAGAAACTGAAATAATTGTTTTTCCCCACTCCAACTTCTGGGTCACTCTCTGGAGTTTGGTGGCCTGTACCCCTGGCTTGGATCTGAAGCCAGGCGTCACCCAGTGCCTTTGCAAAGTGGTCATCCACAGAACCTGTGATGGACACCGAATTGGACACAGCCTCAGCTTCTTTGTAGTTTTCTCCAAGGCTCCGACGGAAGTGCTCCTCAATAACAGGGTCGCATACTGTCTTAGCTGAAAATAATAGAAGGACGGACATGGAAGGAGATAGGAGGACTGATTATTAACAAGCAATTAAAAGAAAAAAAGGGACATAGCTATTACATTATTGTTTTAAAATCAATAAAAAGATCCTTTTCAAACCAAGGAAAACAAAACATTGATTTCAAACCTGTTTGTAAATGTAAATTCATTTTAAACCATCAGTCATTTAGGGGTGAAAGTTTATAGAAGCTGGATTCTTCATCATCATTTATGCTAATTTTAAAGAAAAATACAAACTTTCCATCCTAAAAGGTTAACTTAACATAAATATGCCAACTAAACTGGTGGCGAAGGAGGAAGTTTTGTTTTCACCACTGAATTGTTGTCTAATGTCTATGTATGTTTTGATGTTGTTTCACCAGGATACGACCATATTTGGCTGCTGCATGCATGTCGGCATGAACCTGCAGCTTTCCCATCATGCAAAGCTGCAGGTTCTCCTTGCATATGTTGCAGGAACCTATTTGAGGATTTGGTCCTCGTTTCAACCATGTTTTGTATCTACCGTTTTCGAGCCAGAGGTCAATAAAAACGGTTAATACAAGCCATGCCGTTTTTTCCCGCTCACGGAGACATGTCTGACTAGCAAGACACAGTTACATGCTCAAAGTGGGTCTGCTTCATAGCTATGCAAAAGGACCCCACAGGTCCAGCAGCTGATCTGTTCATCGGGTGACGTCTACTCCTCACACGCTGGTATTACGAAAACAAGGAAACCCGCTCTGAGCAGCAGCGAGGCTTTCTCAGACTTTATTAAAGGCAAAATGATCGCTCTCTATTTTGTGCCTTTAACATAAATATATCAAATTGAGGTTTTTAATCAAACTGTTAGAGTAGTCTTTATTACAAAACTGTGCAGCTAGAATATTACTTTCAAGGACTTTTTACAGAAATCAAGCACTTTCCAAACCTTTAAAACACTTTGTTGAAATTCAAGCATTTTCAAGGATATTAAGCACCCATACCAACCCTGCTAGGCACAGCTTCACTCTGACAAAGCTGTTGTACCACTTAGAATAACTACAATAAAAATGTTATAGGGCGTTTTCTAACAGTTTAAAAAAACAGGGAGAAGCAAGTGCACTGATTTATTTTTTAATGCAAGTCACTGAATGTGACCCAAGTGCTGCCAGCACCTTTGGGCAGTTAAGTATGGCATGCCAGTAATGTCGAAATCTTTTCAGAACTGATTGGCTCACTTAAATGTGTCATTTTATCAATATTAACAAAGTTATGTAGTTAAAAAATTAAGCATCACCATTGGTCTTTCTCTGATCATCAGGTGGAGTTGGAGGGCAGCCATTCATGTGGCAGTGCGAGAGGTTACAATTCCGGTTACTTGCTGGAGCACACGTGATAACTGAGGGCCGATTCTGAAAAAAGAAAAATCTACATGTTTCAGTAGCTTCATACAACAAGCTGAAAAAGAAAGAATATGTTGATAATGCCCTGAGTGACAATAATATTTTACATGGTAACATGCTTTGCCCTGATGGGCCTAGTAGCCATATGTTAAGCAACCTTTTGTAAATACTTCAAAGCCACCATACTGTTATACTCACATTTTGGACTTTAAAATGTTTCTGTGATCACCAAAAAATGGACAATCAACTGCCTTTTGTAATGCCAAAACGTAAGTTATCTTGTTTTCACGAATTGAATAAAAGTAAACTAATTTCAAATCAATTTCTGAGTCAACAAGAGGACAAAAGCAGTTAATACATTCCAATTTGCTTATTATTTCTATCCAACTGTCTTAAAAAAGCAGACTGTTTTTAAAGCGGATGTTTTTATGTGTGCTGTCTTAGACCACTGTTCCACACAGACCACGAATAAAACGAATCGCCAAGAATCTATACATTTTAGGATTCTTAGTTAAATCATAAAAAAGTCCTGGCAGAAGTACTGGAAAAATGTTACTGCAGAACTCCAGGATAAAAGCAATGTCAGTTATTTCTTAGTAAATTCATAGTTCATTCTTATCATATCGTAACTGATTCCTAATTGAAAACAGTGTCTTCACCACTAAACAAAGGCATTCTCATCTCCGACCTTCAGCTCCTGCATCAGTCTGTTGTAGTGACATTTTTTAGCCTCCCAGCTGGTGCCCACCACCAGGGGTCTCTTCCTCTTCTTTGAAGCAGTCGTCTTCTAGCTATCAGCAGCTGCTGTTGATACTCCAGTTCCAGGGCCAGTACTACAGCTGCTTTACGTTGAACAGCCATTTTGGGACTGATGCCTGAGCCGGGTGAGGACCTTTTTATTTGCCAGGTATGGCATATTAACTGATTCCTAACTGATCCCCAACATTCATGCAGTATTCTTAATAGATTCTTGTAAATCGTACTGAATTGTTGAAAATATTCATGCGAATCAAGCCGAATCTTACAATTTCTCTTTATGTATCGTACCCGTGTCGTAACTGAATTTTAGGACATCTCAAATTGGACCAGAAAATTTGCAAAATTCTAAAAATCCTTGCGAATCCCACAAATTTAGCAATTTCTGACAATTGATATTATTCCTGGTCTGTGTGGAATAGTGGTATAAGACAGGGGTGCAGCACTTCTGGCTCCCCCACTGATGTAAAGCCTCTGATTTAAGTATTTTAAAATGTATTTCCCCAACCATTGTTTCCATCTGGTCATATCAGAATCTAAAGGGCTTAAATTGATCCATTAAACATAAAAGCTACCTTCTTGTTGAGCCTACAGCACCGTATTAAATTCGAAGTCACAGGCTCTCAACAATGTACACACCAGTGAAAATGGACTTACCTGCTGCCGCTGCGTGGGAACACTTATGGCACCCCTTGACACTTCAGCGTCATTGTAGCTTTTGGTCAGAGCCAGAGGCTGGTCTACAGCGTAGCCAGAAATGGATGCATATGGGTGGTTCCCATGGATACCATTAAAGGAAGAAGTAATATGCTCCACAGGACTGTGACTGAGGCTCCAGTGCTCATTCCGGTTGTCTCCAGCAGAGGGACGTGCCCTGAGCAAAACAATTACTGATCAATATATAATGTAATCTGTGAGGTATACTGATGATATACCTCACAGATCCGCCTCTCTGTACAGCCATGAACTGAGTCAGCAACAAATATTATTTCTGTGCAACCTGAACAACCTGTGTGACATTTATGAGCTGGCATCTGAAGATGCACTGTGGGTATTAGTGATGCAATGATTTTACAAACCGGAAAAGGCCCACATTTTAAGGTTGCAATGTTTATTTTTTATTTATTTATTTCTAACTCTGTTGAATTTTAAAAAATTGAGAAAAACTGGAAAACAGAATTCCTTATGCAAGGGAGTTTTGTTTTAAAAACTGAATTTGTGCTAATTACGTATAATTTCTGCTTAAATTTCAGAACGTTTTCCCCAGTCTTTATCATTCAAATCCACTCTTCCTAAAGGGACTTAATAATATTTTGTGACATATGCTCAGAGGTACACTTACAGATGAGTTGCAAACATTCTGCTCATTTTGGTCATGTGATCGTCATCACAGTTGAGTCTGTTCTCCATTTGTTCGTCTCCATACTTCCGTTTGTTTGGGCAGTGTTGGGATGGCCCAGTTATGGTGGACTCAGCAGTAGACAGGGAGGGGATCCTGGACTCATCTGTGGAAAAACGTCAGCAGAAAAATTTAATTTCGTATATCATATATTAATTGGATTGATTAACAGATGGATTCTTGCTGAACACTGTTCACTAGTTTGACTTGATATATTATTTATAAATAACTACAAATAAATACAATTATGAATTCAGCCATACAGCATATTTCTTTGTCCATTCTGAATAAAAAGGACCATGGACCATTACATGAGTTTACCAAAAATGACCAAGATACTATTCATTTAAAATGTCTGTGACACGCTTTTCCCACAAATGTAGAAATTGAAAGAAAACATCTATATACTGAAGGAATTGGGCAGTGACTGACATGATATTAGGATTAAAGACATGAAAAAAGACAATTGTGACACAAAATAAGCATATTTCAAGTCCAAAGTCAGCCAGAAATTATGTCTAGGGGGAAGTCTCCGTTCATTCACTGTGTGAGCGCCAAGTTGCATTAAAAACAGCATTAATATGGTGAAACGGTGCATTGCTGGTGGTGGCAGCAATACTACGACAGCAGCCATTAATCTGCACTACTTTCCTAAAGCGAATAGGATCAGAGCTGCCTGGATCAGAGCTGGAAAACTGACGGGAGACAGATGGGCTGGTCCCACCAAGCACAGCCAGTTGTGATCGGAGGACTTCTTGGCAACCTGCTTCGAACAAGAAGCCTCTAAATCAACAAGAGAAATGATGTCAGAGGTCAGGAAATCTGACAGACGAAGGAGAATGTTGAAGACGCTGTCTATCGGCAGTTATTGTTAATAATAAAACATCTGAAATTATTAATTTACTATTGATAATCCGAAATTATTATTATTATTATTATAAAAATGAGTGCCGTATTCAGTTGCCGTATTTACTTTTAACCCTGGATTTACACTGTATCTGCTCCAGTCCGGTCCACTACGTAGCCCAGAGGAGCTCCCAGAACCATACGCAGATTGTGCAATAAAAGCCAGTGATAAATGCGGTTGCAAGTCCAAAACACCTCATTCTGTGGAAGTTAAACCAGTTATACTGCTTCATTTTTCATTTTATGAATCCAGATATTTTCATGTGTTTTGTTCCTTGAGTTCATTTGTTGCTTAATTTGGTGCATTTAATGTTTAATTGCTTAGTTTATAACACCTTAGTTAACCCAGTAACTGATCTAATGTTAACAACTGCTAATACATACAAGTGTATATATAAATATATGTGTGTATTTATTAATATTGCGAGATTTAGTCCGTCTTTAGTGAATTATTTTGAAAATCCCGATGTTGTGCTGGTTCTGTTTCCTGGCGGTATGATTCATGCAGCTTGACTCTGGCCATGCTCCGGCATCCGGCAAAAATAGACTCTGGTCGACGTCCGCAGCACTTGTGCTCTGCCATCTGATGAAAGCTGACTTTGTTCTTCTGACTCTGCTGCGTCCCTCTGCGATAGTGACTGAAATATATCTAAAGAAATATCAGATTCTTCGCTGCTGTCTGTGTTGCTGGCCATGTGTTGTAGCAGCAGTCAGTTCCCCTCTGACCTCATAAAAGAGCGCAACATAATCGCAAAAGAGTCTTTTTAGTGACATTTATGACCATATATCTCAGTGGCATGAATTTACTTTTTTAAATATTGTATCAATGTTTCCTTTCCATAAATGTAATTGGATTTATCATGAAAATTTTATGTCACAGGCACTTTAAAACCCATCGGCTTGTTGTGTCCTAAAACTAACTCTGTTTATGCAGCACCTTATACACAGGTAATTGCAAATGTGTTTTAAATTTTAACCAGTTTTGAACTCTTTAGAACTATGTCTACAACACTTTAGAAAATAATGTCAATGTGATAAACAAAATGAGAACCACAGCAATATGCAACAAGTGCGACTAGTCTCTTTGAAAAGTAATCAAACCTGTTTAACATTTTGCGAACAACAATGAAAGTTTGTTTAACAACAAACTTTCATTGCGATTTTGTTAGGACAGACGAACTCAAAGTTGTACATAATATTGAATTGGAGGGAAATTTTTTTTAAAATGTTTTAACACTAAAACTTTGTATTCAGTCCCCATGAGTCAATGCTTTGTAAAACCTCCTCTGCCTGCAATCACATCTGCAAGTCTTTTGGAGGTATTTCTCCACTAGCATTGCACATCTACAGACTGAAATCTTGCCCATTTAATTATCCGATGGAGAGCATCAGATTAGATGGAAACCATTCATAAACAGAAATTTTCCAGCCTTTCACCTGATTATCGATTTGATTGAATTATAGACTTTGACTGGGCTTTTCCAACACAGTAATTTACTTTGATTTAACTATTCCATTGGAGCTCTGGCTGTACACGTAGCGGCACTGTCCTGGTAGAAATGTCAAAGTAGGGATGTTGTGTTCAAGGTGAGTCACCAAGGGTCTCTTGGCTAATTCTCTGATCAAAACTCTCCTCACCCAGCATATCTTGTTAGGTTTGCTGTTGCTTCATAGTGTTTTCACTTTCGGATGATGGATTGAACAGAGAAGTTTTAAAGCTTAGAATTTTATTTTATAACCTAACCCTGATTTAAACTTCTCCGTAGCATTATCCCTAACCTGCCAAGATTGCAACATGACAATATGTGAAAAGGTTGAAATGTTATGAAAACTCTAGCAAGGCACTTCATAAATGTCCAATAAATAAAATAAATGTCCATTAAACGGAATAAAAGAAACAAAAATTAATTAAATACTAGAATTTATATTTTGACTAGTCACAAATAGTTACATAATACTGTCTAATGTTTTCAAAACTGTTATGTCTGTAATGTTTTGCTTTTGTATAAAAAGCATAGAAATCCGTAATATAATAAGTAGGATTGCAATGCTAAGTGTTATAAATAAAAATGACTTCTTCAATGCTTTCCCTCTCCTGGACTCCGTTACACTTACATATAAAATAAAATTGACTTGTCTTTAAATAAAGCTTGAATTTCTGGCCGTATGGTTTGAAAACATCGTTCATATCATCAAGTACAGTGGTTATTTACCGCGCAGCAAAACTAATTTGTCTTGGACTAAATATCGTAAACGCAATATAAACAAGAGAGGCCGATGTTGCTGTTTGAGGGACTGTAGAGCTTAATGGAGTTTAAAAATGACAAACTGACCGTCATAGTGCAGTCTCCCAATGTTATTGTTCATCTTGTCCAGGAACTGAGAATTCAACAGGTCCATTCTAGTGCAAAGCATTTACACGTACAGGCTAGTTGCTAACATCGACGTTAGCAGGCTTTCCCACCCAAGACAACAACACTGGAGTATATCCTAAAAAAAAAGAGAAACTTGTAAATATTAGATTGTAAACGACACTCTAATTCACAGCAATAACACATTATATAAAATTAATTTCTTAACAGCAATAATTCAGTGACAAACTTTATGTCCTAACAGACAATAACACCCACGGGCTAGCAGTACAGCTAACCAACCAAGCTAACTGCTAAAACTCCAGTTAGCTCTAGCTGGTTCATTTTAACACTTAACATTAATAGCTGTTTGGCACCACGGAGTTACTGTGATTTTTAAAAACACGTTTAGAAAACTGCAAATGTCGTAAACGTCATTAAATGAGTCAATGAAGCAGAAGGCTAACTTAACCCAAGTCACACCAACTAATATTAGCATAGTCGCAAACTGAGTCAGCTTAAAAGTTGAGTTCAGGTAAAAAAAAATATGAAGTGAAGAACGCGTTAGTGACAGTCTACAATGTTTAATCCAACATTTTTTATCTCAAAGACGAAAACGGTAAACTTGTAATGATACTTACTCAATCGATAATCTTGGTCTTACATCAACAAAACCATAGTTTGTACTCCGCTTCGCGTAGTTTCCCATCACCAGAGGAGGAGCCCTGAAACAAAAGACCTGCCCAAAAGGAGAGACGAGGCATGTTCACGAATCCACCTGATCTACGAGCATGCGACAACATGAAGCTAAAGGTATATTCACTTTGCTATGACATTTTTTATTTGCTGAGGAAAGTAAAGTAAGAGAAAAGTAAATACTACAAATTGGATAATAGCTCAAACACAGTAGGCTGGGATTTTGTAATGCAGCTGCTCTCTGGGAGAACACATTATCAGAGGTCACCATTGAACCTTTGTTGGCTCACATGAATCTACTATCCAATGGCACTTTCTAGAGTAGAAGTTGGAATTCAGGCATGAAAGTGCACTACAGTAAAACAACCAGACGGTGTCCCTCTTGCACACAGTAAACTCAAAAAATATAAATAATTTTATTATTTTACACATACCTGCTCATGAGATATACTGCACTGGTCTTTACTTAGATTTGAACTGATCTCTGAGCGCCACAAGCCACTGATTGATTGAACTCCTTCCCAACCCTTTTCCAAACATCCTTCCCTCTCTTTACACTTTCCTCTATGTTTTTTCCATGTCATGCATTCAGGTTTTGTGAATGCAAATGTATTCAAGGTAAGGCTATAGGGTTTGATAAACCAAACAAGAGAGTGTTTACTGGATGTGTTTGTGTCTCAAGGGACTGCTGCTGACGTTTCCTATCTTTCAGTGCTGCCCACTGGTCCAAACAGCCATTTTAGAATTCATGTCTGATAGAAATGCTCTTCATAGACAGTGGGCAGAGAATCCTGTCCAACATCGGTATTAAGTGTAAAGCAATTGTGATGTATTACCCGGATACCCCCTGGCACCTCCACTGGAAACCCCTCTATTTTTCATGCTGTGGTTCAGAAAAGGATGATGCCTGTAAAGCAGTACAAAATGGGGGAGGGGTAGGGAATTCAGGCATGCTACTGAGAGAGAGAGAAGAGAGGAGGGGACGACAGGAGGAAGGCACATTCGAGCATCATGTGCTATGTTTGAGGAAAGCACAGGGTGAGGGGATTGGCTGCTGGAAGCTGTGGCGTCACTGCCAGTGAGGGAGAGCTTGGAGGATGCTCTGCAAAGCTGGGATGTATTACATTTGCTAGGAGTTTGTACCGAGACCCCAGCCTCCATTAGCTACACACTCACAGCCAGGCGAACCCTGCAGGATAATTTTCCACACCTAGCTCTTGTTTACTCCTCTCCAGCCATGAATTATCTGCGCCGGCGTCTCTCAGACAGCACCTTCATCTCCAATCTGCCCAACGGCTACATGACAGACCTTCAGAGGCCTGACCCAGCTCAGCCTCCTCCACCTGCTTCCTCCACCCCCGCCAAGTCTCCAACAAGCGGGCCATCACCTCCAGCCGCTTCCCCTGCCCCTGAGAGGAAACCTCAGCCGGCTCAGTCGACCGGTGCTGGCTTCTTCAGCTCCATCACAAATGCTGTAAAGCAGACAGCTGCCTCCGCGGGGCTCGTGGAGCAGACCCAAGTCACGACACCCAAGAAGTTTAAGATTCTCCTTGTGATCGATGAACCCCAGCAGGAGTGGTAAGACAAAACATTGCTCAGTCCTAATTAGTTGGTTGTAACCCATTTTTTCACAAATTATTTTTGCTCCATCCTTAGTGTCAGTTGTCTTCTTATGACTCTCTTGGGTATCGTATAGTTTGGCAAGGATTAGAAATTGCTATAACATGATCTGTATCAAATGCACTGTGAATCTAAATGGTTATTGTCAACTGCTAGTGTTAAGGGGTAGCCAACATTCAGGGAACTAGAATGTTCTGGTTTTGAGGAATGGTCCTGTAGTAATGAAATAACAACAAGATGGATGAGCCCAGTTTTCTTTTTTCATCTTTTTTTTTTGCATGTCAGTTGCATTTTCTCATTTGATACAAAATTTCCTGGTGTAAATGTGCCGTGTTATAACTGGGTATATCATTATTTGTAACATGGTGTACTGCATACATGTTAAAACTGCTGTGCCACAGGTTGAGCTGGACCTGCACCCTTTTTCCTCTGGTTCCATTTCAAGCACTGCAGTGCTTTCCTTCAGTCAATGGGGTTTCCCCCCTGCTCACCGATTGCACATCACATGACATGCATTGTACAAACATAGGAAAGTAAATGAAAGACAGTGCAACCCACGGTGCATTGGGAACCATCTGTACAACGAAGCTGAAAAAAATGGTTAGATCATCATTGTATCAGTTTACTTGTCTGCTGCAAGAGCAGACCTTCTTGCCAGTAGTACAAAAAGATTGGGGAAAACCTTAAGTATTTTAGCCTAACGGTCTTCAGTGTCCAAGGGGATCTTGCTCGGAGATGGGATAAACAAACATCCTTGTCTGCGTGCTGCACTCAGAATCAATAAAGTGAGTATTTTTCTTCTAGGCGAGGCCCTAATCCACACTAATACACGTTACCTGAAGGATTTCATGAAAACCTTTATTGGTATAGGGTTAGAGTTTACTTTTCCAATAAAGTGTTGGTGCTTGAGACTTTGCCTCATTGCATGTAGTTTTATGAGCATCAGAATGGGAGAAAAGAGGATTTAATGGAGTTTGAACATGTCTGGTTGTCTTGGCCCACTCTTCACCCCTTAGTCCGAACTGAGCAATCTCTAAACACCAAAGGCTGGCTATTTATTGTTGTTCGCCATGTCCATGATGCCTTTTTCACCACAGTGTACCCATCTTCTGATTGCTACTTCAGCAGGACAGCTGGGAGATGGGTACACTTGTAATGAGGAAGTCACTACTTGATGCAGGAAACAGTCTTCTACAATGATTAGTTCAGCCTCTCATTGGCAGCATGGATGAAAGCCATTTGTATTCATGTGTTCTTTATAACCTTTGAGAAAAAGGAAGCTATTTCTGGAGGAGGATTGTTGTTTTGATGTACAAATGTACTCACATCATTATGCAAACTAAAGTAGAGTATGCGAATCATCAGAAATCATTTCAAGAGAAAAATATTGATATTTTTGTGTGAGCTCATTCTCACTGTTGGTATTCATCCAGATTTGATCTGAACTAGTTTCTGTGAGCAGTTTGTTGCTCTGACATTGTTTTTGTCTCTCTGTCTTCCATATTGCACCAGTGTTTGGTGCTCAGAGTCCTTTGTCATCTTGCTTCTGATGCTTTTGTCCCATAGAGGATGGGTGAAAATAATTAATTTAAGAGCTGCATCTATTTTTAATGTTTAATGTTTTTAAACAACCTTTCACCCAGTGGTTCTGATTCATTGTAAAAAAAATTAAAAAGCTATGTTGTTGGTCCAGTGTTTAAATAATATAATGAAACATTTTAAAATAGTTCTCTTTGATTACAAAAAGTACAGGCAAACACCACCAAATACTGCAAAGAACGGCATCAGAAGACTGTTGCTTGACACGATCATATTTTTTATGTTTAGTGCTCTTGTTGACAGGACTGAAAGTATACTAAAATATCAAGCTGTTGGCAAGCCTTTGGAGGATGAAGCTGCTCTTTATTTTCCTATCGGTTTTGGCAGGGATCTAATGTTCTCAGTGATACTGTACATCTTGAGTCTGGGACTTTATTTATGGGCTTTAGCTCACTGTGCAACTAGCAGTGCTTTGACATTTCTGTCTTTGCTGCCTGCAATGAAAGCCAAAGGGACCATGGTAGCTTTACCTGATTCTTGAACACTGCTTGGTTATTAGGGAAATGATCAGTGGGGTTTGTGTCTGTATTCTCCTCAATGTTTCTGGGGAATTTTGTATAAAGTAAATTATTATAAGTTAATGGCATCAGTTAGGTGAACTTTGGTAAAAAAAAAATACACAAACAGTAAATTAAAAATAGCTACTAGTGTTTTGTCAGAAATAAAAAGTATTTATTAGAAAAATGTAACTTACTGCCTAAGCCAATATTTGTATACAGGGCTTCTATGCAGGTTAGGAAATTCAGAAAAAATATGGAATTTGATTAAAGAATTTGAGTATTTCCAGAATTTATTCCCCTTTGGATGTTTTCTATGCAACATGTGGATGTTAAATACAGCATTAATAAGTAGATCAAGAGAGCTGGATCCGTAATTGGGTTGTCCCTATAGACACATGAAAGGTCTCTATGAATAGGAAAAGTAGGTCAAAAATGAAAATGGTGTCATTCCTTGAAAATCATCCACCACACAGTGCTTTAAAGAAACTAAGAACCTGACAGGGAAAATATTTTGGGCCCCTGAATGTATATTTTACAAAAAATATTTACTTTTAGATTATGTTATTTTGTAAGCAAGTACCTGTAACCTATTCTGTCATTTTTATCTAAAATCTTCATGACAACTTTGCACCAAACGCTTGGCAAATGATAAAAATGTGAGATCTGACTGATGGCAGACTCTACAAAATGTAGTGAAATAAATAGGAAAATAGAAACCATGTATATGGATGTGTGATTAAACTGTGAGCTTGTTATGTAACAAATGTTGCATAAACTGGGTTCAGAGAATGGGTTGGCTGAGTGTTCAGAGCACAGACAGAAACTTTCTGTTATCCCTCTGATGTTTTATGCTTGAGATGGGGCTACCAGTCATCCAGTCAGGTTTGTATAGTTCCAGGAATCCTGTGTAATAAATTACTCTTATGAGAAGAGCGGCAGGTGAAACACTGTGTTACTTATCAGACTAATGACTGTGATGGACTGTCTTGCTCGTCGCTATACAATATGCTTTCATTTACAGCAGAAAGACTGACAGATTCTTGTGATTTACCAAATATTCTTGTCTAAAAGCACCGTTCTAACTGAATAACAGCGGAAATATGCCTTGGGTGGGAACTTAATCTTATGCAAACATTAAGTGCATGCGAGAGTGGATGCAGGCAAAGTAATTAGACATTAAAATTCAGCGAGGTCTACTGCTCGTCAAGCTTTCGTATGAATCATCTGAATGAAAAATTCTGTCACAGCAGCGTGTAAAATATTTAATCAAGAGAACTGTTTTTCTAAATTAAATTTAAAAATGTAAAAGACTATTTTACAGTTTGGCTTTTTTATATCGTCATATTATTTAATATAAATATAAGCATGACGAAAGCTGTTAAAAACCGATATTTAAATATTCCATATAAAAAGACACAATTCTTTTTATATGGAAAAAGACACACCTTTTTTGTCACTGTCTTTAAAATAGATTTAACCTTTCTTGTTTTAGGTCAATTATGATTACTAAAATTATTTCTATTCATTCAACACCAGATGATAATGTCCTGGCTTTGTCATCTTGTGATAGGTTATTATTGTCAATATCAATTTATTTATAAAGCACATTTAAAATAACACAAGTTGTACCAAAGGGCTGTACAACAAGGTGAAGCAAGTCAACAACACACACAAAAGAAAAAGTCACCATATTTTAGTAAAATGGAGCAATATCTGTGGATGCAATGTAAGTCAACACCTCATACACACTGCTTCCTTGTGTGACATCATGAAAAATTAAAAGAAATCAGGCAAGATATCAGGAAGAGAAATGTGGACCTACAAAAGTCTGGTTCATCCTTAGTTACACAAACGAGGAACCCGCTTTTATCTGCTAAAACAATTATGTTCAAATATAAACAGCATGGGAATGTCCAGCCATCATACTGTTAGGGAAGCAGACAGGGTCGGTGTTTCAGAAATGAACATTTTTCAGTGCTATCAAAAAGTGTATCAACCCCAGTAGAAAAGCAAAATATTTTTTAAAGATGTAGGCTGAAGCGGGTAAGAGAGTGTCATCATTTGCAGGGTAATAATTACTGCTCTGACATAAGCTGAAAAGCCACTCAGCAGGGAAGAAGCTTTTATTCGAAGAGCAACATGAAAATGCCTGATTACAGTTTGCAAAAGCACTCAGGGACAATAGCTTCTTTATTTGAGATGTGTCCTATGGGCTGAAGAAACTCAAACTGAGAAGGCTGTGAAAGGATGCACAAAACAGTTTATAAGGCTATTCTACCAAACACTAAGGAAATGTATGCAAACCTCTGAATTTGAAGAAGAAAAAAAATCTATCTAATTATTCTGGCTTTTAGCAAATAGAAATCATTTTGATAATTCTAAGCAACCTAAAACAGGTTTAGTCTGATTTATTGTCAGACAAAGAGGAACAAAAATATTATGAGTCTTTTAATACAGCATATATAAATATTTATTTTCAGCTGTACATGGACATTTATTGTTGACCTCTCTCTTTCACAGCAGGAGTAACAGTCACAGCCTAAATCAAACTCCCTCTGAATTTGGAGGACCTTGCTCCTGTGAGGAACCTGATAAACCTTTGTGCATATTAAGGCATGCACTGAAGGATCATTTAATGTGCAACCTCTGATTTGTATGCTGTTAGTTGTCCTTTGCTCAGCGATAACGCAGAGAAAAAAAATCACCATATGCTACACCGCCTCACTAAGCCCCATGCTGGGAAAGATTACTATTTAGATTCCAAAAATGAAATCAGGAGCCTGTTTTCTTTGTGGCTCATTTCTGTTTGCTGCTCATGCTTTTCTCACTTTGTATTGAATGACAAGTATTCATGCTTTTCAGCTTCCCATATGCAGGCGTTGCGATTCAAATTTTAATACCTGTTTTCCTCCCAGTGCTCTAATTGGGTTGTGGCAGAATTATTCAGCTGTGAGCCTTTGATAAACAAGTAGTGGGAGCAAGGGTAATGTGACAGAAGAGTGATATGAACTAATGAGGAAAAGGATGGAGAGCTTTTAAAGTATGTTGATATTGCTTAGACAGCTATGCAGAAACATGTATGTTCCTCAGATTTCTCCAGGGTCTAGCTGTCACCATGCAAAGCACAAAATGTACCACTGTGGCACTGCAGTAGATGATGTTAGTTTAAGGGTTGAGTGGTAGAAAGAGAAGCCAAAATGAAACATTCTCCATGGCAACTCGAGAAAATAGATGGGAAAGACTGTTTTCTAGGAAGCCCCTTATTTGGTTATATTTCAGTGATTTCTATTGTCAAAACGTGTGTTGTTGACTGTTCCCCTGCATATTTATTTGACACAACAGCTTGCCCTGTAAATCTGATGTTGTGAATTTCACTAGAATTGAGCTGCTTTCAAAGGTGACTTACAGGTCGGTGTTATTAAAAATAAATCAAATCCTGTGGTCAGTGAACCGTCCCTCTAAAATCCAGGAGTGATAAATTACAAGCAAGTAGAACTTTAGTAATTTTTTAATATTTCAAATTCAGATGGAATGCTGCTAATTTATGTTTACAAACCTGAGTTAACTTTTTTGTGTTTATGATGTTCAAACCTCAGACTTCAGTGTATTTTATTGGGATTATATGTGATAGACCAACACAAAGTAGCTCCTGATTGTGAAGAGATTTCCTAAATTTCTTACAAATAAAAATCTGTAAAGTGTGACATGCATTTGCAAAAAGCCCCTTTTACTCTGATGAGCCTAACTGAAATCCAGTGCAAACAACTGCTTTTGGAAGTCACCTATTAAATAAATAGAAGTAAATAGGATCCAACTGTGACCGACAAGTTGTATAAAGAAAGCTTTAATCAGAGAAGCAGCCACGAAACTCATGGAAATTCTGGAGAATCTGCAGAGATACACAGTTCAGATGGAAAAAACACCAACCAGGGGCGACGCAGCACGTGGCATAGTGGTAGAGCATGCGACCCATATTCTGAGGGTTCGGTCCTCGATGCAACTATTCCTGGTTTAAGCCCTGACCCCGGCGACCTGTGCTGCATGTTTTCCTATTCTCTTCACCCCACTTCCTGTCTGCCTACTTCCGAAATAACAAAAAATAAAGCCTACTAGTGCTGCAAAAAAAATTTAATAAAAAAAAAGAAACTCCAGCCAGGAGGAATATTAGATATGCACTCCCTCTGGACTTTTCAGAAGAGTGGCAAGAAGAAAGCTTTTGTTGGAAGAAAGAAGTGCCACTTAAAGTTTGCCACAAGGAATGGAGCCAAAAATGTAGGAGAAGATGCTCTGGTCTTTCATTCATTGACTTTCACCACACTCATACCTAAGAGCAATTTAGAGAGACCAATTAACCTAACCTCCACCCACCTAAATAAATCAATTAGGTTATTGGCAGGGCTTTGTGGAACCTGACTAAATGCTAAGGAGGAAGGTCAGCCTTTTCATTCATGTGTGTTGGACCAGGCACAGATTTAAAAGTTGCAGGTCATTGGGCATCAAGGACTGGAGTTCGAGACTCCGGTTTATTACATAACATCCTGTTAAATTACAGTGAAGGTTCAAAGCTGACAATGTGAAAATTCCATGTGTAAAAGCTGTGATTTTAAGACTTGTTTTTTTATGTGTTTTTGAGTTTTCTTGGCTGTCAGACTGAAGCGAAAAATTATGAGAGTTTCTATGTTTCAGCAGTTGGACGAGCACAGAAGGAGGCATGTTTTTTCTTTGTTTTGTTCACTCAGCAGATTAGCATTTATTCAGCAATGATTCACTTTTCTACTTGTTGCAAACTCAGCATATTTAAGTTTTCACACTGGATCTGGCATTACTGGACACCTGTAATTATGTTGCTGTATTAAAAATGCTTTTTCTTTCTTCTCTGCCAGGGCAAAATTATTCAAAGGAAAGAAAGTACACGGGGATTATGATATCAAAGTGGAACAGGTACGTTTAATGAAGTCACTTAGATCCATTTCAGGTGCTTATGCAAAACAAGGAGGATTAAATTTCCTGTCCCTATATAACTTACTGACTTTTTTGGTTTCAGGCTGAATTCAGTGAGATGAACGTTGTTGCCCATGCCAACGGTGTTTGCAGTGTGAATATGCAGGTCCTCAGAAATGGCACCAAGGTTGTCAGGTCAGACAAACAAACTCCAAATGAATTTACTGCACAACTCAAGCTCTTTGTTTTGACTGTTCTGTATCCGCCCACAGACTGACTCATCCACATCGCTATTATCCCTTGGCACAGCTTTGTTTACATTTCTATTCTTATTCCGTTCTCCAGGTCCTTCAAGCCAGACTTTGTCCTCATTCGTCAGCATGCCTTCAGTATGACCCAGAATGAAGATTTTCGCAACCTGATCATCGGTCTGCAGTATGGGGGTGTTCCAAGCCTCAACTCCCTGGAATCCATCTATAACCTGTGCGACAAGCCGTGGGCAGTAAGTGCCGACATGATGTGGTGGGGAGAGAAAAAATTATTTAAAATTCTGTTCTGCATTCTGGGTTGCCTGATTGTCTTTTAGACTGTCAAGTTTCTGCACGTTTTTACATGTAGATTTTTTAACAAGTTAATTGCTTTTGTGCACATGCAGTTTTCCCAGCTTATCAACACCTACAGGAAGTTGGGACCTGAGAAGTTTCCTCTCATTGAACAGACCTTTTATCCCAACTATAAGGAGATGGTGAGCACCCCATTAGATGAACAGACAAACTTGTTTTGTTTTAATCATATGTAATGGTGTTTGGAATAGTGAAATAATAATATAAAGACACAATAATAACTGGGTAACTGAATGTCTTTGTTAATTAGGTGAGCATGCCCTCATTTCCTGTTGTTGTAAAGATTGGACATGCCCACTCCGGTATGGGAAAGGTACAGTGATGTGTCATTTTATTTTTGCATTAGACCTTGTACACATACAGTGCCTTGCAAAAGCATTCATACTTGTTCACGAAGTCATAATACAACCACAAATGTATGTATGTTATAGGTATTGTGATATGTGATAGACCAACACAAAGTAGTGCATAACTGCTGTTTAAAAGGAAAATTGCAGATTGGATAGTTTCTCAAAACAGTTTTCAAAAAAAGATCTGAACATTTTGCCATGCGTTGGTATTCAGCCCTCCCGAGTAAATACTTTGTATGACCACCTTTCACTGGAATAAGCTTTAATTGTTTCAGTATGCCTCTTAGCTTTGTTAATCTGACTAGGCCATTCAAAAAAAGAACATGCTTTGATCTAAAGCAATTCTTTGTAGTTCTGCCTGTATGTCCAGTCTCATTCTGCTGGAAGGTCAGCTTCCACCCAGTCTCAATTCTCTTTTACATTCCCGTGTTTTCCTCTATGCCCGTTCTGCATTTAGCTATATCTGTCTTCTACCCATCTACTTTGACCACTTTCCATGTCCCTGCAGTTAAAGGCATCCCAACAGCATGATGCTACCACCGCCATGCGTTGCATGTAGATCAAAAAGTTCAGTTTTGGTTTAATCTATCCAGAAAGCCTTCATTCATGTGTTCTGTGCGACCCACATGGCTTGACACAAACTGCAAACCAAACTTGCTATGATTTTCCCTCAGTAGTGGCTTTCTTCTTGCAACTCTTCCATAAAGGTCAGGTTTGTGGAGTGCATGAATATTAACAGTCCTGTTAACAGATTCTCCCAACTCAGCAGTGGATCTCTGCAGAACAAACCCTAGTATGACTACCTTTGAACGGCACTGTACAAGCACTGTGTTAATTTAAGCCATACTAATGTGATTGAAGGAAGATCACTGGATCATGTTGCATAAGACTATTAAAAAAATAGCTTTCATATTTGACATTTTTTGTGTACAGGTAAAGGTGGACAATCACAGTAAGTTCCAAGACATTGCCAGTGTTGTGGCTCTCACTCAGACCTACTCCACCACAGAGCCTCTCATTGATTCCAAGTACGACATCAGAATCCAGAAGATTGGTACTGACTACAAAGCCTACATGTAGGTATAATAAACTGTTGGTTCTCACCATCAAACCAAACAAAGCTAATCTTTTATTTGTGTGTTTTACACCGGTCAGGAGAACATCTATTTCTGGTAACTGGAAGACCAACACAGGCTCTGCAATGCTTGAGCAGGTCGCAATGACTGACAGGTAGGTCTTACCTAGAATTTAAACATGAAATGTTCTCAGTTGCTTCTCAGCATATTAATTAATCATTTAAAACATGTCAGATAATCTGTTCTGGTTAATTAGTGATAATCAGACCACATCGTGTAATTTTTGCTTCTGAATCATATTTCAATTGTTTTAAGATACAAGCTGTGGGTGGACACCTGCTCCAAGATTTTTGGGGGTCTGGACATTTGTGCAGTTAAAGCTATCCATGGCAAAGATGGCAAAGATTATATCACAGAGGTAAAAATCTGATTTAACGTGATAATAAAGCTACACCTGAAATTTCAAATGGATTATGCTTTAGGAACTTTTTTGATATATATTTACACTTCCATTAAGAAACTTACACTCTAGTATCGTGAAGACATATATCATAGTCCTTGTAATAATGTGTTTAGGCTTATATTACAGAACATCATTATGAAAAAAAAACATAAATAATTAAAAAAAAAGAATTGTGTACACGTTTTAATTTATTGTGGATTTTTTCATTGTCCCTTAGTAAGCTGTACTTTAACTATGTGCTTGTTGCAGCAACCAACAAGCATGTGGCCTAATTGGATCTGGATATTTGACATTTCTAGGTAGAATTGTTTATAATTTAATTAAACTGGTTGATTTCATGACACAGACATGACTTCTGAAGATGCTCTACAAATTGTCAATAGAATTGAGGTTGGAGCTTTGGAAGTGACATTACAGAAGCCTAATATCACCCTGCTTTACCCATTTCAAAATAATTTTTATAACTGCTTGGCATCATTGTCCTGTTAGAACACCCATCTGTGTGGAATTACAAATAGTCCTCCTTATTAACTGTTCCAGTTACTTTATGCAATGCAGTATCTGTTACAGGAACACAGCTCCATTGCATGATGCTGCCACCACCATGCCTGACAGTTGGTACTGTGTTCTATGTTTGAAAGCCCGAACTTCATATCTCCAGACATGTCTTGTAATAACAAATAGTTCAATATTTGTCTAAACCAGGCCTCTGGTTTTGATCTTTTTGTACCTCGTGAAGGTAAAAGGGGCACTGGTTTTACAGCATTTTTCAGTTCAAGGCATCATTTGAGCCATGATGTTTTCTGAACTGTTAATGCCCCAGCCAATACTCTATATCTTAACTTCTGACCAGAACTGTATGCAGGCCAGAATATTACATTATTCAAATCTGGCATGTACTACTACGATATTTACATATCACAGCACAGTGATGCTCCTCTGCTTTAACAATATTCAATGTGGCACAGGTGGTTGGTTCTTCTATGCCTCTAGTCGGAGAACACCAGGCTGAAGACCGGCAGCTCATTGCTGACATGGTGTTGGCAAAGATGACCCAGTTAGCTGAGAGAGAAGCTAATGCTCCCCAGAGACCCACAACCATACAACCATCCCAGGTATGAAAGTAAACTGAAGGAGACTAAAAGCATTTGGTTTATGTTTTTTTTCTGGTCTGTTGTTTCAAATGTATGTATTTTAAATCGTAATATAGGGAACTGGCCAGAAAGGAGAGATTACTGGCGAACTCACTAAGAATGGTGCTGGCCGTCCACCTCAAGGTTGCCTGCAGTACATTCTCGACTGTAATGGTGTCGCTGTGGGTCCAAAACCAGTCCAGGCCAACTGAGACCCGCAGAGGTAAATGTTCTCTCAGATTCTGGATGGCGGTACGGCCCCTGCAGACCCGTTGGTGAATGCTGATAGCTAGAATCAGATCTGGTTGGTGTGAGCTCGGTACAGCGTGGAGCTGGCCTGGACTGCGTTTTTTCTTAACTCTATGCAGTGTCAACATGTACTGTCTACCTGTTCACCTGATTTGTGTGCTTGTATAGGTCACATGTGTTTCAGCAGCTGTGTGTGTTTTTTTCTTTTCTTTGGGGCTATTGTTGATAATATGAAATGAAAATTGTGCCTACACTGAGTTCAGTGCTGCTCTGTGCTAACTTTATAACCCAGCTATAAAGCTTTTATTTCCCCCTAACACTGTGTCTTAAGTTCATTTTACATAATTTGGTGTGTACCTTTAGATATTATTCAAACTGTGGGTAACCATGCAGTTTGAACTTGTGTATTTTAATATGTATAAGATAAATGTGTGTGTATGGTTGTAGTGGTAAATATTTTTGGATTTATACTGATAGATATTTATTTTTGTTTGTCTGCATGACTGACACAAAGACAGGTGCAAGTTCTAAATGTCTGATGATGTGGGATGTTTATCTAACATGGCTGTTGTGTATAACTAAGCTGTGTTTCCTGTAATTCTACATTGTGAATGTGTAGTAACAGATACATATTAAGAGATTCATGCAGTATTTGTTTTTTAATTTAAATCAATATTTAATTCCAGAGTACTGTCCCTAGAAATTAGATTATATGACAGTGGTAGTATATAAATTGATACCCGTATATTAAAAACGACAGGTTTATTGAAGATTTTATATCATAGAATGTCGTACAGATTCTAAACACAGATATTTGCCATAATTGTAGAATTTTGAACCAAAGAATTTAGCATTTAATTAGTCTGTTAGTCTTTGCATTCCAGAAACCCACGATGTAAATAACAGTAAGGGGACTGCTCATCATGCACGTGGGGGGTGCAGATTAATGGAAGAACAGTGATACAGGATAATAATTATCGTTTCTAACTGCTTGTTCCAGATCGGATTCTGTATCAAAGCTCTTTTTTGTTCAGATGCTCAGAGGCAACAATTATTTATGATAATCAAAATGTGTGTTATGTGTGAATATTCTGCCTAAAAATGGTTAATATTAAGTCCTGGTTGTACTTTTCACTTTACATATGAGTTTTAAGGAGGTCTTTCTACTTTAACAGAGTAATTGTTCTGAGGTTTAGTGTCGCTTTATGTAGTACTGCTGTGCTCAGATTACTGCCATTGCTGGGAGTTGATGGAAAGTGCAATATCAAATCTTGTTTGTTTCGATTCAGTAATATGTGTACATGTGCATCTCAGTATGTTAGAATATCATCAGAAATTACATTTATTTCTTTAATTCAATTCAATTCAAATGAGACCTATATGTCATAGATTCATAATTCATTACCTGAAACTTTACCATTAAAGTTTAAAGTTACAGATGACTTCCTATGAATTTTTACCAGAGGTGTGTCTTCACCAAAGGAAGAACCCATCCAATTTTTGTGATTATCCGGATCACGATCAGGATTTGGGTTTTTATTTTCTATGGCGTCAGTGATCCCTTATTAGGTGGCAGAGGTATGCAGTCTTTAACCCTCTTGTTCATTTTAATGTTCATGGCTTACACATAATGAAAACCTTCAGTCCACAGAAAATCTGAATATAACCTGATATGTTATGTCATTGCCATGTTAGAGCCACTAAAGGTCATTGCAAAAGAAGCTGGCTGTTCTCAAAGGCCTAATTCCCAACATATTAAAGGAAACCAGTGGAATGAAAATCTTTGATTGAAAAGGGTGCACAGGCAACAAGCAGAACTGTAAGATTTTGAGTTTATTGTGAAGGAAAACCCATTTAAGCGATTGGGGGGAACTCACAAGGTGCAGACTGTGGCTGGAGTCACCACATGCAGATAGGTCAGAGGTCAGATGTTCCTGGGCTAAGGACAAAAACTTCTGCACCGTTGAATTGAATGACTTAAATAAATTAAACTATTGATGATTTTTTTTTAATTTATTGAGATGCAAATGTATGAATAATATCAGATCTTTCATTAAAATTATTTTTAAAAGTGATAATAACCCATAAAGTTGTTTTTTAACAGACGGATTTTTATTCTGGTCGCTCATTAAAATGTGTTCTTATCCAGTGGTTTATTTGCAAAGGCCATCTCATTTATCTGATATCCTAAATGGTGAAAAGCAAACAAACTATAAAAAAGACAAATCTATTCAGCAAGCTGTGTGCAGTTCTTTTTCTAAGCTGTAAGTGCCATCGTTTATCTGTGAGTGTATCCTTGTAGAAAGCCATGCCTGAGGCTTTATGAACGTGTTGTTCTGTTTATTAGGAAATATGCCATGACATTCACGAGTAGAGAGACATCAGTCAGTGACCGCTACGTTGTTCGGCCTTAGTTTGGCTCCTGAATATATCTGAAGTTTGTCATTTGGCCTTCATGTTGAGGTGATAACCATGGCTGCAGACTGTAACTAGAACTGAGGTACTATTAGAAGCAGTGATGAGCTGTTAAAATCAAGATCCAATTCAAACTGGGAAAAACAATAATGTGTGGACTCTTTATGTCACTGGCAATAAAGCTTCCTTTCCAATAAATGCTTTGTTTGTGTCTTTGTGTGCAATCAGTAATGACTTTTGTTAAGGGAAAATTTACGCTAAAATATTTACATTTATGGGCACACCTAATAAAGATTTGTAAAATGCATTTAAATAAATTTATACCTTATTGAAGTTACATAAAAGGTTTAAAAAAATTCAACTTTATTTTAACAAACTAACCAGTGCTGCACTTATCAGAAGTTCCTATCAAATTAATTTTATAGGAACTTTTTTGTATTTATAGCCTGCTTTTTCTTAAAGTTGATCAGAGTATCAAGGAACCTTTAATTAGTATTCCATGCCTTTCTGTTTCCAAGTTGTTTAAATATGATGCAGACCCAGTCCAAGGTTCTACAAGGCCCTGAGCACAATTTAACTGAGGAGTAACCTGCATATAACATAGTTTTTGTTTTATTCAAAAGCCAGCCACAACAACAACAACAAAAAACAATACTGCACAACACTGAACAATAATGCATTTAGATTAACATGTTGAACCATTTAAGAAGCATTTTATGTATTGTCACTTTTACATTTGCACTTTAACTTTTACTGTAATACTGTGTTGTGAAAAACTAGATTTCTTACTTCAATTTTTATCCCACATTTTTTAGATCATCAAACATGTTTTGATTTCAAATAAAGGTAGTATTAGTAAATTTAAAAAGCAGCTTTGATAATGAGGATTGCACATACTAAAGAAAATAAGACATCCCTACCAATTAGACACTATCTGAAAAAAGTAGCATCCCCAAAAATAACTTATGAATAACTTAAAACAACTTATGAATATTATTTCTTACTTTTTACAAAGAATTGGTCCAACTCTCTCTAGTCTCAGATGTCCACAGCAGAACTGATTCTTCAGTGGGGTGCAGGTCAAATGTTACCCAATAACACCAGTGAATTCCCTGTATCAGGGTCAGTCTCATTCCCAGCAGGATGCAGAGCACAAATCTGTCAAAGAAATTAGTCTGACCTAAATACAGACCGCAAGGAAACGTCAGGAAAACACATCAAAACAACCATAGCTGAAGACTACACACAATACAAAATCAGTGCTTAAATCAAATCACTGTTTCAAACTGAATATACAGTATTTTCCAAAGGTTAGCCATCTCTTCTCTCCCAGCACAGATCACAAACAATCTCTTTCTTCCACGTTAACAATGAAGACACAGCAGTGCATCTTTAACCCCAGGTAGTCCTTTAGAACTTTTTTCTGTGAGCACACAGCCACTAAATGTAATTACTTGTGCACATTTTTGTGAAGTTCTTTATAATTATCTGAGGTATTAATAGTGAAAACATTCAATTGAAGTGATTGCCCTGAGAAGAATAACTCACTAAACTGAAGGCATGGGATGTTTCCTTTTAAAATCTTAGTGATATACGTACGTATATATACTCTCAAATACAAAAATATAATTATTTTAATAATACATCTCTACAGGCAAGAAACCTGGGTCCTATATTTTCACACTGTGTTTAGCTGGGGTCACTATGGCGTTCTTGTTGTTTTGTCCTACTGGGAATTTAGACAGTCCTACTTCTGAGTATAAAGAAAATGCACCATTAGAATCTGTTTCATCTGTCCAGCTGTTGATTTGAGGTGAGATTGAAAATATGGAGGTACACTATATCACCAAAAATATTTGTCTGTCTACTTTTACATGTAGATGAACTTGTTGACATCCTATTCTTGACCTATAGGGTCCAATTTGTTGATGGACCCACCGTTTCCAGCAATAGCAACTTTAACTATTTTATCAGAACTCTGTGTAGTTTCTCCACACCAATCCTTACACATCAGCAGCCATGAAAGTAATGTGTGTGATCTAATACTTTTGTCAAAATAGTGTATATATAGAGGTATCCTTATTAATTATTCCAGCACTTGCTACAATGCCCCTATATCACTGGCAGTAAAACAGACCCTTAGCATGATGCTACCACAACCAGACCCAGTCTTTTGTTTTATCTGGCAATAAAACCTTTCTCAAGAAGATATATGTTGTGTTGCCTTTTTATCAGTTATCATACCATGATGTACTCATTTTCTCGTTTTTTTGACCCAAGACTCAATCACTGACAAATGTTACTAGTTCTGTCAACCAAAGCTCGTTACCAGTGCAAACAACATCCCACTGCAGAGAATCCAACAGCACTAAAGCCACTGCAGAAAATCTGGTGTGTTTTTGATCTCATATAATGTCAGCAGTCTTTCAGCAAACATCAGCAAGCAACTCAGATACAATCTGTTCTGCAAGAGGCATTTTGTTAAACATGCAGATGGTGCTGATGTTTTTTTTCACCCTAACAAGCTGCCTGACCCGGCCTGAAGCTTGTAAAAGGTACAGAAGAGCTCCGAGCAAAAACAGTGTTTTTTTTTAAGTTCCAGCTGAAAGGCCTCCGTCTAGACTCTTCCCAGCTGTCTGTCGAGCTGCTGCACCACATGAAACAAGTCCTGCCCAAAGGGGGGGGGCATTCTGACCATCTGCTGAAGAGCATAGCAAAAGACGAGCACTTGCATCTAATAATGGAGGTGAATTAAAAGATTCTATGTGATCTTTTTAATTGTTATGAGATGCATGCAAGCTTAGCAAATCTTGACCGGAGTCTTTGATAAAACTATTACTCTCTGCTCTCACTGTTGTAAAAGAGCTAAAATAAAACTAAGTATGGGACTAAAGTAACGATACTTCTCAAGACATTTAGCATTCAGGACTATTTTAGATCTTGCAATGGTGGCGCCAAAGGTATGCCAAAGGTATGCCCTCTTCTCCCCCCGATCAATCAATCAACCAATCAAGTCCAGTCCCACACACAGCATCTTAACTAGTCCTCCTATTCTCAGCAGCAGTCTTATGATTATCTAATAGGTGCAGCTTGACTGAAAAGCTAGCATGCATTAACATGATTACTGTTGTGCCATGACTCTGGAGAAAATAAAACCAGGGAGAAATTCTGAATTTTTATTGCCATCTAGTGGACTGGATTTGCAAATCAAGAGGTCTGCAGCATGTTAGTTACTATGGCAACTTACTGACTCAGGCCAGTGTCTCCCCAGCTCACTGCAGGCTTTATTCAACGTCGAACACGGCAATCAACAGCTATTTTTTCTTGTACATGTATAGGTTCCTGTTACATCATCCTGGCCTTCTACTGCAGGGACATACAGGGGTTAGACAATGAAACTGAAACACCTGTCATTTTAGTGTGGGAGGTTTTCATGGCTAAATTGGACCAGCCTGGTAGCCAGTCTTCATTGATTGCACATTGCACCAGAAGAGCAGAGTGTGAAGGTTCAATTAGCAGGGTAAGAGCACAGTTTCGCTCAAAATATTGAAATGCACACAACATTATGGGTGACAAAACCAGAGTTCCAAAAGAGGACAAATTGTTGGTGCATGTCTTGCTGGCGCATCTGTGACCAAGACAGCAAGTCTTTGTGATGTATCAAGAGCCATGGTATCCAGGGTAATGTCAGCATACCACCAAGAAGGACGAACCACATCCAACAGGATTAACTGTGGACGCAAGAGGAAGCTGTCTGAAAGAGATGTTCGGGTGCTAATCCGGATTGTATCCAAAAAACATAAAACCACGGCTCCCCAAATCACGGCAGAATTAAATGTGCACCTCAACTCTCCTGTTTCCACCAGAACTGTCCGTCGGGAGCTCCACAGGGTCAGTATACACGGCCGGGCTGCTATAGCCAAACCTTCGGTCACTCATGCCAATGCCAAACCTCGGTTTCAATGGTGCAAGGAGCGAAAATCTTGGGCTGTGGACAATGTGAAACATGTATTGTTCTCTGATGAGTCCACCTATACTGTTTTCCCCACATCCGAGAGAGTTACGGTGTGGAGAAGCCCCAAAGAAGCATACCACCCAGACTGTTGCATGCCCAGAGTGAAGCATGGTGGTGGATCAGTGATGGTTTGGGCTGCCATATCATGGCATTCCCCTGGCCCAATACTTGTGCTAGATGGGCGCGTCACTGCCAAGGACTACTGAACCATTCTTGAGGACCATGTGCATCCAATGGTTCAAACATTGTATCCTGAAGGCGGTGCCGTGTATCAGGATGACAATGCACCAATACACACAGCAAGACTGGTGAAAGATTGGTTTGATGAACATGAAAGTGAAGTTGAACATCTCCCATGGCCTGCACAGTTACCAGATCTAAATATTATTCAGCCACTTTGGGGTGTTTTGGGGAGCGAGTCAGGAAACGTTTTCCTCCACCAGTATCACGTAGTGACCTGGCCACTATCCTGCAAGAAGAATGGCTTAAAATCTCTCTGACCACTGTGCAGGACTTGTATATGTCATTCCCAAGACGAATTGACGCCTTATTGGCCGCAAAAGGAGGCCCTACACCATACTAATAAATTATTGTGGTCTAAAACCCGGTGTTTCAGTTTCATTGTCCAACCCCTGTATATAAATAATTTTACCATACATGTAACTAATTGTTTGTTTTTTTATTAGAGCTACATAATAAGAACTGCAGGACATATGAAAGTTATTAGGCTATAGGCTTCTGCACAGTGTGGTTGTGTTTGTCAAATCACATTTGTGTCATGAGTCTTTCTCTTCTCCCCAGAGTCTGCTTGTCTGCAGGGAGTGCTGCTGTCCAGTCCAGCATAGTAAGTCATGTACTTGCTGTCTGGACACCCTCACACATTCACCATAGCCCGAAACAAGAACATTTATTTTGACTATGACTAAATAGGAACATTTACTCAAATAATGTACAAAGATAAAGTGCCTTGCAAAAGTATTCACATCCCTTGAACATTTACACATTTTGTCACATCATAACAACAAACTCTAAAGCAATTTTTATAGTTTTTTTGATAGACAACACCAAGTACTACATAACTGTGAAGTGGAAGGAGAAGGACATGTGGTTTTCAAAACCTAAGTATAAAAGTGCAACGTGCATATATTTTCAGTCCCTAAGTCAAGTCAAATTCTGTCACTTTCTCTGTAAATATAGTCCAACAGTTACTTATATAATCTCCCAAAAAATAAAGCTGCTCTTAAAACATGCCAAAAGAAGTCCTCTCTGCAGATTGTCGTGAACCATAAAACGTTTTGGCATCCAAAACGCTATGTAAGGCAGAAAGCCAAGACCCTAAACACACACAATAAAACATGGTGGTGGCAGCATCATGATTTTCTTCAGCAGGTCAGGAAAGCTGGTTAGAGTTGATGTGAAGATAGGATGGACCTAATATGTAAAAAATATTTTCACAGACTCTTTTCATCTAATCTGATTGATCTTGAGCTATTTTGCAAAGATGCAGAAGCAACAATTTCTGTCTCCATATGTACAAAGTTTATAGAAACGAACCCCAAAATACTCACAGCTGTAAAGGCTAAAAATCTTCACTCTACAAAGTATTGACTGAGGTGGGCAACATAAAATTCAAGTCACACTTTTCAGATTTTTTTCTAAAGAATAAAAAAATAATTTATCATTTTACTTTGCACTTATGCACTATTTTCGGTTGGTTTGTTACAAAACCAAATTCAAAGCTTGTGCTTGTATTTATTTATGAGCAATTTCATTTCAAAGAAACAGGAATTGTGCGATTAAAAATAAAAAATGTCTGAACACAACTTGTGTAAAAATGTATGATGAAGAGTAAAACACATTTGAGTTTTCTTCATAGGAATTCCATTGGATGACCAAAAATCCCAATAAGTTCCAAAAAGTTTGTTAAAATAATTTGTTTCTTAACATTTTTCCAGCGTTTTTTTTCCAGTGAGAGACCACGCAGCGGCAATAAGAAAAACAAGTACTTTAATTTTTTAACACCTTTACCAGGGGTTCCCATAAATGTATGGCTGTATGTGGATTCTACAAAAAACTGGCAGATTTTGTGCTGGAACAAACGCTAGACGGTGCTCTTGCTCGAAACAGAAGTAGACCGTTGAACTGAGCAGGATGCAGATATAGAGCACATTAAAACATAAAGCTGTGATGAAGCTTTTGCTGTTATTTAGTTGCAAAACGTTTCATATGGAGTTCTCCACCTGGTGGAGACGTTTTTTTTTCCATCCAAACAAGGCTCCCAAAAACAGCTGAAGACCATGGAAAACTGCTGCATTTTTAAACCTGGTCTAATTTCAAGGGTCCATAAACACAAAATATTCCCATATTTAGCTCTGTTTATTGTAAACCTTATGCTGAGTGGCAATACCCCACAGGATCAGCCTACTGAATGTTTATACAAAACAAAATACAACTTTCCTGTCTCTTTCCACCTCTTGCCCGTCGCCTGCTGGATAATTTTTGTTCCAGTGCGCTCGCCAATAGCAGCCAATGGTGGAATCTCTTGGTGGTGTATGCAGAGTGGATCCCCAGTGAGGTTACACCACGTTGCCACAGTGCTAACACAAACATTACACCCTGCTGCAAAGTCTTGCACCTGTGTGGGACTTAGCCGTGTCAGGAGGCCAGACAGGGCTACACCTGCCACCATCACTGCCTTCCAAACCAAATAAAAGGTTTTAATTACCGCTGTCATTTACAGAAGTTTGAATTTTCTTGTAAATAGCCTTTTTTATATGCACATCTTAACACAGGTGTACACCTTTTGGATCTGTATCTGTTATTCATGGATAACTGTGTAGCTTTTAACTTTTTGCCACAACTGTACAGTTCCATTTTTGTTATTGAGTTCATATAGTGTACAGTGCATGGACATACTCAGAATGCTAGCATTTCTGTATTAAATATGAAATTGGTCATGTCTCATTCTTGAACTGATGTTTGAGTTTTAATTAGCTGTAAACTATCTAAATTAACAGAAATAATTGACATATATCACTCTGCATGTTTAACTTTTTGTATTAAATTATTGAAAAGCAATCTTTTAGATGATATTCTAATTTACTGAGATACACCTGTACAGGAAGTGATGAGCAACAGAGGCATTTCAAAAGCCAAAATGAACATGATCAACTCAGCTTATTTTGGCAAAGAATTTTTAACTTAATTTTATTAAAATATTGAATAGACAACTTTCCCACAAACTTCAAAATAAAACATTTAACCTCCTCAAGGTGAAACAAACAACAAAATTAGTTCCCAAATCACTTTAAATATTTAAGACGCATGCCGAATGTCCAGCGCATAACCAAACAATAGTTAGAACTAAACAGTGTGGGCGTTGACAAATGTTTAATGAAAGCGATAAAAACCCCGCTGCGAGACAGGACAGAAGTCTTAAAAAATGGCCCAAAATAAAGAGAAATGTTTTAAGACAAAGCAGAATCAGCTACTGTGCAGCTAGACAGGCTGCATCCAGTGGCTTTGTGATAACCAGAGGAGATAAAGTTGGACAGAAATGTAGTCCAGGCTTTGTTTCCTCGTAAGGCAGCCAAGCTTAAGTAGTCCTCTTTAGGCCTGATAGGAGCAGAGCTCAGGGCACAGATCAGCAAACATACGTCTCCTGAGCTTCCTTCAGTGTCCATTCATTGTTGTCTCAGGTAGGCGTGTGCTTCTATATACAATTTAAATCAAAAACGATACGAACATGAAGCCTCAATATACTTCTTAATCCATGTGATGTACCTTATGCTGAACTCTGCATATGTAGATTCTATTGCAATCTTCCATAGTTAATCTCAGATGCTCCTCCTCCTGCTATGCTCCTTTACTGACATATTCATTGACTAACATTGGTTTATGTATGATTGTATGTGTACTGTTCCATACAAATGTCTTTTAGGAGGCAATTTGGATGTACTGATAGTGAGGAATATTATTTTTTTGCTGCGGAGGGGTCTATGTGTAAACAGGCAGCCTGGTGGTCAGAGTGCAGGCATTGATGTCCTCGGTCTGCGCGGCTCTGTGCAGGGACGGTTCTGAGGCACTGCGGTTTATCTTAGGGAGGGCGTGCTGGAGGAGCTCAATAGAGGACAAGATCTAAGAACAAATTCATATAAAAGAGATTAATTTGACAAATACTTGTGATTCAGCCCAACAGCTTCAAATGGCAGAAAAGCAGCTCACCTGTGGAAAGAGCGGCCTTTCTTCCTTGGACTTCTTGATGCAGTCAGCTACTAACCTCTTCATGGCTTTGGGGCAGTTCTTGTAGAGCTTACTGAGGTCTGGGCACAAACGGCCTCTTCCCACCATGTATATAATCTAAGAGAGAGAGACACACAAGGACTAGGTGAAGCTGAGAGGAACACTAATCACACAAGAAAATTATAGAGCCACGCAAAAGCATTCATAGCCTGAAAATGTTTATTTTATAGGAATTTTAAGTGATAGACCAACAGGACAACTATTAGATTTTATGGAAGAGTGGCAACAAGAAGCCATTGTTCAAACAATGGGATTAATATGTGGAACAAGTTGTTCTGGTTAAAAGGAGGCCAAAGTTGAACTTTCTGGCGTACATAAAAACAAACGTGTAGCAAAAAAAATAAATGACATACACATTACTTAGAACACACCAGAACTACAATGAAATATGGTGGTGGTGGCAGCAGCATGCTGTGGGGATGCAATCCCATTAGAGGCTACAAAAGACTTAACAATGGGGATGGAGGTTCATGTTTTAGCAGTATAACAATCCCAAACATACAACCAGAGCTATGACAAAATGGTTTAGATCAAAGCATACTGACGTGTTAGAATGACCCGGTCCATACTCTAAATTTATTGGGCTGTGACAAGACCAAATAAATTAGGTTCCCATCCAATCTGACTGATCTGGAGTTATTTTGCAAAGGAAAAATGAGCAAAGATTTCTCACTAGATTTGCAAATCTGGTGCAGACACAGGCAAAAAGCTTCGAGACCCCTAAATTTACAAAGTACTGATTCAGGAGGGCTGAAAACAGAAGCACACCAACACTTTCTGATTTATATTTGCAAAAAAATGTTTAAAGTCATGCATCATTTTCTTCCAATTCACAGTTATGCACTACATTTTGTTGATGTATCCTGAAAAATTCCCTATGGAATTTGTAGTTGACAAAATTTATAAATGGGTAGAAAGACTTTTGTAAGGTACTGCACTTTTTTTTTTAGAATCAGAGCTTGACTGAAACTCAACTATCAGAAATTTAATATTGGTACTCTCTTAAACCTTACTCAATTAAAAAAAGATCTTCATTTAGGGAAAAAATACTATTGTAACAAAACTTGCTAAGTCACTGAAGTGACTGTTAAAAATCAGACAGCAGTGGGGGACTAACATGCCAACTTATAACTAAACCTATTTATGCATTGATGGTGCATTAATATCCTTGACTGAAAGCAATTTCTATTACTGACGCAGTGAAAGGAATCCATTGGAGAAAAGGACAAAACTTGGAAAAATGCGAGGCACTGTATTTGAAGATGAACAACTGTAAGTGAAGCCTACATCCACCCTGAAACAGAGGTCATTCTGACAGATATACTGTTTAAAAATGGCGAGTTAGACTAAGGTGACAGACATCTAAAACACTAGAGCTATTGTAAAGGTATGAGGGCATGACGATGCAGCGATAAAAGATGATAGGAGTACTCCATGTGCCTGCCAGATCAGCCGAGTACAAATTCATTCCACAGCATCATAAAGACCAGGTTCCAGCAGTAGATCTTAGCACTTCTTTAGGCACAATTTGTGAATTCGTCTGACTCTATACAGATTAGGACCCAGATCTGATTTAGCCAGATCTTCTGCCCTAAAGGATAAAAAAAAAACACAAGACTCACAGTCTTAAATGTAAACCTGAGAACCCCTTTTCTCACACAGGGTTGGCTTACGGGATCTAAAATTAGGCTGGTGGCTCCATGTCGTCTGTCTCTGTCGGGCCATAGGCCAGCCCCACAACCCCGTTCAGATGGCAGCAGAGTGTTTTCACCATCAAGGAGCTGAACTTGCACAAATGTCTGATTGTGGGGTTACAGATCTGTCAGAAACAAAAACTAAAACTTCGTCTTTAAAAAGAAGAGGGGTACATCTGCAGACTGTTATCACTAATCGTTCCCCTATCTGCAGCAGACAGATTTCATACCGCAGATAATTTATGGAAAGATTCTCAGACTGGTGGAAATTAACTGGTAATCAGACATGGGGGCCCCTTTCAGCTGATTTGAAAATATTTTTATCAGTGGGCTAAATGCTATTTTAGCAGATACTACACATCTGCAAAATACCACTGTCTCGGGTTGGCTGTATTCGGAAAACAGCAACAAATGAAAAAATATATCCGAATATTTCTTACAAAAAAGTGTAAACAATTTTGCTAACATAGTGCTGTATTTCTTTGATGGAACTATTTTCAGCTGGAACTGTATTAAATTGCTAAAATAAGCTAAAATATGGCATGCATTTGTAAACAATTTTACCTGATCTCTGCTTGCTATGAGGGAGTATGGGAGCTCTCCAGTCATCAGCTCAAAGAGAACGATTCCATAGGAATAGACGTCCGACTGGAAGCTGTAGGGATTGTTATCCTCCATTCGGATAACCTCAGGAGCCTGCCAATGACAGAAAAAAATCTATACAGAACATTTACAAATTAAATTGCTGTGTACTGTACCATTTTTCAACACCAAATGAAGGTTATAGCTAGAGATGCACCGATCAGAGACTTGTGACCAATCCCAAATGTCAGTTTTTGCTAAGTGCAGACTGCTAAGAGCGCTATAGAGAGCCAACTATCTAACTATTACAGTTTTCCAAATATTTCTTCCAAGCCTTTCTATTGTGAGCAGCTATTCATTATTTAGTTTGGGAATGCTTATTGTAAATTGACAACTCTAATTATTTGGCTTTTGATTTCAAATAAAATCGCCTCATTGACACAGTCTTAGCATCTAATATTAGCAATTAGCACAGTGGTGTCCCAAGTAAACTGAGTAAGAAAACAGAGTTGTCGGTTTTTTTTTCAGGGCAGGGATCTGTAAAGTATTCTAACTACAAAACAAAAAGGGTTTCACAAAATTGCCTCATTAAGAGAAAGGCATACAATTTTCAAAGATGTTTTGGCTGATAGTTTTACTGGTCTTGCAGGAATTTTTAGTCTATTCTCAGCAACAAGAAGGGGTTATCAGTCACCGCTTGTTGTATTTAGCCTAGCTTATTGAGCAGGTGTGCCCAAGTCTGCTTTGGAGTGAAGTGGGTAATGAAAGACAAATACTTTATTGTACCCCATATATTTTCCATTTAAAGAAGATTTAAATTTATCAGTGAAAATTTAAATTAGTAAAAATTGTTCATGTGCAACAACCACATGTGCTACCAGGCAAAATTTATATCAACTGCTTTAATTTCAGTCAAAGACCACGGTCAATCTTTCCACTGGCCTCAGTTTGGGCCCACCTGAATTAGCATGATTAGCATGGTTAGCATTAATAGGTATAAACATTAGTCTCCCTGTTGTCCCTTAAGATTGCATTTTCTTTTCCTTACCTCTAATATAAAAAAACCCACAAAAACATTTCCCAATCCAGCATCTTCAATGGCAAACAGAGACTGGAAGCTCAAAAGGATAAAATACAGCAAATTAGCTATAAAACATTCCAAGAAGGGGAAGAACTGACGTCCTGACAGACAGCACCATTCCACACCTGAAAAGCTTTCCTTTTAAAGAGCTTCGTACACATTTTGTGTGTCCTCTGATTTTATTTTTAAACATCTCATACTGAAAGAGCGAATATCAAGTCTTCATTCCCTCAGTAACTGCATCCACACCAAAGCGTATGGTGTGTTCAGTGGTTGGACCGTTCAAAAGTCAGGCTGCTTGGATCTTTTGATCAAGTGCAACCAAATAGACTAACCATCCAGAGAATGGATCCAGATGGCTGCTCCACCTGGTTTGACCCAGTCCACCTGGACTTCACGGTAGCAAGACCAAAGTCCCCAATTTTTACAGTCAACCCTTCATGCAGGAAGATGTCTGCACAGATGTCAAGGCATTAAAACTGAACATACTGAACAAAAATTGGACTGTATGTTTTACTCACTGTAAAGCCACACATTAAGGGAGACAAAACAATAGAAAAGGATACTGTTGGACTTCATGTCACGATGAATTATGTTTTTTGCATGTAAATAACTGGAAAAAAGAAAGGGAAAAAAATTCATGCCACCCAAAGCATTTTTAATTTTTTTCAAAGCACCATTCTTCATGACTTACTCCATGCCCTGAGCTGTCTGCCTGGCAATATCTATAAGTTGGATCATGGTGAAATTAGTCTCCAGGACATGAATGTGTTTGTACAGGCTGCTACCCTCACACCACTGGGTCACGATGGCCAGGTTGTCCTTCGTCATGTAGCCCATAAACAAAAGTATGTTGACATGTCGTGTTTTCCTGCAACCCGAAGCACAGGGGAAGAGGAAATCAAGATATCGTCAGATAAAAGTTTGCAATGAAGATGATTCAGTAAGAATTTGTCAGTTTGCAGCTGTTTAAGTAGCTGTAAGAACAAAACCTGCTGCTGTAAGACAGAAAATGCATTCCTGCGGGTTGTTACCTCAGGACGGCCACTTCATTTCTGAATGCCTGGAGCTGCTCCGGTGTTGGGTCAATAACCTTTAAGATCTTCACTGCAACATCACCTACAAGAGAAGTTCTGAACAATGAAAGGCAACACTCTACATACTTCTCAATTCATTTATCTCATCTATATTAAAATGTTACACCAAACTGTGCCATGCACAGTAGATTCTTACCATGCCATTTTCCTTTGTATACAGTTCCAAAAGAGCCTGCACCAATGTGGGAATGTAGATAAACCTCACTGGCCTCAATTTCCCAATAAAAACTCGAATCTCGCTTATCCCTAGGCCTCTGGATGAACAGAAACCAAAGAAAGATTAAACAATTCAAGTTTCTCAAAATGCTGTGTATTAACAAGGGCAACATAAGCATAACGCGACACAGAACGTACAATTTTATTTTTCTCCTGAGTGTTGGATGAAGCTCTTTCTCGCTGGGAAGGTGCTGGAGCTTTGTGCTGGATCCAGCCTGTGGGGCTCTGGCTGGGGGAACTTCCAGCTTTAGGAGAAAATGACAGCAAAAACAATAATGGAGGAGTCTAAATCGAGTTTTACGCACCCAGCGACTGCTTACTGTATTCTTTTATTTAATCATTTGTTATTTTACCCTTGCTTGTCCTTGCTGTTTGGTCACAATTAACTCAAGTAGAGAGCAAACGTGTTTATATTTCTTGTATTTTTTTCCCATTTTAACACTTTACAGTAAGAAGTTTCAATGTATCTAATTTGGATTTTAGACAAAAGACATAAAGCACCATGTAGTTGAAAAATGGAAGAAAAATTCATGTTAGGTTTTGCAAAAAATAAATGAAGAAAAATTCTAAACAGTGAGGGCTGCATTTGTATTGAGCCCCCATGAGCCAGTAACTAATACTTTATAGAACTACCATTAGGTGTAATAACAACTACAAGTCTTTTCCCATATGTTTGTATTAACTTTGTACATGGAACTTTTGTCTACTATTCTGTGCACAACATCAATTGTCTAGTTTGACCACAGATTCCCAGTTGGATTTAGGTCTGGACTTAGGACAGGGCCACTATACACGAGGATCAAGTGTAGCTCTGGCTGTATGTTCAGGGTTGTTGCCTGTCTTGTAGGTCAACCTCTGCCCCAGTTAAAGGACTTACTGTGTATTAAGCTCCATCCATCTTCCCTCCAACTTTGAGATGAGTCTCTGTCCCTGCAGATGCTGCCACCACCATGTGTCACAGTGGGGTGGTGTGTTCAGGTTAATGTGCAGTAATATTTTTTCAACACGCAATGTTTTACATATTGGATTATAAAAAGAGTAACTTTTTCCATATATTTGCGGTGTCTCCTACAATTTCTAAACACCTTTTTATGTTTTTTTCCCTTTCCTTATTACAGCTAGATTTGTGGAGTGCATAGCTAATATTTGCCCTATCTAAAGACTCACCTGTGGATTCTAAGCAGTGGAATCTTTGCAGCTCCACCAAGGGTGACCATGGGTCTCTTAGCTCCTTGTCTGAATAAAGCTTTTCTGCCCAGGTTGTCAGTTTAGATGTACAGCCATGCCTTGGTAGTAGGGGTGTACCGATTGCAGTTTTCTGGCCAATCACTGATTACCGATCTTTAAAAAGCCTGACCAGCCGATCCTAATTTTGGCCGATACCAATTTTTCTTTTCAAATAACTGACACTGTCAGGTGTTATAAGGTCACAATACACCTTCAAAGTTCCAATTTTATCTTAATTAGAACATTGAACAATACTCATGAAACAATATAAACTTGTTTTAACTGCACACGAGGCAGTGCTCTCAAATACAAATGAAACGTTTAGAGCATTAGAGTTCCTTTAGTCTTTCAATTTACACATTTTAAAAAGAAAAAAAAAACTTGCACAATAGGTAAGACAAGTAGATAAGATCGGTATCACGCATGGGCTGATCACCAATCTCCCAAAATTAAGGAAATTGGGGCCGATCGATCGGCCGGTCAATCAATCAGTGCACCACTGCTGGGTAGGTGTGCAGTGATACCATACTCTTTCAAACAAGGGTAAATGTTCAAAATCTGGGAGATTGTTTTATAACCCAAAGGTTGGTGTGGTTGCTTGGTCTTTATGATGCTGTTTGTTTACTAATGATCTCCAAAAAACCTTAACAGCTGTTTTTACATATTGATATTAGTGTTACACAGCTGACCCCCATTTACTAATCTTGTCTCGTGACTTCTGGTTGCACAGGATTTTCTTTAGGGGTATCAGAGTACAGAGGGCTGAAAACAAATGCTCAAACATTTCACTTTTTTTATACTGTAAAAAAACATGTATCTCTTTTGTTCTACTTAGAATTATGCTCTACTGTGAACCAGTTCAAGGGGTGTAAAGACCTTTACAAGGCACTGTAGACGCATTGTCTTCAGAGGCCACTAAATATATCCGAAAAAGGAGGTGGGTGTAAATTTACATCAGGTAATTTAATCTAAATGTTCCATTTATGTTTTCCCCCCATAAGCAAACACTCAAAAATGCTGTCAACAGAAACAGAAAAACAACTGTATAAGGTAATGTTTAATTTGAGGAAACACAAATGAACATTCACTTGGATTAAAATTACCAAAACCAAGGGCAAAGGTGCTTAATGTCCTGTTTGAACCAGTTTGATCTTACATTATTTTCCTCAATTGTTACACTTTTTTTTACACACGATGACACAAATGCAACAACAAATTGTGAGCTGACCATTTCTAGTTTTTTTATGGGATGCAGTGTGATTACTGTTTAAAATGCACTGTTTAAAATGCTAAAAGGAACTCACCTGAGTCATGATCTCGCATTGCCTCCTAAACATAAGACACAAAAATTACAGATTAGGTTTGATAAGCTTATTCGAACACTAAAATGCATGCTGTGCGGCCACTGATCGTTTGATGTCTTGCATTACTGCGATGTGAGTGCAGATAACCCACTTGCAAGGCATGCAATTTAGGTTGCACACAGTGACTCTGCTTTCTAACCTTTTCTGGACTCTCAGACGAGGCCTCAACATAAGACCTGGAGAAGGGCACAATACCTACTTTCCTCTTCAGCCAGAATCTATGGCACCAGGAGCTGGGAGAGGTACTCAGACAGTCTAGCTACTCCCCAGTAAGCAATACAACAGACCAGTGAGGAGACCAGAGAAAAAGGGGAGAGTTAAAGAGATGAGGATGAAATAAGACAACTGAACCCCAGGATGAGGATGAAATAAGACACTGAACCTCAGTTTTTGGGTTTTAAGAGAGTAAGTAGAGTATACTGTCAATTATGAGAAACTTGTGAGCTGATTATGAAACAGTAGTGGTGGTGATAAAGCAGAAACTGGAACTGAACAAGAGGAAGTCAAAATGTGCAAGAGTATTAAAAAAAGTTGAAATAAGATGCCATCTGGGGCCTAAATAAAGCCCTGTTCAGTCGGATGACCTAAAGTTGAGGTAGATAAGAGGTAAACCAAAGACAGATAAAATCCCTAAGATATAAGCAGTGGAGGCCTGAGATATTGTAGGAGTGGCAGATTCATGGTGGGCACTTTACCTCAAACATGCTGCTGTCTACAGGGAGGGTCGTGCTGACCATGTGGACATTGGGCGTAGAAGTGGAGCGCTGCCTCTGGGAGAGACCGCCGCCTGTGGGTGGGTACGAAGTGGTGTAGTTGAAGGCATGAGGGATGGAATTTCGGTGGGCCGAGCTGAAAACACAGGGCGAACATTAAAAAAAAATGTTAAACTGCAGAACTACAGAGAAACAACCTTTAACCATCAGTAAAACATCTATTTTGGTAACTTCTTTAAAACTGGGCCAATGTGGGTGTGCGGGCTGTTGGTGCTGCTGGTTTCATTTCTGTCATGTTTACTAAATTTTCTCTATTCAAGTATTCTTTTTTTTAAATTTATTTTTACTTGGGCTACAACCACACTGTTAACACACACATAGACAATACATAGGACAAAATACCTAACCCAAAAAGTAAGCTTGCAAACAGCAAGGTCATAGTAAAAGATTTTTGGGGAAGTAACCTATTGGTTAATAGTTATTACTGCCTTCCCCTTCAAGCCATTGTTGGTTGTCTGTTGAAGCTGAAGACATTTTGCCAACTTCAGTGTTGACCCAGTTAAAGAGTACAAAGCTTACCAGCCAGATATGTTAATCTTAAAATGACCTGGATGCTGCTCAGACCTACAGTGTGCATGCACAGGCATCCATTTTCTAACTTTAGCAAGTTCAAATATTCAGAGGCATAGAGTGGCTTCTGAAAGAACAGCAGAAACTCATCTGACTGAAATATCTTAACAAACAGTATCAAATGTGCATAGTGAGCATATTACTATGTGAAAAAAAACGTTTTAATCATTTATCAAAACAAAGTTTTCACACCGTTACATCAGCCCCTCCACAGATGAGCCTCCCTACAACACAGGAAGTCACTGAAAGAGTTCGGTTAAATTACTGAACCTTTTACATATACTATCATGCCTCTTTTGTTTTTAATTTTCTTTTATTTTTAATTTGGCTAGCTGCAACCACAAACAACCTTATATTTAGCTAGGATTTTATATGATAATCCAACACAAAGCAGCCCATAACTGGGAAGTAGAAGAATAATGATTTTTGGCATACATGCAAAATGCAATAAGTGGTGGAAAAACAAAACGGCACTTGGAAAACAGTTTCCCCACAGTGAAAGGTGGCAGTGGCAGCATGGTGCTGTGGGTTTGATTTTCCTCAGAAGGGTCTTGGAAGCTAGTCAGAGTTGATTGGAAGATTGATGAAGATAAATACTGGGTAATACTGTTAGAAAACCTGTTAGAGGCTTCAAAAGGCTGGAGAATGGGGAGATGGTTCACCACCCTAAACATACAGACAGGGCTGCAATGGAATGGCTTTAATAAATGCATATTTCTGTGTTAGAATACACCAATCAAAGAACAGATCTAAATAAAAATTTAATCTTTGGCAGGACTTTAATATTAGCTGATTATAAGATGTTCACAGGTATTCCTCATGCATTCTGGCTGAATGTGAGACACTTTGTAAAGAATATCCAACGACATTTCAGTCTCCATTATAGACATACCCCAAAATACAGCTTTAACTGCAGCGAAAGGTGGTTCTACAAAGTACTGACCCAGAAAACCAACACTCATTTTAAAGGTTAACAATGCGATTTGATTCCACTTCACAATCCTGCACTAGTTTGTGCTGGGGAATCACATAAAACCTCAGTAAAACAAAATTAAGTTGGTGGTTGTAAGGTGACAAAATCTGGAAAAGTTGAAGGCATATGAATACTTTTTGTAAGGTGCTGTGGGTAGAGTCTGACTGCACCTGTGCTGCACACACATAAACACACAATGACTTTGGTTACTGAAAGATGATAATACGCCAATAAAAAACCTCAACTCCCTCACAAAATAACCCACATAACAGTACTTACTCATACTATTTGCAAGTGATTGATCGTCATCCTGAGTGGGAATGACTTGTAAGGTAAAACTAATACTCCAATGAAAAACTTAGAGAAAACGGTTTAACTCAATCTTCCTCCCTTTCTCGTAAAAGACGTTTAAATTTAGAGCAGTGAAATATATCTAATCATAATCAACATCGTGGTTTCAATGCTTGCAATATTGCAGTCACAAATGACTGCTTTGACGCAGCTTTTTGTAGGTTCTAACATTTATTGGCCATGCATAAAAACACGGTTTGCCAATTCTATTTTGGGCTAGATGGATGGGTTTTCACTGTTGCTGATGCCCACACCTGATTTAGATCTTAGTGGACGACATGCTTCAGCTCGGGAACAGACGCAAGAATATTGTTATGACGGAAAAGAAAGAGTAGACAAGAAAATATGGCTTAATTGCAACCCTCAATGCGATATTCAAGAATAGTTTTGCACAGTTAAGTTTTCTTAATACTGTGAAGCCCTAGTTAGGTTTTACTAACTATTTGTTTCGCCGCCATCAGTTTTCAGTGTCCTGGGCTAAGAAAGTTTAATTCACCTTGGAACCCGGGTCAGGGATTCTCTCATACGTCGAGATGTAAGCTGTGGCAGGGACGGGAAAACACTCTCACCCAGTGTTGGACAAAACCTGCTAAAATAAAACAAATATGGTGGACAACATGTGGAATTGTGTACTCTGAAGTAGGAAGTGGCTGCTACAGAATGTACGGGTACATCACAATGATTTAGAACATCATCGAAAAGTTAATTTCACAAAACAGCTCAGTTGTTCTTCTCCTTAGCTCGAGTAAGACGCTTCTGATGATGTCTCTGGATAAGGAGATGTCTCATATATGGAATGCGAAATATATTAAAATATGTTATGAAATAAATGAACTTTTTTATCATATTCTAGTTTATTAAGATGCACCTGCACAGCGGCTGTCAGGTAAAGAGGATTTTCCTCTTTGTTACTAATTACTGTTGATTCTTCATCCAGTAAGCAGAGAAAAACCAAAAGGTCTCTGTTTAGAGTGCATGTATGGAAAGCTATGCAAATTAGAGTGACCTGACCAGAAGTCTGATAGCAGTACAGGTTAACTTCCCGTTTTGATCTTTACAGTCCTGTGAAACTTACCTCACAAGCATGTATGACCGATTTCTATTTGCATCCAATTATGTTCGACTGTGTGCAGATGTACTGATAAAAGGGAAAAAGTTGGCTCTATTATGGTGTTTCTAATAGAAATTACGAATACGATCAGGAATTTCCCTTTGTTTTTCAGCTCTTAAACCAACCTCAATTTAAATTTTATATTTTTTCCTTTTGTATACTTACAGGAGCTGTCTTATGTTGTTCCAGTCCACGCACATTGTGGGCACTTTGGTGCTACAATGCTCATGAAATTTATAGCCGCATGTTTGGCAACGGAATCCATTAAGGAGAAACTTCTGGCAAATGTCGCAGAAGGCTAGCTTAAGATATGTCTTCCGGACCTAAATTTAAAAAGAAAAAGAAGTAAAGAAAAAGTAAAGAGATTTTCCCTCTGCAGTAATATTTTAAAACAATAGAAGCTGTAATGGTTAACTTACAAAATTATGCGTTGTCAAAGGAACGTGATCTAAAACCTCGACCAGCAGCTCTTCCCCGATCAGCGAGGCTGAATCAGTGTTCCAGTCCATCCTGGATTTTTTACTGATTTGAAAATAAATAAATAAACAACCAAACATATTTAATACCCCCCAGTGAGAGTGTTGAATAATCTTTACAAGCTCTGGATTTCCTGAGTTTACCTTTTCTGTCCGGCATGCAGCTTGAAGACGGCGCAGCACTGAGGCTGCAGACCCCGCACCTTCAAGGCTTTGATCAAACAGCTGTAAAGAGTCATACCTGGTCGCACATTTACCTGAAAGACCAACAACTAATATTAATGACAGTAACAAATCAATTCTGAAGCCTTTTTCGGAGCCTGGAATCTCACGACTTACCACAGTGCGCTGCTGGTTTGGGAGGAAGACGCGGATTGTGCTGCTAGCCTTAGAGTCTGACATCTTGCTATCGTCTGAGGAGCGTCGCTGGCAGGTGAAGCCCTGGACAATGGTTGGGGACAGGCAGGGGCCCTCAAACGGTGAGTCCTTCATTCCGAAACCATTGCTCAGGGTCTTCCACGCTCCTTGAAAGTGGTCCATCAGTAAAACAAACACTCACAGTGGTCTGAAAAAAAAGAAACATGCATCACCTTTGCCTGAATTCTTTCATTACGGGACATTAGTGTTGTATACATTTGATGCAAAAGATCAAATGTATGCAACATTTGAATAAAATGCATGCATGCTAAGAAAAGGGAAATGTTTTTGCACAAAATAATCCAAATTTACAATTGTTCAACCTTGCAGTCTATTTCAACACCAAGGAAACCACTACAGATGGTTTGAGCGCTTGAGCGTCCTTTTTTGTCTGCAGGGAAAAAAATTTAGCAAAACAAGATATTTGGGTTACAGCATCATAAGGTTACAGGTAATCTTCAAACATAATCTTGCTGAGAGAAACCCTCTAGGACTGTGCTAATGATTCGATTAATTTTAAAAAGGTGTAGGTAATGGCAACAAATAAAGTGATGCCAGAAAAAAGGGAAGATTTACATTAAAATTTCTTTTGTCTTTGTCCATTTAACGCTGAAAGCAAATATGATAATCTGTACTGAACCTTTTTTCCTTCCATTGTCAGACAACAATGTAATACTACATCTCGACTGTGTTCAGGGCCAAACTGTATAAACATGCACAGGACGAAAATAAGTTGACTATGTGGTTCTTAAAAAGAAAAGAAAAAGCAAGGCCCCCATAACCAAACATGCCGTCTTTTTCAGCTTTGTTTGCACTACAAACAGCAGTGTTTTATTGTAAATACAGAGGTTTTTGCCCATTCTTGGCAGCCACTTTATGCATGGGGACCATCAGCTTGCATAACTCTAATTACCACTGCTTTATTTATACAAAGACCTGCTGACCCTGGAGAGATAGTTTTTTTTTAACAACTGTTAGTAGTTAGTTATTCCACCAGACCTGTTGGTTTGTTAGGTGTGAACAAAAGCTAAAAGAAAACAAACTTTGAGAATAATGGGTGTTTACACTTTCCTTTATGCTCCTGGATTTCAGTTGATAATAAGTGCTGCTATGTATCCAGAAAAGGGCATAAACACAGAATAGAACTACAAATAAAAGGCAGTATAAGTTGCACTGCAATGTAATTGGAAGCTTTACATAGTTCTGTAATTATGAATGTAGGTGGGAAAATTATGCAGGGTCGAAAGCACCACAATGCAGTATAGATTTTAAACTAAATTGTAAATGAAAAACAAGTCACTTTATATTTTTAAATGTGGAAGTAATGAATAAGGTGTATATTAAAATATGGACATCATTTCAAAACTGAAACTCGTGTTAAAATCATATAATGTTTTTCAGTATTTATTTGCCTATGAGTGAACGTTCCTGTGCTGCTGTATGCTGTGCATAAACTAGTTTAAACTGTCAATCTGGCTCATCAAATAGAACCCCAACATATAATTAGTTAATCTGAACAGCAAGTCAGTTTAAGATCAATCATCTTTAACTATAGTTGAGTTGGTCCCACCCATCAACTGACCCTCCATATCTTTGAAAGCACCCAGAGTTCAAAGATTAAACAAATTACCAAATTATTTGTTCTTTAATTCATTTTTTGTGTCTTTAAACATAAACAAATAGATTGTTTTAATGCATTTATTTTCAAATTTATTTAAACTGACATAACGAGTTATAATAATAATATAAATATCATGCATCATTGAGTATGAGGATACCATTTGATCTCGAATCACTTGACTGTTGATTATACTGCTGGCTGCTTGGTCCCCTCAAAAACCACTTGTTGTTTGCCATTGTGGGTTGCAGAATTTCCAAAAATAAACAGAAAAAACCCTCTTTTTTTTTTTTTAGCAATGCAATGTAGCCATGGATTGTAGTTAAAGTTTTGGCCTGATTTGTTAGTTTTTTTACATGTAGCTATATTCCAAAAATAAACTGATTTCATGTGTGAGCAGATACCTAATTAGCTATGGTAAGGTCTAAAAATGTAACTGTATTTTTATTTTTTTATTCTTAAGCCAAGATCTGGCTGTAATGTCTACACTGAAAAGAATGGAAACTAAACCGCTTCTTTGTTACCAGGCAGAACATTTCCTGTTGCTGTTTTAAACCGTTTTAAATATATGTTCTAACGAATTTGAGCATCGGGCCAAATGAAGAGACTCAATTATCTGACATTTATTCTGAACTGCAAGAAAAGTAGATCATTAATCAAAGACCATGTTGGTAATAACTACAAAAAAGATAAATCAAACGCTTTTCACAGGTTTAAATGTAAGTTGAGTTAAATGAATTTCCTCAGAATTTTAGCTTTCACAAATGCTCTAATTGTCTTTTTTTAACCTACATACAAGATCCTGGTATAATTTAAAAGTTATTTAATTGCCATTTGAGGTGAAATTGTGTGTTGACATACAACTCTTGAAGAGTTAACCAACATGCCTAAATACACTGCGGCACTTTCAACCCTCCATAGAGATGGTCGGCGTGTTAGCCTTTATTTACGATTCGCGCTGTCGAAATCACTACACTCAGGGCTTTGCATCGCAGCCAAACAAAATTAATAAAACGAACGACTACCATTAAAATACATTTCTATCATTTCTGAAACTGAGATGTAACCATAAATGTAGCTACGGGTGTTTACATGAGGCCTGGTTGTTTCAGTTAAAACACTGAAACTCCCCGAAGGCCCTCATAAGGCAGACTCTATGGTTGCACTTCACGTCCTTTCTTTCTCTGTTGCACGTCTTGTTCATTTGGAGCGTTTTAACCGATAAAGTTAGTGTCAATAAAAGTCCTTCAAAGAGCAGTCAAACTTGGATCTGTAGGTTGTGTGTGCTCACCAAGAGAAGTTAAAAAAGTCCTGCTCCGCCATAACTTTAGGAAAAAGTGGCGTCGGTGACATCATCATAATTGCAACGCATTCAAAGAAGAAAAAAAAAATAGGAAAAAGAAGTCAAAGCTGGTGAAGATCCCGACGTTTAATCAAATAATCCTACAGCCAGGATTACTGCGTTAGTTAAAGAAGCGAAGGTCACAGGTGAGTGCTTTTATACGAACTACCTAAAACAACAGGAAAAGTTTAATCCTTCATCGTGTAGAAATGCGGGAAAAAAAATCCTTTGGTCCCTCAAAATCCCACAACGAGGGATTTTCTTCAGGTGCAGGTGGCGAAGCACTTTCCAAAGTAGAAGTCCGATTAGCTGCTTCGTAATGCGGCGCTGTTACAATCACTATTTACGTTGTTTTGGGAGAAGGTGAAGCGGGCTGACTTGGTGTCGTGCGTCCGTCTGACGCCAGTGTTTGAAACAGGACCTTGCAGTCATAACAAGACCTGCAAACATCGCTTATACTGCGTAACTATTGCACACCCTTAAGCCCTCCCACCGAGGCGACACTGTTGCTTTTACCTCGGCAAGATAGGCAGTTCGTTGTTTTTAACGCTCCTATGTTGATTTAATTGCATTTGACTTATACACACTTTAAAGTCCTGCTGTGTAGTCGACGTAGTTTTAAAGCTGTGTACATAAACAACTGTAAGCAACAACCATCTTTTTGCAAAGTTAAAAACACGTGAAAGGTTAACATGATTTTACAACTTAGTTTGTTAAAATAAGCTAAAGTTTTTTTTTAAAGGGCGAGCAAATTACCAACCAGTGGACTATTTTAAGGGAGTAACTCATATTACCATGCGCGCCCTCTTCCGGCCAAATGTGGATACTGCAACATCTTAGGTTTGGGAATTTACTTTCTTTTATTCCTGCTCTTCATGTCACATTTGACATATTTAGTATAAAAAACATAGAATGCATTCCACGGAGCTTGCATAGTTAAAAAAAAGTCATCTTATATTCCATAGGACAGCAACGCATTTTACCTCTTATTTGCAGTGAATGAGATATGTTTTTCAAACATTATCACTGTTTCTACTACCCCAGAAATGGCTTATTCCCCCTGAATCTGACCTTGAAATAATATAACTGAGAAACTAAACCCATCTCCACTTACCATGTGTTCACCATGTCTGTGGCATCCCAGTCTGGGTCCCCTGAGGTACCCAAATCACAGATGGCCCGGAGGTCCTTTTAGCAAACTGGAGTTGGCACCATCTTAGAGGCAATCAGCTTTGCTAACATCCTGTGTCTGCATCTCCTGATGGGTTCAGCATATATGGTTTCCATAAGGCAGCTTCAGACAGTTTCAATGAGAGATTGAAACATAAACCTATGTTTCTTTAAAAGCAAAATATGCATTAACTTAGACTTTTTGGACTTTTCGAATACCTATGTCCTTCTGCCAGAGAAGTAACCAATCCAATAACTAACAGAAACACCAACTAATGTTTCTGTGAAGAAGAAGGTAGGGCTTTGTCATTGTGAATCTTTTAAGGTATCCCTCCCCACATACAACTCTGCTACTGCTCCTAATAAGAATATGACTTAATTAGCTTTGAATTTATGCCAGACAGGTTATTATTGTGGTTATTTCCCTGACTGAAAGTCTACGAGCTTCTAAAAGTACGATGATGGAAAACAGAAAACCTAGTGCTAGAGCTTTAGATCCAAGGCCACCTTAAGACAGATGAGAGCATCTCTTCCACATATTGATCCATGCACTGAGCACTCTTAGCTGAAATGTTTACAGCTCTAATGAGTGCCTCTGTCAGTCCTCCTGTTTTCAACAAACAATGCATTCAGGTCTCTTTAAAGAGTTGGGGGTAATAGAAACACATTTCTTTTTAAATGTGAATTTTAGGTTTTTTTAACACCTGGATTCAAATGTAAAATGTTTCATAAAAACTCAATTAGACGTGTTTTTGTAGTTGATTCATTCATAAACATATCTAAATTATGTTCTATTAATAAACCATTGTAGATATTCTCTAATCCACGCATAGTAAAAATTATGCATACTATCTTAAATATAAACAGTACATACTCTTTCACTGATATTTGGTTTAATGCATTTTCCGGAGTTGCAGAGAAACCCCATACTTTTTTGTTGTCATCATGAATCTTCTGGCATAATTCTGGTTGAATATTTGACTTTTCTTATCATCATCAGTAATAGTGGAGTTTATTTATATTGGGTAGATTCCTGGCACAGACAGCATCTTTACAGGGTTGAGGTCAGGGCCTTTCCAGAAACTCAATATTTCATCCATTGAAAAACCAGCTTTGATGTTTGTTCATGGTTCAGTTGGAACACTCAACCGTCTCCTAATTGCAACCATCTAGCTTCAAGTTGAGGTTGAGTTAAAGAATTTGGAGTTAGTGCTCTGTTTTTATCATTCTATCCCCACTTTTCTCCCAACCCCAAAAAGTCCCAAACTGGCAGTTTAAACAAACGCTATCAGGGACACGGGGCAAACCCCCAAATTTTTGACAGTTTGGTAAGGTATTATTTAGTTTTCAAACCTTGCCTTTACTCCTACAAACATATACCTATTTGTCTCCTCTTCCATAAAACTATCCTGAAAGAAGCCCCTGCGTAAAACAGTGGAAATTTTAGTCGGCTGAAACGATTTTGGGACAGTGGTTTTTTCTTGGCCCGGCACCCTTCCCAGTTCAGGGTGTTTAAAACTTGCTTAAACTGGCGACAGTGACACTGATGTTTCCTGCGTTTCCCCGTTCATGGTTGGGTAAAAGTTTTTTTTGGTTTTCCTGGGTTTTTCTTAAACACCCTATCAGTTTTTTCCTTTTAAATCTAGTGGACAGTCAGGCCATAAAGGTTTTTTTAAACTAGACATAACCAGATCTTCCATCATAACCATGACTCCACATACACATGTAAAAACTACTTTTAGAATTTAAAAAGCCGTCTAACAGCTTCTGGAATTGCCCCGACCTAAACTCTGTTAAAAATGTATGAATTATGCATAAAAGCTAGGCCTGTTCCAGGAAACAAATTTAATAAATTCTACCATTTCTGATAAAAGGAGTGGTTGAATATTCAGTCAGAATGTTGCCAGAAGCTTGTTGATGGTCACAGTGGCTTGCAAAAGTATTCATGCCCCTTGGTTTTTTACCTATCCTGTTACATTCTGACCTTTAATTTAAATGTTTTTTTTTTTTTTTTATTTTAAATTTTATGGACTAAAACCCAAAATAGTCTTTAAATTGGGGGATGTGAAATATTTTATAATATATTATAATAATATTATAGTATATATTTTATTATATTATTATAATATATATATAAAATATAAAAAATTATATATATAATAATTTTATATTAATATATAATTTAAAGAAAAAACTGAAAATTGGCATGTGCTACATATTTCCCCCCCCTTTTTCTAGGAGGGGCCCCCAATAAAAAAATTTTGGTGCAAAACCCAAAAAATTTTTAGAAGCACATAATTTGTGAAATGGGGAAAATTTCCCCCTGTGTGGGAATTAAGTGTCGCATTATCTGGCATAAACACCTTTTTCTGAAAGGCCCCAGAAAGGGTGCAGCAAAACAAACAGAAAACTCACCTATGTAGATCAAGGGGCTTTTCCCCAAAAAAGTTAGGGACCCGATTATTAAAGTCGAAATCAGGGTGGGGTTTAAAAAATATCCAAATCTTTGATGTTCCCTGGAGCACCATTAAATCTACCATCTTCAAATGGAATGCACATGGTACCCAAAAAATTAAAAGGGGGGGGCCAAAAAAAAAAAAAAAAAAAGGGAAGGGGGGTTGGTTTATCAAGAGGCACGAGACCAAAGGTACCCCCGAAAAAGGGAAATTTCAAGTTTCCCCGCAGAGCCCGGGGGTATCTGTCCTTAGCACCACAATAACTCCATAGAGCTGGGCTTTATGGAAGAGTGGCCAGGAAAAATTACCTAGTGTTAAAAATAAGAAAGCACGTATTGAGTTTGCCAAAAGGCACGTGGGGATTCTCTAAATGTATGGAAGTAGGTGCTCTGGTCAGATGAGACTAACATTAAACTTTTCAGGACAACGACCAGAAGCATACTGGTAAAGCAACACTCAAGTGGTTTAAGGGGAAACATTTAAATGTGTTGGAATGGCCTAGTCAAAGTCTAGACCTCAATCCAATTGAGAATCTGTGGTTAGACTTGAAGATCGCTGTTTACAAGCAATAACCATCCAACATGATGGAGCTAGAGCAGTTTTGCCCTGAGAAATGGGAAAAAATCACAGTGGCAAGATGTGGCAAAGTCATAGACTTACTCAAAGTGACTTGCAGCTGTAATTGCCGCAAAGAGCGGCTCTACAAAATACTGACTGGTATTAAAGCAATAAAAAAAGTATTACTTTTTTTTTTTATTGCTTCACAATAAAAAAAAGTGATACTTGAAAAATGCCAAGGGGGATGAATAGTTCTGCAGGGCAACGTTGCTCCTCTGTAAAGGAAATCTACGTATATATAAGCAGGTATGTATGTGAATATTTTTGACCACACATGGATTACAGAAAATCTGCAATAAATTAAAACTTGTATGCTCACATCCTGTTTTTAAAACTCACTGAAGTAGTTTGCTGTAAGATTCAACACTAAGAAAGAATGCTTCAAAGGCCCAAAATAAAAATGGGATCCATGCAGATGACGAGGGTGTGTACACTTGTCACTGACAACAAACATGTATCATTTTAATACTCAATAGTAGTTTGGATTTCTAAATAGTGTTGGTCTTTCATAATTTAGGTAACTTAAGGAAGTTTATCAAGTGGCTCACAAAAAGATACTGTCATAAAACATTCAAATTTCAAACCAGTTGCTGTATTGGGGTATCTGCAGTATGTTGGGGCTCATTAGATCATTAATTCTCAAACTGTATACGTGCAAGTAGTAGAGCAGCCTTTAGTGAAACTCATAATAAATGCTAGTGTTTTTATGGTAAAAAAAGAATATATTAACTAGAGATGCAATGATGGGGTTTTCCTTGCCAGCACTAATTTCTGCTTTTTCTTAGAGATACAAATTGTTAAAGTGCAAATAATCGGTTCTCCTCATCCTTCAGGTATCACTCAATAATATATTTTGAGGTCTTAGTGAAAAGTCTCTCACTTTTCCACTCAGAATTTTAACGTCCGGGGATATTTATGTTCCGCTTTCCAGCGTTAAACTTGGAAATGTCAACTAAGTTAAATGGATTGCATAACCCGCTTTAAACAATCATGCAAAGCCAGTGAATATTTTTTCCCTATTTTGCTTTTATGTCAACAAAAACAAAACAAAAAAAAACTGTTTAAAAATTATGGTAAATGAAGTACTTGCTCTTATGTATTGAGGCGATCTGTCAAATGAAAGATTTGAAAGCAATTGTTTTAGATCTTCAATATAAAGTAGGGGGAAAAGGAAAGTGAAGTTAAATCTATTAAAGGCAAAATGGAACCGTTCCTTGACCATGATTGGCCAATATCCAGAGGCGGTGTCCAGACATCTTCGCATATTATTGGTTGCTTGTCGAGTCGGCGGCCAATGACTGTGCCGGTTTTTACTGGATAATGCGAATGACAATTCAGGAACTCCTGCTGGCACCGCATGTAGCGCAAAGAAGGAGGCGTAAACACTGACACAGCTAGGTAGCCATCAAGGTAAGCAATAAAATGGCATTAAATTCACGTACTCGTGGTCCGGTTCATGTACATTCATTTTGTAATTATCCGTGTTAAAATTAGCAGTGGCGTAAACTTTGTTGTTTGGTTTGATTCCTCCCGCGAATAGGTACTGCTTTTAATTATGTTGCTCCCCACAAAAACTCATGCAACGGGCTGTTAGCCCGGCCTGCTAACGCTACCTCGTCACAACGACTTTGGTGTGTGCGCCCTGGCGGGAAATTTTGTTTTTAAGGCATATTCCCCCGAACGCCCACCAAAACGCGTGTATTGCGGGTATTAATTGCAATTAGTGACGGCTCGTCGGGTTCTTACTGGGCGGTGTGGATCGATCGTCGACTGAAGCCCGTTTCTTGGTCGTGAGGTGCTGAGCTAATGTTTGCTAGCAGCTAGCCTAGCCAGCGCTACTGTCTCGCGAGCACGCAGGAGAAAAACCAACGTGACTAGGCCAACGTTAGCGGAGTTTCAACCTTTTGCTTTTGGGTTTCTGTTTTGCGAGCGGGTAAACAATTAGCATTTACGCCTCACGTCTAAAAACCTGAAAAGTGTGTGACCCGTTTAGGCGTTTTAAGCAGTTGGCTCTATATTCTCGGTTAGACTTGTGGCTTTGTTGCTGTTAAACACGCGTAATCTTAACACGATGGGACGCGCTACTCACGGCGTGCTCTCGCAGTTATTCCTCTGGTAGTCAGCAGATTTGCAAGATCGTAGATTTAAGATTCATTTCAATCTGTCTAAAAATATCGTATGAAAATGTCTGACTTTCACAGAAAGTTTAAATTGCCAATTTTTGACGTTTTAGCCAATTCGTGTCCTGAGTTTATCGTAGGTCCTATTTTTAGGAGCCTCTTTACCATACTTAGTATTCACGTTAGTGCCTCATTAACTTCCATTCTTCTTGACCTGATGTCTTCAGCAAGCAGAAGTTTGACCTAAAGCAATCACGACATGATCCTACTGAGGAAGTGTCTGTAAGTTAGCTCAGTAGTTAGTCTGATGGTTTGTTTATCTTAGACGCAGCAGCTGATGAATGTGTCTCCCTAATTGTAGAGTAGAACCCCACATGGTAATCATTTTGTTGGTTTGACTGAATTTTGAAGAACCATGTTGAAATAAGTACGAAGAATTTCTAATTTTAGAAACTAAAGCAATTGGAGTGGAATTTATTGGTGGACTTTGTTCAATTCTGTTAATGTAGAATCAAATGTTATCTGAAGGTACTTTACAAGGCAAACAGATCAAATGTGTATACAGAAATAATCAAGTCAATCCAACTACTTAAACAGATTAAAATTCAACAACATACTTCTCCAGATCCAATTCTATCGTAGTTATAATCCTGAGTGAGTTTTGTTTACCTCTGTTATTTATTTCTGTAGGTTATGGAGATGAGCAGCAACAGTGAGTGCTTTGGATGTGGCCGCTCTGGACATTGGGTCAAGCATTGTCCTAATGCCAGTGGTGCGCGTGGACGTGGCAGGGGCAGGGGACGAGGAAAGGGTACTGTTTGCTTTTTTTTTGGAAAAGATGATTGTCATATAAAACTTTGTTTTGTTACACAATCCCAACTTCTTTTTGGCTTTGTTTATTTTTCTGGATTCCATATTTTAACCATCCAACTTTAATTAATCCTAGGGCCTTACTCATTGTTTAATCTTATATTTATTCATTGTTATAGTGTTAAAAGCTAAGCAGACAACCCAAAAAGTTTTGATACAAGAAAAAAAAACCCGCTCTTATTTGCATATTGTTTTTGACATCACAGAGCTGTTCTGTTATCGGTGTGGAGACCAGGGACACATGGCCAGGGACTGTGACCAAACTGAGGATGGTGTGTAATGTAGTTCTTTTATATTCTGTATCAGCTGTCTCTTACAGTTAATGCAGTTATAATCTTTTTATTTCCACCACCTGTGTGTCCAGCGTGCTACAACTGCCACAGGAGTGGTCACATCTCCCGGGACTGCAAGGAGCCCAGGAAGGAGAGGGAGCAGCTCTGCTACACCTGTGGCAAAGCCGGTCACATGGCTCGTGACTGTGACCACGCCAACGAGCAGAAGTGCTACTCCTGCGGCGGGTTTGGTCACATTCAAAAGCTTTGCGATAAGGTGAAATGTTACAGGTATGTGCAGTTTTAGAAATTGCTTAGCTATTTTATTTTTTTTAATTACTCTTTCATAAAGTTCTCATGCTTTGTATTTTGTCGTCTTTAGGTGTGGTGAGATTGGTCACGTCGCTGTGCACTGCAGTAAAGCCAGTGAGACCAACTGCTACAACTGTGGAAAGGCGGGCCACCTGGCAAAAGAGTGCACCATTGAAGCAACCGCATAATCAGCACCCTCTGTTGCCCCTCCTTTTTTTTCAGATTGATGGTTGGTTGTATTATTTTCTCTGAATCCTCTTCACTGGCCAAAGGTTGGCTGACAGAGGCTAGTCCCAGGCCTGTGAGCCTCTCGATATGTAATACAAAGAAAGGGGTGATAAAAAATATCTTTCTGCATTCAATACAAAAAATGTTTTAGTTTGGTAGCGGTGTTATGTATAATGCTTTGTTAAAGAACCTCCCCCTTTCCAGGCCACTGGTGATCAGTGAGGAATAAACGGGACTGAACATATGGGAATCTATAGGACCTCTGAGCTTGTGGACGTGCATCTCAGTAAAATGAGATGGAAGACAGGAGTAAATGGAAACCAAACATCCATGTGTGGTTATTTTGGTTTGTTTTAGCGGAATCTGAGTTGGCCAAGAGAGTTTGACATGGAAACAGTTCATAACATGATGCATTTCAGCCCTTCAAGCAGCTACAAGTGGGCGATAACAAACGCTATATTACTAAGATATAAAAAAATTTTGAAGGTATTAAAAAGAAACATGCTCTTTTATAGAAATCTGTTTACAATTTAAATATCACTTTGGTAGTCCAAGGTAGATTTTCTGTTTAAAAAATGGCTTTGGAAATGTTCTGGTTTCCTTTTTTTTTTTTTTCTTTTTTTTTTTACCTTGGCAAAAATTTAACATCAAGAACAGTCGTCAGAAACGCAGAATTAGGAGTTATTTGGGAATGACAAATGTTTTCACAGAAATCAAAATGTTATTTTTGTACAATATCACTTAGACTACTGTATAAATACCATTTGCTTGTACTCAGTTTTTAAGTCGGAAGGAAAGTGCAACTGAAGTCCTAGAAAATAGAAATGTAATTTTAAACTATCAATAAAGCTGGAGGAGCACGGGGAGGTGTGTTTTTGTTTGATTTCATTGCAACACTTACGGCACAAAACACAGTTTTAACTGTTCGTTATAATTCAGTTTATGTAGCAATAGCTTATAACAAATGTCATTTCAAGGCACTTTACAAGACAGATGAGTCCAATTTTAATTCAGTTGTATTTAAATGTAATCAAATCCAACCTTATAAACATGCAAATTGATTTTGAGGGTACGTATAAAGACATGCAGGCAAATTCAGTTTATAATGTAGCATAAACACGTGATTTAAGGAAGCCCAGTTATTGACTGCTGTGGTTCTTCATACAAGCTTTTTAAGAATGCAACAGTAGTTTGATTAAAGGAATATTTAAATAGGTAAAATTATTTTACAAACATATACGATGTAGCATTTACATTAAATCTGCAACATTTCTTTCCAGTTTAATATACGTAGCGGGGACAATCAGCAGATTGCATCGCTGACTGGATGCAATCTGCTGGGTTTCCTTAGACAGAAAAACTTTTTATCCAATTAGAATAAATAACTGAATCTGACTGCACTGTCAGATGATTAAGATTAATTGGAATGTATGTACCTGACTTTTGTGAAGTGCCTTGAGACGACATGTGTCGTGAATTGGCGCTATATAAATAAACTGAATTGAATATACGTAGCCAAGCATATTTATGCTGTTACTTAAACTGGGGGGGAGGTTTGCCGCAGATGTAGGACATGAGGACAGACTGATCCATGTGATGTGTGTTTCAAGCAGAATACGGAACTTCATGTTCTTCAGCATCCATCGCGTGCTTTGGGGAACAGATACACAACCCACCTTTAATTATATGCAGAAAATTGCGATGATGTCAAATGTGACAAATGAGATTCGCTGTTTGTCCAAATAAGAGCTGAAAAGCTCCACCTCGGGTGTCTAAAATGGCAGCAGGGGTTGCGGTGCAGATGCAGCGCATAGAGACCCTCCTCCTCCTCATTCTGCGTCACCGGCTCTGCTCCAGTCACATTTAAAGGAAAAAACAAGCCGAGCAGCCAGCCATCGCGGCCGGTGTGAGCCGGCTCCAGCTTCATGTGGGGGGTGGTCTTCATTTATACATATATACACAAGTATTCTTTTTTTGTTTCTAAACCCCCCCGCCCAAGGGGTAAGCAAAGGAGATGAGGGGACTCCTGTCGTTTTTCCGGGGCCTGCACACCGTGAGTAACCGTCAAGCCAAGCGCAAGGCTGGGATTGTCGGTTCTCGGTGCGGGCTTTGCGGAACTCAGTCTGTGAACAAGGTACGGTCCGAACTGTTGCTGCTCCTCGGCTCAGAAGAACAATAACCAAAGCCGGGTTGTTTGTCGTTTCGTAAATTTGCTACAATCTAACGAATGGGGTCGGCGTGAAATGTTTTACGGAACTTCTGTGAGCCGTGGATGCGCTGACGGCAGCTAAACAACGGGGCGAGGATGGGGGTGTCCTGACATCAGGGCGCAGGCAGCAGTAGCTTCTGTATTTTCGCAGTCGCTTATACGCTAAGATTTTTTTGTTTTGTTTTGTTTTTTTAAGGATTCCGCCTCAAATTAGGCATATTAGGCATATTTGGAAAAGCTTTGGGATGTGGTAATCGTTAGAGCCGGCCCAAGGCACACGCAAATTAAGCTACTGCCGAGGGCCACCCAGACCAGCAGGGGGCACCCAAGAGCTTTTCTCACTGAAAACTCAGACTTCAAATCTTCAGGAATAGCCTACTCACTGCAAAGGTTCAAATGAACCTTTAATGGCAAATTTCAAAGAATTTAAAATGTTTTAACCATTAAACGGTTGTTACAAGAAATTATAGTTACATAAATGTCCTTTTTGAAACTCTTAGTTTTTAGAGTTTTTTATAATATATATATTATATTATAATAAAATATAGAATAAAATATTATATATATATATATATATTTTTAAATATTATATTTGATTTTTGCCCCTCTAAATAAAAGTGATTTTCCAAAAAGTAAATCTAAAATTTTTTTTTCCCTCTTTTTTTTTTTATTTTGGGAAAATTTTTTTTTTCCCAAAAAAACCAAAAATTAACCTCGCCAATTTTTTAGTTTCCTGCCCCAGAAAAGCAAAAGGGGAACAAGTAATGAATTCAAATAAAAAGCGGGTTTTTTTTGCAGATAGCAAAACCCTTTGGGGGCCAAAGGGGGATAGAAATAAACTTTTTAAAAATAATGCGTTGGATTTTAAATTGGGAAAAAAATTTTAAAAATTGTATTCTTTTTTTAAAAAAAAAACCGACAAGGGGAATTGATTTTCCCACTAATTATTTTTAGGATTTATGAAGAAATTTAAAACCCCAGGCACTGGATTTTTTTTTAAAGGGGTTTTAAACAAAGTAGGGGGAATAAAGATTCTTGCAGGGAAAAAAATTTTTCAGAATTTTTTTTGTGAAAAAATTTAAAAAATTTTAAAACCCTCCGTTTCCCAAAAATTTTAACTTGTATTTATATCCCTATACAATTTTAAAAGTGAATGCTGAAAAAAACATTTGTGATTTAGCCCTTAAAAATTTTTTTGGCTAGCTAGTGAACAAAATTACTGGGGGGTTTTTAAATAAAAATTGTCCCAAAAGTAAAGTTTGGGGGCCCATTTTTTTTAAATTGTTGCTGGGGGGTTGGCAGGGTGTGATAGACAACGGGGGGGGATAAAGGGGCCCCAAAAAAATTTTGGGGCCCCCTCGGGCGCCCCGCGGACCAAAACCCCGGGCAATTTCCTACTTTTCCCTCACCATAGGTTTTCTTTTACATTATCATGACCCCCCCCTTTTTTACGTACTTTTTTAGTCCATTTAGACCCAAAAAACTGTTCTAAAAAAACCAGGAATTAATCAATTATGCCCCATTATAAGACCCTTTGTGGCCAAAAATTTTATCAAATAAAATTTTGAGAAATTAAAAGGGATACCAAATTTTAACTGGGGGAAATTTTAAATTTAAATATCCAGGGCCTGATTTAAAGGGAATGGGGGCCCCCCTGGGCTACAGCCCGGGGTGGTACCTTTTTTTCCCCAATTTAAATTTACCCCACTCAAAAAACCCAAAATGGGGCCCGGGAAAGGGTCTGTAGGGTACTCTTATTTTCACAATTTCATGTGAAGGCAATGAGATTTGTTTGAAATCAAGTTTTTCTGCAACAGGATATTTCATTCTGGGCATGAGTAAAGTTGAAGCCTCTGGGGAACATTTTATACCAGGTTTGAAGACCGATCATTTAAAGTGATTTTCTGATTTTCTGCTTATAGTCAAATTGCGTTTCCGTGCCACCAAAAGATAGTGTCAACCAGAGGGAGGTTGGTCAGAGTCTTAACTTCAAAGACAGAAACAAATATGGAGTGGCTTAGGTACATGGGTATGATATGGTTTGATTGAGAGTATACAACAGAGTTAGGAAAGGACACAAAGATGCAAAATAAAGAAATACGTGAATAAAGTGCTTGTAATAAGACTGCTTTATCAGAGGGGGCCAGTGGGACAACTGGTGGCGCCACCTAGAGGGGGACACTGGTAGAAATGTTAGTAAATTCTGATCCCCCTATATGGAGCAACTGATTTTCATTCCTTTTTATTGGATAAAAATTTTAAAACCAACTTTTTGTACAACTTCTTCTTTTTGCCTTTCTTTCATGCAGTTTACATTATGTATTAGCTTGTCTCTTTCTCCTCTTCAGCCACAGCCCAGATTTGGGCTGCTGTTCGACATCGATGGCGTGCTTGTCCGAGGAAGGATGCTAATCCCTGCAGCCAAAGTGGCTTTCGAGAAGTTGGTCGACTCTCAGGGACAGTTTGTGGTGCCAGTTGTTTTTGTCACTAATGCAGGGAACTGTCTTCGACAAACAAAAGCAGACCAGCTCTCTCACATCCTGGGAGTGCCTGTGAGTTATAAAACACCCTCTGTTCTTTTGATTTGTCTGGTGTACCCTGACATTTCTGTTAAAATTGCTTGCTTTACTTTCAGATTACGCAAGACCAAGTTATCATGTCCCATAGTCCCCTGAGGATGTTCAAGAAGTTCCACGAAAAATGTGTCATGGTGTCAGGACAGGGACCTGTCCTGGAAATTGCTAAAAAGTATTATTAAATTTTGCCCTTTTTACATTGCTTTTGATTGTTTGCAAGACCTGAAAATTAATTCTTTGTTAAAATTCTGTATTTAGCGTGGGCTTTAAGAATGTTATCAGTATTGACATGGTGAGGGAGTCATACCCGTTGCTGGATATGGTGGATCACAACAGACGACCCAAACTACCGGTAAGATATTGCAACCATTGCTAGAAGTTAGATGTTTTTGTTTAAAAAACTATTTTTAAAAAGATTTTTTTCATATAAGACACAATTCATTCTCTTCTTTTGTTTCAGTCCAGTCCTGTAGTCAACCTTCCTAAAGTTGATGGTATGAACAAACCTCTTGTATTTCCTTCTTAACGTTATATTTTTGCCATCTCAGATGTTGCGTCTCATTGGTTTACCTCACTTGCAGCTGTGGTTTTGTTCGGGGAACCAATCCGATGGGAGACAAACCTGCAGCTGATAATTGATGTTTTATTGACCAGCGGTAACCTCAACAGTCCTCACCAACCCCATGGAATACCTCAGCTCCCCCTTTTGGCATGCAACATGGACCTGATGTGGATGGCAGAGGCGAACTCTCCAAGGTAATCTTGTAAAAAGTTAATTTTGTCCCAGGATGTTTTATGATGTTTACAGTTAAATCAGATATTGTTTGGTTTTGTTTCAGGTTTGGCCATGGGACGTTTCTTGTTTGCCTGGAGAATATCTATAAAAAGATAACTGGTATAGACCTGAAGTACGAGGCCCTCATGGGAAAACCCAGCGAGCTGACCTACCATTTTGCAGAGTACCTCATCAGAAGCCAGGCCATGCAGAGGCAATGGAAACTTCCCATCACATCCCTTTATGCTATAGGGTGAGACCGTTTATCTCTGCAGAGATCTCTTAATGACATTTCCCACCTAAGTAATCAAAGGGCAAGGACTAAGATGGTGCAAACTAACCGACTTGACAAAGTGGAGAAAAAACAGTTTAACTAACCACAAGCAAGGATTCAGTTTAAGTTTTAGGCCCTATAAATGTGTTCACCTTATACTTTTTCACATGTTGTCTTGTTGCAACTATATCAATTTATTTTATTGGCATTTTACGGGGTAGACCAGCACAAAGTAATGTAAAGCTATAAACTAAATACATTTTTTTTAAACTGTCTTTTTTTTATTTTATTCCCATTTTACTCGAATACTCTAAAATAAAACCTTGTTCAACCAAGCAGCTTTAGAGGTCACCTACTCAGTGAATAGAGTTCATCTGTGCATAATTTAGTCTCAGTATAAATGCAGCTGTTGGGTGAAGGATTCAGAGGTTTGTTAGAGAACAGTAGTGAACAAAAGCATCATGAAGACCAAGGAGCACAGCAGACAAAATAGGGAGAAGGTTGTGCAGAGGTTTAAAGTGGGGTTAGGTTATAAAACAATAATCCATGCTTTGAACATCAAGTGGAGTACTCAGTCCAACATCTAATGATAATAATGGTGCATGGGACAACTCCAAATCTACCTAGGCATGGGCACCTTAACTGACATGCTAGGCATGAAGAGCATTAACCAGAGAAGCAACCAAGAGGTTTGTGGTAACTCTGAAAGAGCTGAAGAGATCCACAGCTCAGGTGGGAAGAATTTGTCCATAGGAAAGTTCTTGCTATTAGTTGTGGACAAACTGAAAGCCATTGTTAAAAGGAAGCCATAAGAAGTCCGGTTTGCCACTAGTGATACAGGGGATAGAGCCAATGAAAGGAAGAAGGCGCTCTAGTCAAATGTGAACAAAACCAAATGTTTTGGCCTAAGGGTGGTGGAAACCTAACACTGCACATCATCTAGAACACACAGTTCCCAATGTGACGCAAACATGGTTCCAGCAACTTGCTGTGGGGATACTCTGCTTCAACACAGATGGAGAGCAAAAAGCCGGCCCTGTAAAAGACTCGATGCTGGGGTAGAGGAGAGATGCACCCTCCAGCAGGACAGGAACCCTGAACATGCAGCCACACCTACAAAGGAGTTGTTTAGATCAAAATGTTGTCCTGTGTTAGAATGGCCCAGTCAAAGTTCAGACCTAAGCCAAATTGCGGATCTGTAGAAAGATTTGAAAGTAGCTCTGAACAGCTGCTGCTGTTAACCCAGTCTGACTGAGCCTGAGCTACTTTGCAGAAGAATGGACAAATATTGTAGTTTATATATTTGTAAAGCTGGTGGAGGCATACTTCTGCAGTGTAGGTAGGGTCTACAAACTTTTGATTCGGGGGGTTCAATAGAAATTCACACCACACCAGATCGTATCCTAGTCTATCGTTTTCCTTCCATGTCACCATTATGTGCTACATTGTGTTAGTCTATCACATAAAATCCCAATAAATTACAATGAAGTGTGGGGCCGTAACAAGACAAAATGTAAAAAAAGTCAATGGGTATGAATACACTAAGGCACTATGATTCTGCAGCTGTTCTCTTTTTTTCTTTACTATTGGAGTTAAACAGATCAGTACAAGACAGACCTATACTGGCATTTTTATTTAATTCATTTCTCTTTTCCATTCCCAGTGATAACCTCATGACTGATATATATGGGGCCAATCTGTACAATCGCTTCCTGGAGGAGAGAGCTGCTAGAAAGAACCCCAAAGCTGTTGCGAAGGTGGCAGCTGCCACAGGGTCCAGCACCGCTATGCCAGGGGGAGAGGAGGAGATGGACAGCATGTGGGAGAGTGAGCTTGCGCTGCCCTCTGCCACTTCCTGTAAGTCCATCCTAGTTTGCACGGGGGTCTACAACCCGAACGCAGAGGTGCCGTCTGACGCAAACCGCTGCATCAAAGAGACGGTGTTCCATGGTCACCGGGACTTCAGGTTTGACCCTGCGCTGGTGGAGCCGGGCCACATCGTGCAGGACATAGCGGAAGCCGTGGACCTCATCTTTCAGCAGGAAAAGTTTGTGCCTCAGTAGAGATTCGAGTCCCGAAAGGTTCTGCGCCATTCAAGCACACGGCATTAAACTGGGAACTTACCACTTAATGCAGGAAACTGTTGGGAGTGCATCACTGTGGACTTTGAGTAACTCACTGACAGACAGGGCATTAACATAATATAGGTCATCTTCTAACATTCAACATGAAGACAAATTTAAGAGAACATGAATCGTTTAACTGTGGCCATCATTTGGTTTTGTTACCGTCTTTAACAACGTGTTACTCGTAAGGAAATGTGTTATAGATGCCTTATTTGACCCTGGTTATTTTTTAGATGATCGGATGTTCTAGAGTACAAATCTTAAAACTTTCCTAACATTTATGACAAGAGTTTGCCAGTGTTTTAGGAGAGCATATTCCAGAAACATGTGGTTTTCATTATTCCCTTTTTAGACCTTTATTTACTCCGTTCACCCATAAAGATCTATGCATGAACACCAGAGAAATAGTTTTACTGTAATGGCAACTGTTTGATGTGCAATATTGTGCAATATCTTTCTTTAAATATCATTGTATGGTCTATCCTCATTTTGTCTTGCGGTGAAAGCCATAACCAATATTTGCACAGATCTTAAACGTTTGTTAAAAGTTACTGTTTACCTGCCAGTGTTAGTTTTAATGTTGAACATCTGTTTTAAGCTCTCAGATTTTCATTTCAGATACAAAAGCTAACAACACGTCGATTCACTCACACGTAAAGCCTTTTCCAACTCATTTTTGTTGTAAGTACCTTACATTGAAAAAAAATATATTAATTAAATTACACAATGGACTTAATGTGACTTTTTTTCCTCTTCCACATTGTGAGCAAATTCTTAAAAAGAGCAAATAAACTTATTCTTTTGATTATGTATTATATTGGATAACATAGGGTGGATAGTGGGGTAATGGTTAGCACTGTGGTCCTGCAGCAAAAAGGACCCAGAATAGAATCCTGGCCTAGGGTCTTTCTGCAAGGAGTTTGCATGTTCTCTCCATGCATGCAAGGCTTCTCTCTAGGCACTTTAGCTTCTTTCCATAGTCCCACATCATCCGGTTTAAGAACTACAGCTCTCTGGGGCCCAGCGTGTGGCGTAGAGTTAGAGCACCCGACCCATATACGGAGGCCTCAGTCGTCGGCACAACCGTCCTGGGTTTGAGTCCCGACCCTGGAGACCTTTGGTGCATGTCTTCCCCTTCCCTCTATCCCATTTCCTGTCGGCCTACTTTGGAAAAATAACAAAAAAAAAGTCACTAGTGCTGAACAAAACAAAAAGGAATTACAGTTCTCTGATGTGAATAATTGTAAATGTTCAAACAAGAACGCCCTTTTGGACTTGACAATATTAAAAGACCTGTACATCTTTAGTGTTGAGTATTGGATAAATTGAGGTTCCTCTGCTGTTTCATAAAGTAATCTTTCCAGCCAAGCCAAAACTTGACAGCCATGTGCTGGTGTTTGCAGGAAGGATGTTCCATTTCCGAAGCCTTTAGTTGCACCTCATGCTATGTCATGTAACAAAATTAACCACTAAGAGAGATTTTGCAAGCAGTGTCTTATAAGCAGCAGCATGAGACATCAACTAAATTATATGGTTGACTTTGGTTTAGCCAGCTTTAGCCCAACTATTGCAAACAGCAAGCAACAATGGCACGATTTCTTTGATAAATAGTCTGTACTACGATTTGAGCGCAGATCAGCAGAACTTGATTAGGATATCCTTACTTCATCCTCTGTTGACTTACCTGAATGTTTACCAGTCATTGTAGCTAAAGCCCTTGAAAACGAGCAGTGTGTACAAGGCAGATGATAACAGGCCATATCTTGGCCTGTAATCATACCTTGGCCTTCCCCTGCACACAGTGCCTTATAAAATGATTCATACCCCTTAAACACTTTCATGTTTTTGTCACATTAAAACCACAAACTTCAGCACAGTTTATTGGGATTTCATATGACAGACCAACAAAAAGTAGTGCATTATTGTAATGTGGAAGGAAAAAAACCATGCAGGGTTTTCAATTTTTTTTGCAAAGAAAAATCTGAGACCTGTAACAAACATTTATATTCACCCCTCTTTACTCCGATACCCCTAAATAAAATATACTGCAACCAGTGGCCTATAGAAGTCACCTAAATAGTAAAGTGTCTCCATTTGTATGTCATTTAACCTCAGTATAAATACAGCTGTTCTGTGAATGTCTCAGAGGTTTGTTAGAGAACATCAGTGAACAAACACCGTCGTGAAGAACAAGGAACAGACCAGATATTACCCCAAGCTTTGAATTGCTTGGAACATTGTTCAGTTCATCTGCAGATGGAAATGGCAAACCTACTAAGATATGGCTTCCCAGTTGAATTGACAGATCAGACAAAGAGAGCATTAATCAGAGATAAAGTGAAGAGGCCAAAGGTAAATGGAGGAGCTGCATAGATCCACAGCTCAGGTGGGAGACTAAACGGGATAGTTAATTGTGGACACCACAAACCAATCAGGCTTTTTATGGATGAGTGGCAAGAAGAAAGCCATTGTTCAAAGGAAAATGTAAGAAGTTTCCTTGATCAATGTAAGGGACACAGCAAGTATGTGAAAGAAGGTGGTCTGGTCAGATGAGACCAAAATTAAGCAAAGTGCAAGGCATGGTGCAAAGCTAACTGTACATCCTACTGAAAACACCATCCTCTTGGGGAATAATTGTGGTAGCAGCATCATGCTGTTCGAATTTCTTCAGCAGGACAAGGAAAGCTGATCAGAGATAATTTGAAGATTAATAGTAAAGGATAATCCTGGAAGAAAACCTGTTAGAATCACTTAGAAATGTGTGGCAACACTTACTAAATATCAATGAATTTCTAACCAATCTGACTGAACTCGAGTTATTTTGCTACGCGTGGGTTAGACGTGTCAGTCTCTAGCTGCGCTTAGCTGTTAGAGACATACCCCAAAAGACCTGCGACTATTTGCTACAAAAGAAACAAAGAACTGGTAACTTAACGTCAGGCTGATCAAGCTGCAAAATATTTACTAAAGACAAAATTTTCAGTAAAATTACCCAAGAATGAAACATAAGAAGAAAATCTTCTCTTTCTCATCCATTTGGGCTTCTATCATGATACCTGCTGAAAACGTTTCACAAAATATTTACTTTTTATATCATTTTCCAACTAAATGTTCTTCCACTCAAATACCATATGATAAAGGGCTGTAACTAAAATACCTGTCCTACAGTTTGGATGCAAATACAGTTAAACACATCAAAACCTCTAATTTCCATGGTGTTTCAGTGTCAGTCATAAAAATTTGAAATAAAAAATAAAAAACTTTCAATAGTATTTTAAATGTATCAAATTTATTTAAACAAAATTAGGCTGGACAGTAAATTATAAAAGCAAATAAACAAAACCCACATATGTTTACTTTCTTGTAAAATGATTGGTGCAGTCTATAATGAAAAACATGTATAAAAATTCATTTAGCATCTTTTCTAACCACTCAGCCTCACTTCCTACTTCTTACTTGTTTGTAGTTTTGCTGAAGTACATATTAAAATACATTAAGGGGCCTTTATCTTTATGTTGTGCTTCTTCTGTAACGCTTCTAGCACTTGTGGGAGTAACTCCATGTTAATTAGTGGCCTTTCCAAGTCATCTGACAATATGAGAGAATCAGAGTCGGCACTGACCACTGACAGTCCTGTGTGCAGTCTCCTCCTGTGTTTGGGCTTCAGTGAGCGCAGAGAGTCCGCCTCGAATCCTGAATGTCTCTCTTCCACATACAGCGTGAAAGTAGATCTTCTGGCGAGTTTCAAACTCCACAAAAGCAGAAAAATAATGCAGCACAGCATCACTGCTGCGGTGGTGTTGTAAGAAACATAAACACAGCCTGAGGTGGACATGTGATGTATGAAGGGAACGGTGCAGTAGGAGAAGTAGCCATCACTCAGGCCAATGATGGCTTTCTGACCTACAGAGCCTGGACTGGAACACAAAGGCTCCTCTGAGATAATAGCCCTGTTCTTCAGCATCCAGTCCCTCAGGTACTGGATGCTACAGTCACAGCGGAATGGGTTTGGCGAGAGGGACACCTTTTTTAGGTTAACCAATCGGTCAAACTGCCCTGGAGGCACTGAGGTGAGCTGGTTGTTCTGCACATACAGTTCTGTGGTTTCTGAAGGCAGATGAGGCAAATCCATGAGGTTTAAAGAGCTGCAGTTGACACTCAGCCCAGATGGTTGGAGGTCTGAAAAAATGCAGGGCTGGGCAGTTCTCTGAGCACTTGACGAGGTCAGGAGAAGACAGACAGCTAAGGTTACACTGGGGAGCAGCATCCTGTTGGAACAAGTAATTGTTTTTGTTTTTTATATCAGTAGTAACACTACAAAAAACACTGTTAAATGTTTTCTCGGTACAGCTCATAAGATGACCTACATTTGTGGCCAGAGGTTTACATACACATCATGGGCATGAATGCCCTTTTAAGTTTGGGCCTTAACGCATGCAAATACTTTTTTTCTTCACACAGACTCAAATATGCACATATACCTCAACTAATATTTAGTGTAACATCCCTTAACAATTTATAGATAAAGAACACACTATTTGTAGCCATCAACAAGGTATGGGTATTGTTCTGGCTGAAAATCTGACCACTGTTAGGGTCAGAAATGGTAGAACTTATTTCAATTGGCTGGTTTCCCACAACAGATTAGAATTTTAACCAGATCTCAAACATTTTAAAAGGGTTAAGGTCAGAGCAACACCAGAGCTCCAATGTTAACTCTTTCTTTATCAGTTTAGTACAGTTCATCATATTTATGTTGCTCCAAATTATAAGAGATGTCAACTCAGGGCATTTAAACAGGCCCAATTCATGCGTAGATACGTAGAATTAAATTAGCTCCAAATTTAGTTCAGTTCATTTCTTAGCAATCCAGTCTCACTATATAGTCAAATTCAGATTCAATTACATACAGTGCAATTCAAGTCTACTTAAAAGAACACACAATCAGAGGCAGTTAATCATATTATGCCCGTTGGTGAACCTAACCCTATCTATCGAAGGGTTCCCAGATGATTGCATTGTCTTATTGACCTTGCAGCATCATGTGACTGGGGGAAAGGAACAACTTCCTTTTAACAAGAAAAATCTCCCAGCAGAACCAGGCTCTGTGTGAGCAGCCATCTGCTCGCTAGGAATTGAGAGGATGTAGCAGAGAGAAAATTAAACAAAAAAACAAACAAACCCAGGGGTACTTTCTACTTTCTTATATCTAAAAGTAGAGTTAATTGTAGCAATGGTTTTGTTAGTGGGTTGATCTACAGAAACACAGTTACACAGACAAGTGCAGACAGGCAGTACTATCTATAGGATGGAAAATGAACAGAGTACTTTAGTTTATGACAGAAATTGTCCCTTTCGTGGTTTTGTCCAGGAAACAGATACAGTTAAAGACAGGATCTCTGGGTCGATCCAAAACCACTCCTGATGTGTGTTTAGAATCTTTGTTCAGTTGGTATAAACAACTGTGTCAATTTTCACCCATCTCATCCACCTATCTGTATATTATACTATATTAGTGATACTAAAAACCAAGAATCACCAAGGTTCAAGTCTATCATTAACTAAAACATTCTACAATGCCAGAATCACTGTCCTGTATTTATGTAGACTGAGAGGGTGCCAACCTAGAAGTAAGCACCTGCTCCAAAATTGACATCTTCAAGAAACACTGTAATCTGCAGCTGCCCACATTAAAAAGCCTGATGTTTTCTGGAGAAAAAAATATGTAGTCCGGTGAGACAAGATTGCACGTTTGCATGTTTGGATCTATCTGTGTTGACAGTCTAATTCTTGCACACACACTCACAGTTATATATTCGCACCCCCAGGATTCGCACTCTTGCAAAATCTTTTCTTCTTGTGTATTGCTTAGCCCTGCACCTAAGTGCGTGATTTCAATCCTTTTTATAGATTTTTAGTTTTAACAGAAGGATTACCAGTGAAAACCAAACATTATTAGTAATAGAAAATTTGGACTATAGCTGCTCTTACACCAATGACCCAGCTTTCTTAATTAGACTACAATGGACTGTTATTACTTAGTTCAACTTCAGTACCAGTAAAAGCAATATATTATTAGCACCTGAAAATGTGGATTAAAGCTGTTTTGTACCAGTGACTCAGCTTCCCTAGTTAGAATTCAGTGGAGTGATGAGACTATTAATATTGTCATCTTCTTTTAGCATAAGATGCTTTATTATTAAGAGTGGCTTGGAACCAATTTCTACCAGTAAACTTGGAAGGATTATTAATTATTATTACTCCCAAGGATTATTAGTGTCATTTGATTTGTTTTTCTATGTCTGTATCATTGTAATGTTTTTCCTCATGTACAACGCTTTGAGTGCCTTGTTGCTGAAAAGCGCTATATAAATAAACTTGACTTGACTTGACTTGGAGGAGTCAAAAGCTTTTAAGCCTAAGAAGACTGTGCCAGCTTCAAGCATTGTGGTGGAAACATCATGGCGAAGGTCTGCTTCACGGCCAATGTCCTGATGTTTGCACAAAGTCAATGGAAAAATTGAAAACTAGAATTAACACCACTTCTTCAACTTCACCTCAAATTACGAGCTGAATGGCTGAAAAGTTGACACAGCTCCCAAACGTGCATCAAACTTGATTTTAGAATGGATAAAGTGGGCCAACATTAAGGTCCTGGACTGTTACCTGTCTAAATCACTTTAAAATGTATGGAAATTGCTTTAAAGTGGGATCTACCTCTATGAGTGGAGACCACCCACCTTTAATTAACTTTACTTATTTGCATAAGAAGACACCTTACATATTAAGCCAGAATTATGCCAGGACCTTTATGATGACAGAAAAAAGTTTTCCCCTGCAAACCTGCACCAAATATAATTAGGTTGTATGCATATGTTTGAGTCTTTATGTATAATTTTGACCCTGTGTGGATTTGAGAAGTTGAGAAGTTCGACTTTGAAATTGAATTATATTTCCACCTCAAAAAATCGGTTCAGATGCATCATTAAAATTCCCAAAGTACTCTGAAATTCATTAAGATGATGAATGTACAGTCATGTTCAATAATTTAAAATATGCGTTTTGATGAGGCTCGGCTGTCAGAGTAAAAGTACTTTTTGCAAATAAAATAATTTATTGGCCTGATTTATTATTCAAATCTTAGTGTTTTCATAAGTTTTAAGCTAAACTTAACATTTGAAAACATCAAGCTTTGTGTAATATATCTATATAATGTGTTCACTTAGTAAATTGAGTCAATAATATTCTAATTTATTGAAAGGGTCCATATGAAAACTTAAAGTTATATAGAGGTTGAGTAGCATTAAGCAACAAGAACTACCTACTGTCTTCAGTTTCAGTAAACATCATTAAGCATAACAAATAAAAAAATCTAACCATAGTTAGACTTTTAAAAATACGAAAACACACCTTTCTGTGTCAAGCCAACCTCAAGATTTCTTCTGCTGATGTCAGTCATCCTTATGAACTCTCGGTTCGAACATTAGGAAGATCTCACTGCTTTTCCCCCTAACTGACGTGTTAGTGAGCCCAGAGCTATAAAACCTCAGAATTGAGCCGCGTCAGGGTGAGGAGTGCACCAATAACACTGCACAGTTATGGTTCACATGACACGGAGGAAGTCAATCTGCTTTGAAGTGATAAGAGTTATCTATTAATACCTTGGTTGAGGCTCTCCAAACGACACTGCAGTGGATGTGTTGTTAGCATTCACCGCAGTGCTTCAGGGGGAACATAATGGAAAACTACAACTGGAAGCCTAATGATATGTTACATTTGTGATTTTATGAAGTAAAACATTTAACATCTGAGCTTAAAGAATAAGCTTCAGCGATGTAGTTCAGAACAGTAAGATGATACACGGTTACCAAATGAATTTTGCAGTCATACTTCTTACCTATAGGTGGTGTAATGTCGCAGGTCACCTGTTTCATCTTATGTAAAATTAATAGATGCCCTCTAGTGGAAATATAGACAGTAATGTTTTAATACTGAGCTGGTGCGAAAAAAATTGAACAGTGCTGGTAAATTTTGTGAATCCTTTCAGCACCAGATCAAAAGGAACAGCAAATAGAAATGAGATGAAATGTTACTATCCTTATGATCCACATTCATGGATGGAAATCATCATACTTTTGATTAGCGAACCCCTGTGAACATCTCACCTTATCTCAGGTGGTTTAAATTTACAGTTGCAACCGAGTGTGAGATAGAGGAAAGTGGGAACATTCTTAAATATCCCTCGCTTCACAGTAAGGCAGTTCAAATGGAAATTAAAGCACATATTTAGACTTTGAGCAAAATAAAAAAATATGGGCTGGATTACAATTAGTTCTGCTTCTGTGTGTTGCACATCAACATGTAAAGGAGCAGAACTGCAGGGTAGCCACTGTTAATACACCTGAGCCTGGCCTATACCTTAAGTCAGTATAACTCTTCTTGACCTCACCATTGCAACAAGCCTCAGTTAATCAACGCAACCATGCTTTCCGTTTTCTTACCTGGCTGTGTTTTGTCTTTGCAATGAAGTAGACTCAATTTCTCTGCTGGTTGTAACACCTTAGCAAATGCTTGTTGTTGCTGATTATTACCCCTTACATGTTCGATTTTTCTAATTCTTTACCAGTTATTTTAGGGGTATGGTTTCCCATGCATATATGCTTGATTAGTTAGAGTAGGTTATCAGTGAGAGGCTTTCATTTTTTGTTAGAGAAGTTTACGTCAGTCTTAAATACCACAATTGAGCAGCTGTTTCGTAATTTATACAGATGTATTGGTTTTATTTGCCTTAATCTGCTTTGTAAGACGGTGGTGTTCCCCGTATTAAAACTGGTCTTGTTAAACTGATTGTCTGGATGTTTGTATCGCCTCCTATTATTCCTGGCTGAGATGGGTTGTAGCACCATGATCTGCAAGTTAATGTTGGAACCTGTACAACATCACAGCAAGCACAGTTGGTTAATGTCGATAACAAGGAGTTCATCATCAGGAGAAGGGATGAAAGAAATGAAAAGCCACTCAAGAAAGTCATTTGTGTTCATTTGTAACCTGCTGAGGTTTATTTTGTATTGCCAAAAGTATTTGCTTGTCTTCAATCACACCCATGAACTTTAGAGACATCCCATTCTTAATCCATATGATTTAATATGTCAGCCCACCATTTGCAGCTATAATTGCTTCAACTCTTCGTTCAAGGCTTTTCACAAGGTTTAGAAGTGTATTTATAACCATTCTTCCAGTAGTGCATTTATGAGGTCAGACACTGATGTTGGACAAGAAAGCCTGGCTGACAGTCTCTGCACAGTCATGTTCACCGTGAACTCTTTTACTTCCTGTCTTACTTTTGCTGGTGGTAGTTATAAATATGTTGCAGACACATTTAATGGCACTCCTGATAAAGATGTGTAAAATGCCATAAATAAATCAATTTATGAATCCTTCATGACGACTAATATATCGAGGCACGTGACGTCGCCCGGTACGGCGGAGCCGGGGTCCCACCCTGGAGCCAGGCCTGGGGTCGGGACTCGCCGGAGAGCGCCTGGTGGCCCGGTTGCTCCTCGCGGGACCCGGCCGGGCCAAGCCCGAACGAGAGACGGTCTACGTTCCTACCCTCACCTATGGCCATGAACTTCGGGTCATGGCTGAAAGAACGAGATCCCAGATACAAGCGGCTGAAATGAGCTTCCTCCGTAGGGTGACCAGGCATTCCCTTAGAGATAGGGTGAGGAGCTCGGCCATCCGGGGGGGGCTCGGAGTAGAGCCGCTGCTCCTCAACATCGAGAGGAGCCAGTTGAGGTGGCTCGGGCATCTATATCGGATGCCTCCTGGACGCCTTCCTCGGGAGGTGTTCGGGCACGTCCCACTGGGAGGAGGCCCAGGGGACGGCCCAGGACACACTGGAGGGACTATGTCTCTCGGCTGGCCTGGGAACGCCTTGTGCTCCCCCTGGAGGAGCTGGAGGAGGTGTCTGGGGAGAGGGACGTCTGGCTGTCTCTGCTTAGTCTGCTGCCCCCGCGACCCGGATAAGGGGAAGACGACGAGTACGAGTAAGGGTAAATCAACATTTTATTTCTGTAATATAATCTCACACTGAAAAATGTAGAAAACTCCAACCTTCGAGTATATTTATTCAGTTGAGAACAATACCACGTTAAAAAAATTGTTTTTGGGGGTGGGGCACGGTACGGAGGTTAAATCGATTGGGGCACATTTATTCATAAATCCTTTAAAACAAATATAACTAATATAATTTTTATTAATACTCGACTGGATGAAGACCAAAATTCTGCAATGCTTACTATTAGAAAACTACAACAAAGAGTGGTGTCTTGTGGACACCAGATTTTCACTTATGAAAACAACCACTGGATGCTATCTACATAGCAGTCAGTTGTTTGGCAGTGATGCTGTACAACAGTTTTTTCTGTCCTACCATCCCAAACGTAAACATGTGAAGGTTGCTAAACTCAACTTTAGTTTTAACCCTGTGCTTTGGTCAGATCATGCAAAATCATGCTACATTTTTTTCAGCTTCAAAAGGTCTCAGCTGTATAATTACCCAAACCATGTGGTTAAATCAACACAGAAGTGGTCCACAATGTAGAAAATTAACCGTCTTCCCTCTGTATTTAAAGTGGGAATGCTGTGCAAGGAATGACACATTTTTAAAGGCTTTTTAAACATCTTTACCAGGGGTGCCAATAAAGCTTAGCTTAGCATAGTACCTGATTTGCTGCACGAAGGGAGAAATGGCTTTCACTATTTTCATTATAGATTTTAAATTCAATTTTAATGGTCAATGTCAAAACAGCAACCCATAAAATGAAGTATACAGCAACAGAAGAATATAAATGTATGACAAAAGGACAGTCCTGACCCAAATCTAACAGAAATGTTGGGGTTAGCGAGTGAGGGGAATTTGTTTTTTTATTTTGGTTTTGCACAGAAAGATAAACTTTGTCCAAGTTGATTTTTAGTTCAAAATGCAGGTGATGGTATTTTTTTTAAATTGGAGTTTTTGTCACATGACTGGGAGCTGCTGATACTAAAAGCAAAGATTTACACCTTTTTTTATCACTGTATATCTAAAACAGTCGTTTTCTTCAATAAACAAAACGAGGAAAAATTATTTTATCCAATTTGTTTAAAAGTGTTTCTCTCTACTCAGTATATACAGGTATGTTGACGTTTCCATTTATGAAGTACAACAGGGGGAGTCTAAAGAAGAGGCTGATGTTAAAAAATGATTGAAGCCTACAAACCTGACTCAGTCACACCAGCTCTGTCAGGAGGAATGGGCCAAAATTCCAGCAAACTATTGTGAGAGACTGGTGGAAAATTACCTATAATGTTTGATTCAGGTCACACAACCGAAATAACAATTCTAACAAATACTAAGAAATTTTATGTAAACTTATTAATTAGAGGAAAGTTTTTTTTTAAAGTCATTATTCTGGCATTTAGCAAATACAAATAATTTTGGTATTTCTAACTGACCTAGAGCAGGCACAGATTAGTCTGATTTATCGTCAGACAGTGAGAAAAAGTTGTGTCTATTTATACGGTGTATGTAAGTATCCATTTTCAACTCTATCTTCCTTTGTATTACAGCTAGCTATGACTAAGAAGCCCATGAATTTTCACCCCGTATGGTTAGGTTTAGCAATGGAGAATAACAACCAATGTACCATAAGTCATATATTTGTTTATTTTGCGTTCTCAACATTGTCACAGTTGAAGTTTTACAATAACTGGGGTCTTACGGACTCACTATTCACTGTACAAACAGAATGCACATTTAAATGAGGCCATTTCTGTCATTTCCTTTCATCAAAAAGTGTATCGCGCCAGACCGAACAGCTTGCAGCCAGTTGTGTGTACATGTTTCTCTGTGTATTCTGTGTGTGTGTTTGTGTGTGTGTGTGTGTGTTTGCATGCATGAAAGGACAATTGCATGTAATTGATGGCAGCACACTTTCTATAACAGTCTGGTTTTGATTTCCTCAGCAAATCTCAGTTCACAACAGCTGGAGGAAGAGCGGTCGATCCGTTTAATCTGCGCCGCTCCCATCCATCCAGGAGGTGACGTGTGTATATCCTGATCTCAACTGCAGATGTCAGAGTAGAGCAATGGAAATATAGACATTATGTACATCTCCTTTAACCCCAGTTTTGGTCCCTTTACAGTCTTCACATAGTTAAACTCTCTAACCATGCAGTTCATCAGCTTGCACAACAGAATCCTGTATTTACACAATGAAAGCCCTCAGCGACGAAGTGCAACGTTTTCTTTTTTCTTCGTCTTCTTCCATGTTTGTAATTTACACAATGGCTTTGTAGATGAAATGCATGCTGAGCTTCAAAAACTACCAGGCAAAAACATGGAACGACAAGGACACGCCAACATCATAAGGTTCAAACTTATTCGGAACCAAAAAAAAAAAGAAAAGAAGTCCAACGTTTTATAGGCTGATTTCTTCCCCATCAGCTCACAGTGAATAGGACGCATGATGCATCGGATCCATGCAGTGCATTGTTGGGGTACTCTTAAAAAAGAAGAAAAAAACCAAAACAACATTTAAAGCACGACAACACACCAAAATAAACTGTTTCATCAGTTTCACACCATTTTCAAAAATTTCTGAATTATAGCAAAGATATGAAATCATCCGAAAAAGACACATTCAGCTGATCATTAATGTCCCGTGTGTGATATGTCTGTCGTCTAAAGGAAAAAAAACATGATAATGTTTGAGCCCAACTTCTATGGATTCCTTCATGTATATTAAAATACGTTTTATAACCTGAATATTGGGACAAACAGCTTACTGTCACTAATTTACACACTAGAATAGACTCTTATTTGTAGAATATAGAAAGGTAATCTTTACATACACCCAGTTCTTTTGTTTAGCTTGCATTTGTGTAGGTTATAACTGCATTTCCTGAAGAAAATGAAACTGTCCTTTTATATGTGCTTGTCCAGCAAAATATTTCTGTTTCCTTTTTTATTAAAATATATACACACATTCTTCTTTCCACTCTGAAGTGTCTAGGTACTTATACATATTTTTAAAACAACAAAAAAAGTTTTTTTTTTTACCTGAATCTCATCCTGGACAAGAAGACCACAGACTTTCACTCTGAAGTACAAACCTGCATGATTGCACTTAAACTTCCCATGGTAACACTGATTTCTTATACAATGTGCAGAGGATAGCCTCACATCCAAAACATTACATGCAAAACAAACAAAAACCTTACAAGACATTCCACTGAGCTCTGAGTCCATATCCCTCATAAGACCACGAGGACAGGCAGACATTAATTTACAGAGAAAATGACTCAGACCGGGGGTCAAAAAGGGAAAATAAATAAATAATGAAGCAAAATGAAAAATGCACAAACAGGAGGGGAGACCTTGCTTGCTCTTGATGTACAAACCCAGTACAAAGATATTGCACATTTAATAGAAAAAAAAGATATCCACCAAAATTGAGTTGGCGAATAAAAACATAATCTAAACAAGGCAAAAAAAAAAAAAGAGAAGATTTAAGGATATTATCTGAGTTCAATTTCGAGAGCCAAGAAAGCAGCTGCTGCATGTAGACTTTCTCTGGGACCATTTGTAACAGAAACAGAGACTTTAACTGTTAAAAATCCCATTTTGCACCAAATTCTTCAATTTAAGAACTTTTCTTGAGAGGAAACATGTCCTTTAAGAATTAATTTCTGCTCAAACTGCATTTTTTGAGGTCAAAGATGCGGCAGCTGCCGTCTAAAGCTTCTGTTTTTTTGTTTTTTTAATTCATCAGACAGGCAAAAAGCTTCAAAATAGATCATAAGCCTGGGCCGAATGGGAGTTTGCTCCTTTTTCCTTTTTCTACATTCCGTCACCAGAGTCAGCATAATACTGATAGATGCCATTTCCGCTGATAATAATTGTAAGTATAATCTTACAAATTACTTTACACACAATATACTGTACATGAAGTCTCGACTAAATAGATTATGCGTTAATAATTGGCACATTTATTTAATGAGAGCTAAGACACAAAACGTATAGCTGTCGCGTACAGTAAATACAGCACTAGAACTACTATGACTGAGTTGTTTAGCTGTCAGTTGACTTAGTGTGAAATGCCTATATCTAAGTTTTTTTTGTATTATATATGAGCTCTAGAGGAGGCAATGACAAATAGCATTCGCATGATGGCAGGATCTGCAAAAACCAAAGACTCAACAGTTAAAATCGTGAAATTGTGATAAACAGTCAGACATGTTCTCATCTTAGGGCATTCTTCTTTATGATTATGTAATGGTAGGACTGCTAAATGAGGGGATAAAGAAGCAGGTAGGAGCTTGTGGAAGATAAAGAGCATCTTCCTGTGCAGACCACCAAAACCCTCCACACACAGAAGCCCTGAATCAGGCAAACTAGTGAAGGCCCCTATTGGAAGATTTGAGTCCGATTTGTATCATATCAGTTGGACCTGGAAGTGAAAGCTGTGTCTGGGTGTGACTGGTTCCCAGCACAGCAGCTGAAACACAGTGGACAGGCCATAGAGTTATGCTGTCAGTCCCTTTGGTGTAAGCGATTGTCCCTCCTTCATAAAGTTCTCTTTTTTTGCTTCCCCTCTCCAGGTGAGGAGCATCACACTACGGTGCTGATACCACTGTGTTTGGGTTTGTGCCCGCCGTGTGCCTGGCCCGGCTGCTGGCTGTGGTGTTGAGGGTGCGGGGCATGGTGGGGGTGCTGGCTGTAGTGGCCATGCTGTGAGTGGTGGTGCGCATGTGAGGAGTAGGCTGGGTGCTGGTGGTACTGCGTGTGGGGAGGCGGGTGATAGTGGTGGTGGTGGTGATAAGGTGGGGGGTTTTGAGGGACCTGGCAGTACTGAGGGTGTGGGCCGTGTAGCTGGGCCTGCACCGTGTGCACCACCTGTGCCGTGTGGTGCAGGTTGGTCGGGTGGGGCTTGTGTGATATGAGGGTGGGGTGGCCTGGTGGCGGCAGAGGGGGCTGGTTCTGAGACGATGGCTTTCCCCGCTTGCTGCCAAAGAGTGACCCGAGGATCGAGGTCGATGCTGAGTTGGGGATGGAGGGATGGCCGCGGGAAGAGCCCTCACGAGCCGTGGTGGGTCTCCGACGTGTGTGCGGACTGCTAATGATGGACCCCTGAAGGACGAAAATATAAACAATTAAATATACTACAGCTATGAAGTATTACTAGAACTATAGTGCCCTGCAAGTATTCAGACCCCTTGAACATTTTTACATTTTTTCAGATGACAACCACAAACCAAGTGTATAACTGGGAAGTGAAAGGGAATGGATATAGAGTTTTTAAAATTGTTCCCAAATACAATCTTAGAGGTGTGGTGTGGATTTATATTCTTCCTGAGTGAAGACTGCAATTACAGTTGAAAGTCTTTAGAAGTGTGGGTCTACCAGCTTAGCAAATCTAGAAACTACATGTTTTCTTCATTCTTATTTGTAAAACACCTTAAGATCCATGAGATTGGATTTGAGATAATCTGTGAACATCACCTTTCAAGTCTTTTCACAAATTCTCAATTTGATTTAGCTTCGGACTTTGACTAGGCCCTGCTAACATATACATATTTGTTGACCTAAACCATTCCATTGTAGCTCTGGCTCTATGTTTAGTGTCATTGTCCATCTGGAAGATAAACCTCCACCCCAGTCTCAAGTACTTTGGCTCCAAAAGTAATCTTTTTCCCAAGACTTTCCTGTCATTAGTTTCATCTATCTTTCCTTCTCCTCTACCTAGCTTCCCTGTCCCTGCCAAAGAAAAGCATCCCCACAGCATGAAGCTGCCTTTAACAAGTTGAACTGTGGAGACAGTATGTGCAGTGTTGGTGTTCTGCTACACATGGTGTTTTGCATGTAAGACCAATATGTAAAATTTTGGTTTCACTTGAACCGAGCGACCATGAACAAACCATGGCGTTCTTGGGGTCACTATTGCATAAAGGCCAGACTTGTATAGTGCACCGCTAATAGCTGTCCTGTCGACAGATTGTTCCAACTGAAATGATCATCTCTGTAGCTCCTCCAGAAATACAATGGGCCACTTGGCTGCGTCTCTAAAGTTTAAATGCTCTCCTTGCCCTCCTTGTCTTGATAGGTTTGCAGTGGTGTCATACTCTTTTAATTTTCAGATGATGGATAGAAAAGTGCTCCATATCTCAAAACTTGAGACATTGTTTTGTAACCTGACTCTGGTTTATACTTCTCTACTACTTTATCCCTTTCTGGTTTGTTCCTTGGTCTTCATGATGCTGCTTGTTCACTAATGTTCTTTAACTAACCTCCTCACAGAACAGCTGAATTTATTCTGAGGTTAAATTACGCACAAGTAAACTATCTACTTCATGGGTGTGTTCTGAAGGGAGTTACAGTGGATATTATTTAAGGGTACCAGACAGGGATAAATATCAATGAATGCCACACTTTTCATTTCTTCATCTGTAAAATATGTTTAAAACCATATTTTTTTCCTTTCATTTCACAATTATGCACTACTTTGTGTCTTTCAGATGAAATCCCAATAATATACATAAGCAAATGTGGTTGTAACGTGAAAAAGTTTAAGGGGTATAAATACTTTTGTGAGACTGATTTCAAGTTTTCTTTTTTAAGATAAAGAAGTAGCAAAATGTTATATGGCATGCAAATGAGAAACTAAAAATGTCATGATAGGCAGCAGCAGGAATATTTCAGCTTTCATGACATAAAGGAACCCATTTTCAGAGAAGCTCTCCTTATAGAAAAAGCAATAATCCTGAGAAAGTAAAGCTGTAATCATAAATACAAGAATAAATATCCTAAAGAGAAAAATCTTTTATGTGCCAAATTCTTTAAAAGTCACACATGCAACTTAGTATTATGAAGGAAGGCACAGTTTCCACATGCAGAGGGTGTGACAGGCAAACTTATCATTCATACATTAGCATTCAGCTAGAAGTCAGATGGTGGGAGGAACTGAGCACTTGTGTGCAGACTTCACAACAGGGTTGGACAATCTGCCTCCTGTTTTGGGCCCAAAACTGATCAATAGGTACAAAAAACTCATTTTCGTCTTTGCCAAACTTCATCTAAGACTGAGGAAACTGCATTTGCACTGTAAGATTTCCAGGATTCTACACTTTGACTCATGAATACATGAAATGGGTGCAAAATGAATGAATGAAATCCACATCTTTACATCTTTTAATCTGTGTGAAGCCCATCTCTTATTATAAAGGCTACACTCCTCCCTGAACCTTACAGCATCTAAGAAAAGTTATGGATAAGAGGAAAAAATAAAAGACAGACCCAGACAGGGAGAGGGGCTGCAGGAAATGAAGAGTTTCCTAGTGTCTTTCAGAGCTACCACCCTGCCAAAGAGAAAAACCAAATGAAAACCGCTGGGATGTGACTGAATGAAAGACAGAGACAGGCGACAAGGGAAGAAGGGGAAGGGATCAGAGGAGGCATTAGTGGGAGTCATGCTTGTTTGAGGACAGAGTGTATATTGGTCATATAACATGACCAAAACAGGAGATCTCTGGCTTCCATAAAATAGAAGAAGGGAGACAGGCAACCCATGCATGCACACTAACTGAGGCAAGCAGGTTATAAGGCATCCCATTAAGAAAAATAAATGATCCAAACACATGGACTGGACTCTATGAAGCAAAGGAGGTGTAAGACCAAAACAATAAATGGAGTGTTTCACAGTGCACATCATCACAGAGAAAGAGGAGCTCGGATACCAGCTGCTTCCAACTTACTTCCATATTGCTGTCTAGTGATCCTGCACTGCTGCGACGCCCCCGCTTGCCTGCCCGAGACATGCAATACCAGAGATTAGAGATCGACAGCACTTCCTAGATCGACTACAGACGTTTCGGCCGCCCAAAATCAAAAGGGGGTGTGGGTGGAGTGGGGGGCGGCGCAGTGGATTGTGACGGTGAGTAAGGTCCAAAGACGAGAGATAGAGGGAGGATGGACAGAGGGACGTTCAGGTCTGAGAGGAGGTGGTGGGGAGGTGGAGCTTTGGTTTTCTTTGCTCAGAAGTCAAACTGGGAATCAGTAAAAAAAACAACTGGACCAGCTGGATTTTGTATTATGTTTAAGCTCTAAATTTAGTTTGCATGAGGAGATTCGCAGTTCTAAGGTTATTTCTAGATGCTGTCACAAGGTTCATAGCGGAGCAACATTTCCAAGAGATTTTTCTTTTGAGTAAATTGAGACAACTTATTCTTAAACCTCAGGGACGGCAAAAAAAATCTAAAAAAATAATTAAAGCCAGTCTCAGCGAGAGTCACAAAGCAGGAAACAGATCAGAAGCAAAACTGTGGCTGCTGCACATTCAATATATCCAGGTATATCCAGGTCTGAGGTTAAAACTTTAGGGCCCACTCAGCCAGTGATATATGACCAATAATTACACATAAAGAGGAAAATACCTGATGTGTATGGACAGTAAAATACATTTTAAATGGAGTATGGGGAAAAAAGGAAAACAAACAAAAATGATCCCACTAACATGCCACATCCTGCACAGAAAAAAACACAGGAGACAGGAGGGCAAAGGAAGGTCTATGGACTATCTGACCTGGTGTTTCCCACTGAGGGTCGATCAATACAACAAGAAATCTTATATTTAAAACTGTGAGGCAGACCCCTAACTGGATTTCATCATGTTATCAAGTTAATCACCTGATAACTTCACATAGCTGTTGTTTGTAATAAATGAAATGGATTCCTGCTTCTGAAGCAGTTATACACACTGACATATGTGAATTTGGGGTGATTCTTAATGCAAAGACTATCTTTATCTTGTTACTGCACAGACAGGTGAAAGGAGACAGCATGGGACTTCTGAGTAAAACAGAACGTGTTTGTGTTAAATGTCTTTGGATAAAAACAAACTAAGGAATGCAAAAATGCTTGGGAACAAAAAATAAGCAATTATAAGAATGGTAAGATGTTTAGAAAGAAATGTATTCAAATAAAAAGGAGTGAGAACTGCCCAACAGTTTCCTTATTTATGAGGAATAAGTGTTAAAAAGCTGCACTGGTAAACCTCTCCTTAAACAGGCCATCAAGTCCCTCTGAAACACAGTTTGCTGGAAAAACATTTGTACCATTTGAACTTTGCCACATTTCGTCAGGTATTGTATTAGGATTTTATGTGATACACCAACACAAAGTAGAGAATAATTGTAAAGTGGTGGGAAAATTGTACTTCATTTTATTTATTTACATTTTTACATTTCTATTCAGCCTCACTAAGTACATACTTAGTGTTCTTAGACCGACCTTTTACTTCAATTACAGCTGCAGGTCTTTTCAGGCATGTCTCTACCAGCTTCGCATGTATAGAGTGGGATACTTTTGCCCATTGTTCTCTGCAAAAAAGGACCATTAGTAAACACAGAGCGTTAGATCTCCAACTGGATTTAGATCTAACTTTGACTGGGCATTATAACACATGATTATATAGTGACCTAAATCTTTCCATTGCCTTCTCTAGTTAAGGTCATCCTGGTGAATGCTGAACCTCCGCCTTGGTCTCGATTCTTTTACAGATATTTTTCCAGCACTGCCTTGTATGTAGCTCCATCCATCTTCTCATCAGCTCTGGCAAACTCAGCTGTCCCTGGGAAGCAATAACATCTCCACAGCATGATGCTGCTGTCACTGTTGTTTTTTTAACACTAGGGATGGTGTGTTCAGGATGATTTGTAGAGTAGTTTTCCCCCACATGTTTTGCATATAGGTCAAAAAGTTGAATTTTGGCCTCAGTTAACCAGAGAACATTCTTTCACCGATTTGCTGTGTCCCTTATAAGGCTTATTGCAAAATGCAAACAGTTTTTTGCAACCAACAACAGATTCTCCCAGTGAGCTGTGGATCTCTGCAGCTTCTCCAGAGCAACATGAATCTCACTTATGAATACTCTTTTTTCCCTAAAAGCTTAGGTGAATGGCTCGGACAATCAACTGAACGATGCACCATGGGATGTTTTAAGGTTGGCATATTGTTTTATAACTTAACCTGGGTTTAAATTTCTCCTCAACTTTATCTCTGAGTCTGCTGTGTTTCTTGGTCTTCGTGATGCCGTTTGTTCTCTAACAAACCTCTGAGGCCTTCACAGAACAGCTGGATTTAAACTTAGATAAAAAATTTTTAATTTGGTGACTTCGGACAACAATTGGTAGCAATGGTTTCACATAGTGTTATCAGAGTCAAGGGCGCTGAATAGAAATGCAGATGTTTTAGATTTTTATTTATTTAAATTGGAAAAAAATGCAACAGTTTTCTTTCTGTTAAATATGCACAACTTTGTGTTTGTCTATCATTAAAAATTCAAATAAAATGTACTGAAAGTTCTGGTTGTAACCTGACAAATAGGGAACAAGTTCAAAGGATATGAATTCCTTTGGAAGACACTGTATTCCCTGAAAAAGCTTCTAAACCAAACCATCAAATCTCGAGTGAGGTAATGGATTTGGAACGAGAAGAACTTCAAAATTGATGTATGGTGCAGTGACAACATTTTGCTATTTTTATCCTCTTATATGTCTCGACAGAGAGGAGAATTTAAAAAGGAAAAATTTCTTTCTTTCCTTGCAAAAACCAGCTGACAAATCACAAGCATCATGTTTTGGCTCTACCTGCTTCCGAGAGGTCCCGCAGGGAGCTGCTGAGGGCGCTCCTCTTCAGACCCTCACCCATGGCGTAACTGTCATCCAGACTGGCGCGGTTCATGCCCCCATTGCCGGCTTCCTTCTTCAGGCCGGAGCTTTGCGACATGCTGGGCCTCACCACCCCCTTCTGCTTCTCCAGCTCGGCTGTGGAAACGAACCGTGGAGACACTGGGGTTAGTGACAAGGAATTTACTGACATAAAGACATTTTATCATCCTGCGCTTTATTGTAACACCACCTCTGCATGTCCAGAATATTCTGAGCCATGCTGTGAGCTCTTGTAATTTACTCTTATTAACTAAAGCAGCTGAATAATAGGTCCCTGCATTGTTTCTGTTTAATTAGCCAGAGAAAGAGATAGGGGAATCGGAGGGGTAAAATAGTCAGCTCACACTCTATTCTGTATTTCTCCATTTCCTGGACCTCTGCAATTGACTCTCGCAGGTCATCTGTGAACTTCTTGCGGTCCTGGGGGTTGGGTGCGTTAAAGTTGATGAGCACTTTTATGTCTGCACCTGGTATTGCTGATGTAAGTCTAATTCCGTTTGGGTAATCTGAAAAATGAGAGGAAAAGCAATTTACAAAGCTTTCAGTTCAATAATATGTGTGAGTTTTTCCAAAGTTTGGAAGGTCTGAATAATATACTGGGTTCATCACCCTATGTGATGTAAACACTGTCATAGGAAACACTTACACTGATTTTCAAACAGCATCACTTGCATCCCGTACAGAGAGAACGACTGTCGGAAGCTGTATGTAACTGAATTTTTCTTCTTCTGGAAAATCTTTGTTACCTAAAATCACAAAGAGATTGTTTTAAGGGCCTGGGCTGGAAGAGGGAGAAAGAGAAAAGAGGGAGAGGGGAAGAGCCGAGGGCTTTTACCACTAGGAGGTCATTGAACAGGAAGATCTCCCGCTGATGCAGACCCAACTTCTGAGGCTTGTTGGGGTCTGGCACTTCAAACAGGCGACAGTAACACACCAAACGGCGATGGGGCAGCGACAGCACCTACGAGGCAAGTACCCACAAACACCTTAGAGGGTATTTTTGCCTCGGTCCACAGACTAACAGGGAACAGAAGCATGGATAAGTCAAAATCAGATAATTAAGATAAATAGGCTACTTACACATCCGAGACCATGGTGGAGTGATCCAATCTAAGCAGAGGACAGAAAATGTCATATACTGTAGTTACTTCTCAGTTACTGTTAAAATAAAATAAAATCTTTTTTTTTTAATTCAAAACCATAAAACCGTCTATATGGGTCTAGATGGGTTTCCAAGATTATCTCTCAAATTTGCAGCTAGGTGAAAAGTTCGTGTTTGTTTTTAACAATATTTTCATTTAATTGTCCTTGTTGTATTTGAACAACACAAATAAAACAGCTCAGGCCCTGACAGAACCAAAAAGGAGTAATAGTGAAATGCCAAACACTATTAGAAGACACAACCCCCAGTTAAACTAATCAGCCAAAAGTGAAAGTAAAACAAAATAACATAAAAATAAATAAAAATCACAGTATAAACATACAGGCAAAAAAACTATAATAAATATTACCATTTAGATCCTAGTAAGGCACCTAGACTCAATGGAAAGTGTTCTACGTAGAGTGAAAAAAGCATGAAACATACTCAGGGGTCATGTTTTGATACAGTTAATGATTTCTATTAGAGCAGAAGAAATATAATATTGAAACACTTCACTTAAATTTGTTAAAGTCCTCTAAACAATGTGGTACACAGATCAGTTCATAAGTGGTGTTAATGCTCTACTCAGGAATGAACGAAGGATGTAAACTGTGATTATTTGGGGGCAAACTTTTGTTGCTTTCTGCAGAAAAGAGTCTTTACATTTCCCCTCGAAGGTAAGAGCTCGAGTATGTGCATGATTTTGGGCATTGTGGGGAACTGATATGAATCATGGAAGCCTTCCTCTTCACTTTAAACCTAACAATGTAAACAGAAGCCTCATGTGCTAATCAACAAAAATATTATTCTGAGTTGCTGCAGGCAGGGAGTGTGTTCACAGAGATGAGCAGAGAAAGGGACCTGAAACTTAATGAATTCTATCACTTCTAACTTTCCTCTCTAACCATCAAGAACATAAAGCCCACAAAGCTGCACAAATGCAATGAAAAAGCTGTAATGTGTAGCTTTTTAGTAATAATTTTACACTCATTTTGTTTTCTGACAAGTAAAATAGAAAAATATGTGACAGAGCAGTTTTTGGGAGGAAATTGGCCCTAATAAAATACAGTCTTGCAAAAAAAACCAAAAGAAAAACAAAGAACTAAACAGATTTAAATATATTAAGGAAAAGTGTCAAATGTTACAAAATGAAATAATAGGTTAATTTATAACTGTTATCATGATCTACATATTTCAAAGACTTTATGTGAAAAAGATTAATAAATGAAAAAAACAAACTATTTCATGTCGGGGGTGTGACTTTAGATCAGAATTTTTAGGTGGTGGACTATGAACATGGATAAATTCAGTTTTACCCAAGTAGAGTGAAGATAGAACTAATTTTTGCTCAACCGGAACATGCACAACACGGCTGCTATGCAAACCAAGCCTCTCTTGCAGGGCTGAAGAGGTTAGTCACAGTTTTACCCTTAACACATGACAGAGACAGCACTGAATGCTGAACAAAGCAGAATAATAGTCCTGTGTTCACTGCTGACAGGATGAAACTTAGCCAGATCCAAATTTGGAAACAGTTTCAGTTGAATATATAAATAACGTTGGCCTCAGTGTGTGTTAGCACTGCAGTTACTTTTCTCAGAAATCACGTAGTTTCTATAATGCAACAATATGGTGGCGTCTAACCATTTGTTTTATCAGCACTGCTGCACTGGGCAGCACCTCTCAAGGGCTTTGGGTGTGTTAAAATCACCAGCATGAAGGCCTAAACTCGGACATGCCAGTAATTTCACAACAGTAGCCAAAGGCATGCATGACCTTTCTAGACTATTTCTTCACGTTTCCCAAACTCAGTAATTTGAGAACTAAAGCTGCACAGGGAAGTCCAGATTCCACATATAAAACATAATTTTAAATTGTGAGAGTAATTAGGAAACAACTGTTGCATCTGCATGACCAAATATGTCCCAAAGACCAATCTCTTCAATGCAGCTAAAAAGAGAAACACGACTATATAAACAACCCTATGACCTCAATGGTAAAACAACTGGCATTACTCACTGGTTTCTTTCCGACTATGAGCTTCTCCACCTTCTGCACCTGTGACACATGGTCTTCATTGGTCTTAAGCTCTCGCTTACGAATCCTCTCATAGATACCAACGAGAGTCTCTCTGGGTATGTCCTCTCCATCATCCACACCTGAGAAACACACAAGACCTGAGTTACCGCACCAAACATATGCAAAAGGATTTATACATTTTTTTTCAACTAATATTGTGGAAGACAGTGTGGGAGACGATCTTAACTCTCTTTCATTAGAAGAGAAAAGCATCCACACAGATATTATACCAAAAGATTACAGATGAATGGTAGGTAAATGAATTGGAAGGAGTTACAGTCACCGTCACAGCACATTTATTGGCATTCATGGTAAAGATGTGCAAAACACTTTAAAATAAATTCAGATCTTGTTGCAGCAGCAAAATCCCACACTGAAACATATTAAAAAATTTGATTTTAGGTATTCAACCAAGGAAAAACCAACTTTAAGCAATAACTGTTATTGGTACCACATCAGCAAAAATGTTTAGTTTTTAATTTATAATTAACATTTTGAATTGATCCCAGTTTTGGAACTTCTTATGAGTTATTAATGACTTCCTGTCTTCCTGGGGTATAAATAAGTAGTGACAAGGAGACCAATTTCTTTTAGGCACTGACCCACCAGGCTGGATGAGAACATACAAAAATTATATATATATATATATATATATTTTTATATACTCTAATTATATATACACATATTTATATATATATACACATATAATAATATATATACACATATATATATATATATACACATATACATATATATATATATATATATATATATAACATATATATATTATATATATATATATTATATTATATAATTTTTTTTTTTTTTTAAGATATTTGTTCCGGCACTAGTGGCCTTCATTTATTTATTTTTCTTGACAGTAGGCAGACAGGAAAGAGGGGCAGAGAGAGGGGGAGACATTTGGCAAATGCCGCCGGGTCCGGGACTCGAACCCAGGACAGCCGCCTCGAGGATCGCAGCCCCTGCACATGGTCGCGCGCTCAACCCCCACACCATCAGCACCGCGCCGAGAGAACATATATTTATCCTGTCACTGAGCACAGTTAACAGGATAGTAGGGAAGGTAACAGAAATCTCCAAAGCTCACAATTATGATCTACACCAAAGAGTTGCATTTTGGCATTTTCAAGTATCCATGACAACTATTAGATGCTAGTCCAGTCCAAACCTAACCAGCAGATGGGTAGTGAAGCCTGGAAAATACTTTTCTATCCAACTATCATAAATGTAAACATGAACTCTACTAAATTATGTAGGGATTTTAACTGAATCTGTCTGCTTTGGTCAGATAAGACCAAGACTGAATGTTTTGACAACAAACACCTTCAGGTGGGTCTGGAGTGAAGTAAAAGATGAATATGTGGATAAGTATCTCACTCTATTCCACAGACCTGAAGAAAGAAAAGGACCCAGGAATAACAGGAATAATCAAAGATCCCTCCTCTCGGTATGCCCCAACCTTGTGAAATGCTACAGGTGAAGTCTGTAGGCAGACTGAGAAGTGCTTTCCTATTAAAAGGTGTTGGAAAAATTAATAAACATTCTCAAATTAAGTATTCATTATTTCTAAGATTTAAAACGTGAGATTATGCTACTGCAGTTTAAGGTGATTTAGGGCATGTTACACATTTTATCTGACGTGCCAAGAAATGTAGCCAATCTTGAACCTCTTAGCATAATTCACCAGGCCACCTATAACTGCCATTTCCTAAAAATCAAAGGGAGCTATGATGCAGAGGAGAACTGCAATGCTAAAACAATAGTAGGAACCAAATGCAAATCTATATTTCTTTACCAGCCGGGTGGAGCAGCTTCTTTTCTGAACAGATCTATTGTTGGTCTGCTTTTAATGAGAGGAGGGGCAGCAGAACTTTAGCTCCCTGTAAGGCAGTTTTTCCTTGTGATTTTCGCCAAATTATTCTAAGTTTCATTTAAGAAGAGGGCAGTAAGAAATATAGCCAAATCTTTTAGCTCAATTACAAGAATCAAGTTTTGTAAAATACACTGACAAAATGTCAAAAAATACTTGATTGTATAAAAATAAACATTATTATTTATTGCTCATACCTCTTAAATTTTTGATGAAGTCTTCCAGTTTCATTTTCCTCTCTGGCTTGACGTTTGGGCTGTACATGTCAGTGTTAAGAAGGATGATGGCGAAGGCCAGGATGAAGATGGTGTCAGGGTTCCTAAACTGTCGCACCACCGTGGGGTTACAGATGCAGTACCGCTGGCTAAAGATGTAAAACCATATCAGTTCACAAACCGTGTTCAGACAACAACGCACACAAACACACAGATCAGATCCCTTTCATGATTGGGAAATATTTTCAACACTGTTCGAGGAAAGTAGAAGTAATGCTGAAAAAGGTTCTCTTCATGTACCAAAATGTTTATAAACAATAGAGGAATAAGGTAGATTTATATTATTTTATTCAGCTGTGAATATAAACATTAAAATGACAGTTTCTACTGTTTTACTTTTATTGGTTTGAACATCTGAATTGAAACATCATTGTGAGCTTTACTAGTGGTTTATTTTATGTTTTTAAGAGTCAAGCGGTAGCTCTAGTCTAACCTGAAAGCTTCAATGAGCCGCTCCACCTTCTGAGCTTCCCCTTGGACACGGATGTGGTTCTGAAACTTCCTGAGGGCCTCATCCAGCTCCATGCCCTGAAAGTCCATTTCATCTACCACACAGCTGGTACATGAGGAGAGAGGACGGACATAAAAAGGAAAGTTAATCATAAACACAGAATGCGGTTGTTTTAAGAAAATACATTTTTAACAGTGTTTAAGAGTATTTAGAGTATCAAATTGAAACACCTAAAATTATATTTTAGAGACAGAAAACCTAAAAATTCTTAATAGTATAAATAATAAATCACACTAGGCCTTTCCATTGTTTTTCAAAGCGGATAAATTATTTTAAAAAATGATACCGAAGCACTTGCCCAAGGATTATATTACAATTGGAATCTTGTATTTAAAGAAAGGAACAACACAAAGCAGAGGGACGAAGATAATACACCAGTTCGTGCCCAGGCTACTACAGATAGGTCCATGAACTTCTTATGCCTAATTACAAACAAAGATTAGCTCTAGCAGAGTCAATTCTTATCTGAGCCAAATGAAGGAAAGAACATTTGACTGGAGATGCTGTTTGTATTTCAATAATTTTCCAACCATCATATTTTTAGCATTTCCCTAAAGTGACCATAAACAACATGTTTTTATGGGGAAACTACCTGGAAACAGACTTAGTGGGTTTGAGTGGTGTAACATTTTGACTGCTATATTACTGTAGTATAGTAAAACCCTCAGGAATAAAACACAGATTTTGTTTGCGGAGAAAAGTAAGACGGGCACAAGCACTGCATGCTCTCAAATATAACGTTTGGGGTGACACTGTTGTTGTGAAGAACTGGAAGCATTCATGCTCATGCACATCAGAGTAACAGTACTGGTCAACACATGCAGAAGCAGAAGCAGAAATTGCCAAGTCTACCTGAATGATCGCAGATTCTTTTGAATTACAGTTTTTTCTCACACTCAACCATTTGGCACTGTTATGAATAACAGGCAGACTGGGATTGCTACAGAACACATTTAAATTCCTGGGCGTATTGCTGATTTGTTAGGTCTCCAAGCTACTGCTCTCAGACAACATTTCTCTTGACTTCCTCCTCACAGAATAAATGACACAACGTAAATGTGACTTCCTCACTCATGGCTACTTTGGGCTCCATTCTCGGCAGCCTTGTCCTCAGACATGGACATGAATGTAAGTATCATATGCTACAAACCTGAACACACCTGAAAAAGTTATCAAAATGATTATATAGTGTATGGTCTTTAAGCTACTAACCATTTAGGTACAATGAAAAGCTTTGTTTCATTGTAAAGAAATACATTTAGGTAAGTTCACTTGTTGGCATATAACAACTAATACTATATTTACATACAAAAACACATACATACATAAATGCAATCAGTTCCTTCAGTTTAATTTAGTGGTAGAATTGTTCAAAACGGGAATAAAAGAAAACCCTACTTACTCCAAAACATCTCTGTTGAACTGTTTCTGTCGATTGCCCAGAAATTCTCCAATCATCTGCCTACTGAGCCCCTTTCTTTGAAGTAGGAAGTGGGCAACACCGACCGGCGTGTCAGGGATGAATCCCCGCTCAGTCAAGTACTGGATGCCCTTCTCGGGTTTCCTGAAATTTCAACATGCAGCAGGATGTTACAATTTTAATCCCTTTTGGAGAGAATGATCTGTTCCTGCTTGAGCTCTCTGAACATTCCTATTGAAGAGTTCTTGAGGCACACTAGTTGTTAATTTTGTCATACAAGCTTTACATCATTGAGATGAGCAAAATAATGCATTTAGTTTTAATTGCTCATTGAGTTCTCATTATCAGTTGGGTAATAGCAAAATATTCAAAAGGCTTTAAATCTGAATACAATTTGTTCAAACTTCTGATCAGCAATATGTCTGTAATTTAACGGTCAGGGTTAGTTTTATTTCTAACAACTAACCAATATTTACCTCACTCTGGAAAACAAAAAAAATCTCCTGCATCCAGTTGATATCCTCAACTGGATACAGTTTATGGAGCGAGAGAGGGCTTTTGAAAAGGTTTTTGAGTAGTCTATTTTCTTGGTACTCACAGGTAAAAGTCAAGCAGCTGCTCTATCACAGCTGAGTACCTACTTGTTGAAAAGATTGAGGCCAATGCGGTAGTGTCTCTTGCGGATAACATCATTGCTGAAGATTGGTGAGTCCCAGCTGTTTCGAGTCTCTTTGTGGTAGGTCTGCTTACTTAGCGTCTGCTCTCGCAGGCTGTCCCTCGATGAGGACTCGGAGCTGCAGTTTATGGTGTCATTTGAGTTAGATGTGCTATTGATGCTGTCGTTGTCCCCATCTGAGAAGTCTGATTCAGACTTGCTCTGTCGGTTTGCCGAGCCATTGATGGCCAGATGGCTTTCTAGCTGCCGGTGGCGGTGGCGCAGAGGCGCATCATCGTCACGGGAGGAGCCTCGTGGCGGTGGTCCGTGGGAAATGTGCTTGGGGCTTGCCTGGGACGATGTCACGATGTGGCCGTGAGGTTCGTATGCAGGTGGTCGTTTGACAGAGCTGCGGTCAGAGCGGTCACTGAGCTCCGCTGAACTGTCACTGGGAGGTTCTATGGTCAAAAGAGGGAGGTGGTCCATTCTAAGACGCTGTTCTTGGCACTCTAGAGAAGGAGTGCTGCGGCAGCTTGTGTCTGTGTCAGGACCCTCATCTTTAGACTCAATAGGCCAGTACTCTTGGGAGGAGTTTACTGACTGCAGACGTAAGTCTGATTCTGTACTGGACGGCTGGTCTCCTGACCTCAGAGCAGCAGAGTGGGACATGTCATCCTCATCGATGAACAATGTAACGTCACTATACGATGCAATAGTTTCATCGTGTATCCGTCCAGCTGGCCTGCGGTGGGACTTCATCTGATAGGGCACTTCCCCCTGCACCTTGGAACAGCCCATAGACTCAGGGTCAGGACCCTCGTCCCCCTGAAGGCTGCGACAGTTCAGCGCGTCATCTATGGACTCTGCCAGAGACTTAACCTGTCTGGAGAAGGCGTCCTCCAGCTCCGTGATGGCATCTGTCAGGTCAGCCTGTGGCGCCGGGTGAGAGGTCATGTTTGCCTGCTGGTGGACTTCCACATCCCCACGTTCAGACTGCACCATGGACAGAGGCGTGCCATCCTCTGTCATGGACACCTGCCTCCCTTCAAAGTATGAGCTGTGCACTTTCTCAGGGCCCTCAAAGGAAAGCTGCATCCTCATGTTAGAGAGAACGATGCGCCTGGACATACGGTTCTCTGACATAGAACTCCTGAGACGTTCAAAGTTCTTGTTCATCTGATACTGTCTGAAGGCTGTCTGGATGGTGCGAGCTGCATGCCGAGTTATGAACCTTCCACCATATTTACGCTCCAGCATTTCCACCTAGGTAAAGGAGGGAGGAAATGAACTGTAAATCTGTACCACCACCTGAGCACTATAACAATTGGGTAGGCATAAGCTAGAATCTATTGCGTATTTTTCACCTAATCAACGTGTCTGAAAATTAAAATAGAGACTAATGTCTAAGCGCTCCCAAGTATTAATTATTAGTATTAATTATAATAACATGTCCCTCAGAAAATTGTACTTGACCACACATTTTTTTGTAGCCATCAGCAAGTCTCCTGGCATAATCCTGTCTGGATATTCAACCAATGGTTGTATCAGAAAGGGTACAGAGGTCCTTTAAATTGGTTGGTTTCCTCGAAGAATTGTGGCCTTCAATCGTTGTCTGTATATTTTCATTAAGGTTATAATTGGGGCTTCTTAAAGGCACTTACAGAAGGCTTTTTTCGTCCATTTAAAACCAGTTTTAGTGTTTGATTATTCACTGTTCCATTGGAAAACTCAATACTATACAAATTTCAACTATCTTACCCAAACATTCACCCTCTAAAAAACAAAGTTAGTTAGGATGCTCAGAAACAACCCCGCAACCACCAGAAAAGCTCTAACCTGTCAATGAACTGAAAACTGATGGAACACTAATGTAACTGTAAACATTAAATTGAGTTTTTTATTACCATGGACAGAGAGGATACCAACCAAGAAATTACCCTGTGCTCCAAAACGGGCTCAAGGTGAAGCTTTCAAACCAAAATACACAGAAGTAACTATCATGCATGGTGGAGGCACCATTAAGCTGATGAGCTGGTTTGCTACCAGATGTACTAGTGTTGTTTAAAAGGTGGATGGAGTAAAGGAGGAGGACTCCATCCCAGTTCTTTATCAACCCCTCGACTCAAAAGCCTGAAGGTTAAGGTTTGGACAAAACAACGACATTTAACACACATCAAAACCACTTTTGGAATGAATAGTAAAGGCAAACATTTAAGCTCCTGGAATGAGCCGCACCTCAGTGTTATTTAAAATCTGAACAATGTGTACAAGCCAGGTCCTCACCAAAAATTAAATTAAAGTCAGTTTTGCCAAGAAGAGTGGTCACATACCAAGCCAGAACTAAGCCAGAAGCTTGTCAATGCACACAATTCTTGTGTCTTTTCACCAGCTCTGTATTTATTATTTTAAGCTACAGACGACACAGCCGATATGTTTCTTCCAGTTGTCAAAGCCCATTATCAGCATCATACATTATTTGACAAAGTTGGTTTTCTGATAAATCAAAAAAAATCTTCTATTTTTTACAGCATAGAATTACTTAAACTTGACAAGACAAATCTTTTTAGATTACTTTTAGGGATACCTGTTTATCCTGGAGGTCAGCGGAGAGCTCATAGCTCTCAGAGAGCGAACGAGACCGCTTGATGGCCTCCTCCTCAGCCTGCTTGCGGAGGATGGACTGAGAGTGCTGGAGTTTGGGCCGACGAGGCCTCTGCGGCCCGGGTTGGACCCCGTGGCTGTAAAGTGGGCCGTCAAATCGGTCGGGGCTGATAGCCGAGCCGTGAGTTACGGGACCCTGGCCGTAGCTGGCTCTGCCGTCCAAGGAAGGACTGCTCTCACCGGGCCGTCCATCTCCTTCCACACTGCAATCAGAGCAAAGAGATAGAGAGAAATTTCAAAAGGAGTGACAGTGAAAGTCTAAAATTATTAAGATCAGATAACCGCAGCCGCATGTAGGATGACTCAAGGGATTTTTATAAGTTGCTTCAAATAAGGTACTGAAACCACCACTTGTATTTTCACAAGATAAACGTGAAAATAAATGCAACAGCTGTTCTGACATCCTGGGTTCTAAAGTCTAATGAAATTAAGTACAACCCGACTTTTGCTAGGTCAAAAGCTGATTGATACAGTTGTACATGTCAGTATACATTATTACTTAAAATAACATAAAACCTTTGCAATGTTTCATTCAGAAAACACAAGTGCCATGTAAATACACTCTTAAAATGAAACATTCCTTTTTTACTTACACAGTCTTGTGCTCTGAAGACCTGCGAGAAGACTGCTTATTGCGAAAAGACCGTCTGTTTTCAAAAAAATGCCAACTCTTCCTCCATATCTTGTCCACCATTCTTTCAGTCAAGTTAAGTCCAGAGTACACAGGCTGCTCCAGGAAACCACAGTTTATGCAAAGTTAAAGGCCAATCAGTGACCAGTAGGGAATTACATCATGTTTGCAGGAGTGACGACACACGGTTCCAGTTCATGCTACAAAGTCCAGTTAAGAAAAGGACAGAGTAAATATAGCCTTCAGAGATCCCTTAAACAAGTTGTGATGTAGCTGAATGAGGTGCCGATCTGCTCAATCAATCCCACCAAACCAACATTCTTTCTGTGCCACAGTATGGTCTGCTCACGGTTGACCCACGCCCAACTGTGTTTGAGCTGTGACTTGGCACACCCATACAGTGTACACAATCCACTTCCTTCATTAGAGGGCCCTGAAATCAACATTCAGCAACAGCGTCAGCCTATCAAACAGGAGAAACCAGCGTCGAGTAAAAAAAGAGGAAGCTGAATGACTTCAGACACCAGACGCATGCATGAACTTTTTCAGTTTAAGTGAGTACCGATTTATTGATATGCACTCTTACTAAGTGCAAATCAATAAATCTGCACCCAATGACAACAACAAAAACAACAAACAACAAAAATTCCTTTGAAACATTTCTGCAGCTTAATTTTAAACAAATAAAATCACAGCTCAGCTTGGTTTGATGCATGTTGTAGTTGACCAAAACCTTACTTACCTTTTTCTATAAGTGTATTCCTAACACAAACAATAGGTGTCATAAATCATTTTTATCTGTAGTTAAACAGTTATTGCTGCCAATTTAAAAAGTTTAGCTACATCTCTGGAAGAGTATCGGATGGATTGATTAGTTTTAGAGATAAACACAAATCATTTGGAGAATCCTTGTGTTTGCTTCAACAAAGAATTTAAATATGGAAGTGACAGGAAACTGACAGGAAGTGGCTGCTAAACTACCAACACTTATCATACTGTAAGTGTGAACATGGCATTAACTGGATTTTTCATTTTCATCTGTAAAAAAATTGATAAATAAAACAGACAGAAATGTAATCATCCCCCTGCACAATCATCGTTTAACATTTAAAAATAGAAATCATAAATTTCCATTTTTCTAGTACAGCCGTTTAATTCAACTGAGTGCACTTGGACTGTATGCTATTTAATTTAAGTCTATATGATTGGATTGGATTTAATTTATTTGATTGAACATTTGTGTGCCGTTGGATAAGAAATGAATGGGCTTGTCTTGTTAAGCCTTTGAGATGATGTGTTGAGAATTGGTCCTATATAAAAAAATGGAATTTAATTGTTTCGGTTTCTTTTCAGGGTAGCATGTAGACATTGCTTAATTGTTGTTTAGTACACACCAACAGGATAAAAAGAGTCATGCTTTTACATTGCTGGAGCAACACCAGAACCACCACAAGTCACTGAAAATCCAGGCTCATTGCATAATCACCACTGGGACAGATCTATCCAGCCATCTGTCATAGCAAACTGCAAAGCCGTTATCCTGTGAGTTAAAGTGACACCTTGCCTTCTGTCCAGGAGCCAGAATACAGCTGAGAGTGATTTCTGGTTTTCTACACCCCTCGATAGAGCTTTAATTAGAGATGTGGATAAATGAAGGTAAAAAAATAAGGTTTAAGGTCTTCTTTTTTTGTTTTGCAAGCAACACCGGCTAACATTTGGTGGACAGTATGTCACTCAGATGCTTAGTATAAAATCAGATGTTTGGGACAGATTCCACATAAACTTCTGAACACCCGAGATGGGGCTTTGAATTTTTTGACTTTGACACGAATCCCACTTAAGTCACTAAAACAGACTTCCGATTAGACTTACACTCATGCTCTAAAAACCTGAGACTCGCCTCAGGCTCGTGGTTTATCTCACATTATCTCATATTATCATAGGTGAAAGTAAGCCAGTGGGTGTGGATCATTTGAGTAAGTGATTAATACTTTCCCCTTTGAGTTACCATAGTGAATGCTGATTGTCATGCTGTTATACACAGTACACGTGGCTTCTCTGTAACGTTTCTCAACAGTATTAGAAGTTGTTGTAGTTCATTTTTAGTAGAGCATGTATTTACAGTAAGTTTAACAGTATATTCCATATACTGCAATTAGAAAAAGCATATTTTCTGTTAAAAGGTGCATTTGATTCATGGAGTGTAGAGTAAAAATTGTTCATAATAACCTGTTAATTTTTGTTGTAGGATGATAATAATGACCACATGAATGCATCTCATGATGAACCCTCCAAGAAATGGTTTTTGGGTTTACCTCTGACAACTAATCTCATGCTGTTAAGTTAGGGTAATTAAAAAGGCACTTCTGGTTTAAAAATAATGCAGATCTCCATGTAGCTATTCAAAAGTGCAACATCTTCCTCAGTCACTCACTACATCAAGGATTGCTCTTTACCTTGTAATCTAACAATTACTTTGAAACATGGGGGCTATTTAGGCTTTACCAACTTTTATATGCAAATGATTTCACATAATTTTGCATATCCTCTGATTTGAAATAAGGACAAGAAAAGCGTTTAAATCATGGTTAATGTAGAATATAGCAGAAGAGCTGACAATTTCAACACCAGGGTAAAACAGGTGTCATTTAAAAGCACTTCCTCTGTGATTCATACAGAAATCCAACAAAAGGACATAAAAACTGTTTTCAACATGTTAAATTAAATGTTCTGAAAAAGATAAAATTGTTAAATGTGAATTAGGCTTATGGACAATAATTTAAATTAGCAGCCTAAAGCAATTCCGTATTTTAGGCAGACTAGACAGCATCCAACTGACTGTGAGAATATGAAATTCAGTCTCTAGAGTCTTGACTTGCACAACAATGACTTGTGAACATCTATGATGGAAACTCTGATTGAATCCAAATCCCTTTGATGACCTCTTTGTTTTAGACCTAGAGTTATTATTGCAAACTTCCATTCACCTCATTACTATGCTTAAGATTGCTTAGCAAATGCTAACAAGGCTATATGTTAAACTAAGATAGGTCAATTATACCATCATAAATCTATTAAACCACATGTTTAGGCAGAATTTATGCAGCATTACAAAGCACAGAGTTTAGTATATATCACTAAAACGCAAAGAGCATAGATGCTTCGAAAAACAAACTGCAGCTGGCCTTCACTGGGTGTGTTGTCTCACTCCATCAATTCCAAAAACATTTACAGCGATAGCTCAGAACTAGTTGCAAGGCTGCCTTCGCTTTCCACCAATGAGGCTTGTGGGCCAGAACCGTTCTTCACTTCAGTGCTTATGTTTTGCTTCTCATTCAACCATCCAAGTGTCCAGACAGTATGGGATTGTGGGTATGTGGAAAAGTACGAAAGTAAGAGTAAGTGCGGCTGCGCTTTTGCTCTGAGGTCACTGAATACTTTACAGAGTGAGGTCAGCTGCTCATGATGGAGAAAACGGAGGGAGACGGTAGAGAGAAGAAATACTGGAGTTCATATTTTGGGCTGCAATGGATGTCGGAGGGTAAAATGGAGAGGCTTTGAATAGAGCGGGACATCTATGAGGGAGCAGACAATGAGACATAAATAGTAGCTATGATTTATATAAACATGGCGTATATAAAGCATATTAACATCATAGAACCACTGTAAATACACGAAGAAGGAAGTAGTGATGTGATCTGTACACCATCTTCTGATTATTGTTGTGCCCTTGAAATATGATCACAAAGGTTTAGAACAGCAACTGTTCCTCCTTCAGGCTCTTCACCCAGCAGGAGCACCTCTTGCTTATGATGTAGGGAAACTCAGCAGAACGGCTGGCAGTGATTTTCAGGTTCAATGATTTGGAGGAGTGCGGTGGGGGGTGGACAATCACCCCCTTCCCCTCCAAACATCCTGAATGAGCAGACCTAGGCCTCTGCCCAGGCCTCAACCCATTCTGTCAGTGGGACCTGAAGGAGAAACAAACCTACATCCCGGAAAAGAGGAGTCACATCAACAGGAGTTTTGGGAAAAGAAGAAAGCTAATGAGGTGCAGGCAGAGTGAGCTACAATTTGGAACTAATGTAGCTCCCAAACAAAGTCACACAAATATCTACAAACTGTCAACTCTAGGAAACATTTAGGAAATGTCTGCACAACGGTGGCCCATAGTTTTGGAAGACTTCATGTTATAAAGAAACAATAAAAATATGAGATGTGACTCCCTTTTTCATAGACATAGGCGTAGCCTCAAAACTGATGGTAAACATCCAAACCAAACCAAACAATTCAACAATGTTTCATTTCTTTCTGAAAACTGAGAGAAAAGGGACTGAGAGCAACCTAGTGTATGCTCAGAGGAAGTGATGCAAAATAGCACATTATACTCTTACATCACAAAACTGACTTCCTGTACCTAATGCAAAACGTTTCTCAGAAACAGAACCAAAATGATTCTACGAAGTTGACTGATTGATTGAATGGCCAATTAATTACGCCTATTTTAATATTCACTTTTAAATCATGTTTTTTATTCATGAAGCTCTCTTAATACAGCCATATGGGACACAAAGGGCTTTAAAGGGGACATAAATGGAGATTAACCGTCTGGTGGTCGTAATCTGACAATTTTAATTTTAAATTTGCCACATCATTTAGAGAAAATGAAAATTATCAACCCATGGCAGGCTTAATCCAAAGTCATCAAAAAACTGATGTGACAGGCAAGTTCAATTTACTGAAATGTCATTGGAGCAACTCAAAATGATAGGTTTGTATGGCCCCCAAGTGCTTATTTGCATGCCTGACAATGTTGGGGCATGCTCCTAATGAGATGACGGATGGTGTCCTGGGGTATCTCTTCCCAGATCCTGACCAGGGCATCACTGAGCCCCTGGACCGTCTGAGGTGCAACCTGGTGGTGTCGGTTGGACCTAAACATAATATCCTAGAGATGTCATATTGAATTTAGGTCAGGGGAGCATGGAGGCCAGTCAATGGTATCTATTCCTTCATCTTCCAAGAACTCCCTGCATACTCCTGCCACATGCATGGCCATGCACCAGTGGGATCCCAGGATCCACTGCACCAGCGAAGGGTCTACCAATGGATCTAAGAATTTCATCCCAATACCTAACGACATTTAAGGTGCCATTGTATAGGTCTGTGCGTACCTTCATGGATACTCCACCACCAAACCGATCATGCTGAACAATGTTGCAGGCAGCATAACGTTCACCACAGCTTATCTAGACTCTTTCACATGAGCTCAGGGTAAACCTGCTCTCATCTGTGAAAAGAACTGGGCGCTAGTTCCAAACCTGGAAATGCCAGTTGAGCTTCACCATGCTGGGCAGTGAGCACAGAGCCTACAGGTCCTACCAGAGGATGTCGGGCCCTCAGACCATCCTTATGAAGTCTGTTTCTAATGGTTTGCTCGAATAAATTCATGCAAGTGGCTTGCTGGAGATCCCTTTGTAGGGCTTTGGTGGTACTCATCCTGTTCCTCCTTGCACAAAAGAGCAGATGCCGGTCCTGATGTTGGGTGAAGGACCTGCAACAGCCCTGTCAAGCTCTCCTAGAGTAACTGCCACCTTCATAGGAAACGAAATTTGTAATTATTTCATGTTTATAAATGCGTATGTTTATAAATGTGTGTATTTAAACACAGTCAAGTAGTAATACCATGACCCTCACGATAAAAATGAAATTGTAACTCCACGTTTAGGATATAAAAGCTGGAAGTGGTATTTATAGCATGTCTGTAGAGTATATAATAGATTCTGTGCATTGCAAAGTACATAAACTGTGACCTTTTTGGCTTTCTGTGATTTTACCATTCACTCTTTGCTGCCACGTGTCATCGGGAACCCAAACCTTTCACTTCCTGCTGATTAAAAACAAGGAGACTGGTCGTTATTACTCTGTGCATCTTGACTATCAGCTATTGTTGCATTGTGTTGGTGAGGAGTGCATTAGATTGTAACTCCATCTTCTCATTTTCTATCCAAGCTCTTATCGAAAAGTAATAAAAAAACCTGTTTGTCCTCTTCTGAATGAGAGACGTGATGGCCAGTAACTGACTACAGTACATCAGAGTAAATATTGCATATTTATGTATTTATGTATATATATTGCAGTCAGCCTCATAAACAGGCCACTGGCTGTTCTAATTTCTAAGCACAAGTATCATGAAAAAACAAACCTTATCAGTGCACCACTAATGTACATCCATAATTACAGCCCGCTGTAACCTTGCTATTCAGAGGTGCCAGTTTTTATGTGTGCATATAAACACAGTGACCCTTCCAATAAAAATCAAACAGCACCTCCACATCACATCGCTTTCCCCACATGCAGTGATGTGCCCGAAGCTGCACAAAGGCAGATGTTTTCTTCCTTTTCAAAGTGACTCAGAGAGCTCATAAATACAGATGCACCCAGCAGATCACCCAGCACACAGATGTGGAAGTGAGTAGACTTTTCAGGTAGAAGTTCCACATTGTAACACATGAATTAAGTCTAGCATTAAAAAGGTGAACCTGCTAATAAACAGAGGCAAAACCATTGTCTCAGCTAACTGGACTAATAAATTATGCTGCAGCTGTTAGAAAAACACACAGCGGAGCAAGTTAAGAATTTACAATTTGACCCAGCTGCGAACTGGAAAGCAGCACTGGCCAGCAGACTGATAGTTTGACTCCTGAGAGTTTGCTGCAGACTGTAAATAGTCGACCAGTGTCTCATTACAAATCATGGTTGATAACTACTGTCAATCATGTACTTCAGTTTAAGAGTTTTTACAGTGTTTCTATGAATTACAAATGGCTTTTGGCAGCTACTTGGAACCAGAGAGCAGTAGCTGAATCTCTAGAGGGACACAACTGACTGCTGAATGATAGGAAAGACCATAGACTCTAAATGTCACTCACTGTTTAGTGAACTATTGTTTTAAAAACCTGGAGATTAGCTCAAGGCTGTTTGAAACTGGGCATTATAGGTGAGAAATAAATCTCTTTCCTTACTCTACATATCAATATAACCTGCAATAATACAACCTTGGCACACATTAAAACCAAGGTCAACTTTTATTTGATGATATTGTTAACCCAGTCATATTGTTTACGCTGGGTTTTAAGACCGTCATTTCTTTGCAACCAGTCCTTCCTGAAAACCAGCCATACTGTATCTTAAAATAGCTGCATTATCCATGTTTTGTGTTTAAAAAGTGTGAAAGACAAATATGAATATGTTATTTGTGTTCTTCAATCTATTTTCAGTAAATGTATTTTTATTCTAGGAAGGACTGTCACAGTAATAGTAAAGTTAATTTATATAAGTGGATTAAAAAAGGAAGGCCGAAACACAATTACTGGTTGGCTAGAAGACAACAAGATGCCTTATATACTGTATTTTAAAAAAAAAATTTTTTATTTAAAAATAAATCACAGTTTGATGTGGAGCTAATTTTAGTGTCACGGTTCAAACTCAGGATTGGTGCAATAGGCAAAAAAGGAAAAAAGTTTCCTTCACCTGATGCTGGACAAAATTTAAAACCTCGCAAAAGCTGAGACAGAAATAAAAACACTTTCTTGTGAGAAACTTGTAAAATATCAGGCCGATATGTACAGCCTGGAAGGATTTTTCTACGGGCAAAGTCACTTTAAAATGAATAACATTTTTTAAATGAACTTGGTCAAACAGAAAGTTTAGATCCAAAACCGAAAGGTTTCTTCTTTGCTATGAAAATAGTATAACATAAAACATTTTGGGGTTTGTTTCAGATAATTTGGACTTAATTTGGCCTTAACTGCATGCAGACCAAACAGCAATAAAGAAATTAAACACTACTTCTAACAAGAGAATATACAACTAATTGATTGTTATTCACAGACTAACCACTGATATTTTAGTGACATAAGGGTCAGGTGGCATTTTTTAGCTTTTGGTAGTCTATTTAACATATTTCATTAGATGTCACAAACTTTGCAAAGTACACGAATTGTGACCCTTTTGGCATTCTGAGCACCCGCCACTCTGGCATTGCTTTGGTGTTGAGTGCCTTAGATTGTGCCACTATGAACTTATTTTCTGACTTAAAGAAAAGTAATTAAAATACATGTGTGCTGGAATTTAACTATGCTTTAACTATACTTTTGTTACTGGATCCACAGGACTGTGATATCTGTACCACGACAATTTAGCACGACTACATATACTGTCATACTCCTAATATTAATAGGTGCATATTAATAGGTGCTTATATTACTTTTTGTTCAATTTCCAGAAAAGAACAAAAACATGATTGTAAATATATTCCTTTTCTTTTGGCATTTGATTAGCAGTGATGATCTGACAGTACATTAATTTGTACAGTAAAAATGACAGTACATTAATTTGCATTACATATTCATGTAGTTCAAGTGCTGCATATAAAATATATGCTAATGCTACTAGTAGGAGTAAGTTATCAGACACTATTCATGCACTTCTGAAGTAATCAGAAATCAGTACTAATAACCTGTTAACCGCCCTTTTGACAAGATCAAACAACAGAGCGAGCATTCATTTTAAAAGAGAATAATGACGCTTATCCTTAAAACTATGTCCGGCACCTGTCCTTGAACCTCTCTAGTCAAGGAGCAGCTTAAAGTTGGTTGCGGGGGGCCACGACACACCACAGGAATGCAATGCAATACAGCTCCCAGATGGATCCTGTACAGTAAGACTAAACACACATACATACAGTGACTCAGAGAAGGGACCTGATCTGTTTTCCATTGTAAGAAATGAGGGACCGATCTGTGGAAAGACCTTAAAGCTTTGCCTTATACTAGTCATTCTGTTAAAACACAACACAAGTCTTTCTTTCATTTTTTCACAAAGCAAATATAGTGAAGTGTTTCCTCATTCAAAGGCAAAAAATACACACATGCTGGAAAAAAAAAAATACGTACAGATCTTCTACTTTTCTATTAGTCTTACCAGCCGTTTAGCTCGAGTTCCAGCAGTGACTGAGTCTTCTCTGAATTACACTGCAAACACCACATGCTGGCTGGCGATCACAAGACGATGTAGTCCAAACATCAGTGGGTTCCCCCATAAATCCCCATACTGCCTAAAACTTTACTCTAACAGACAAATGCATCTTAGAACCATCATCTTCGTCCGGCTGCAGCCTACTGCATCTCACCAGCACTCCCATTTCATTTCCCGTTTTATGGAAGAGAAGGCCTATAAGTCAGAGCTAAGTGGCAGTCTGCAATCTCTGACAGACAAACTGAGCTCGCTCTGTTTGTCTTTCTTCCTCTATGTCCTCTAAGCGCCGGGCTGGTAGGAGTTTCAAGGGGGGTGGAGGCTTGGAAACATGGGGAGTGTGCAAGTGTCTGCCAGACCCCGAGCAGTATATGAAAGGGGGCGGGGTGCAGGGAAAGGGGGTGTGTGAAAGGCTTTCTAGATGTGGAGGATTTAGATAAATATGTTGGTGGTGTCAAACAACATGCAAGAATGGGTAAAGCAAAGGACTGGGCAGCACGTGAAGTAGATTTGTTTGGGCATGCCATCATGAACACATGAAATTAAGAAATTACAGCGCAGAGAGCCGAGTGTGAGATGAAGGAGGGTGCTAAAAATGCGGGTTAGGATGGTGGGGGAGTGTGTATAAGCATATACTGTACGTGAGCATATCCATGGAAAAGGTAGAATGCAGCCTCTATAGGGGTCGAAGGAAACAAAGTATTACAGATTCACACAAAACGAAAAGGGGAAGATAAAAGCAAATAAAAGAGCATCTCTATTAATAGAGGCTTTCAGGTCTGAGATGTGCTGAAGAAAAAGGGCCAGATGGGCCACAAAAAATCTCTTTGGCTGAAAGTCGTCTAACTCTGGCCTCTCTGTTTTGAGTCTACTTTAAATCAGCTTTATTTTAATCAACTTTATCTACAGTTCCCCGCAAAAGTATTCACACCCTTTATAAAGAAAAAGAATGCATGTTTTTTTGGAAAAATCGGAAGTGTGGTTTGCATCTGTATTCAGCCACCATGAGGCAAAACACGAGCTAGAGACAGACATATTTGCCCATGTTTTTGCAAAAATATCTCAAGCTAAACCTGATTGGGTAGAGAGTGGCTGTAAACATGTAAACAGCAACTATCAATTTCAGACTTTGACTAGGCCATTCTAACACTCGACTATGGGTTGACCAAAACCATTCCATTCCAGCTCTGAAAGTTTATTTAGGGTTGACATCCTGCTGGAAGATGAACCTCCATACCAGTCTCAGCTTCACTGTCCCTGCTGAAGACAAGCACCCCCAAAGCATGATGCTGCAAATCCCCCATGTTTCATAATTGGGACTTTGTATAGAGGGCAGTAATAGTTTCTAACCCACATACAGCAGTTAAAAGTTGGGTTTTGATCTCATTATGACCAGTTGGGTTTCTTCTCCGACTAATGCTCTCCTTGGGCGGTCTGTCAGTTCAGACGGATGGCCTTGTCGTTGCAGGTTTGGATATTTGCCTTTCTATTTCACGATGATGGGTTTAACAGTGGTCTGTGAAAAGTTCCACCTAACCCTGCTATAAAATCCTCAATCTCCACAGCTTTCTCTTTCATCTATCTTGTGTTTTTCCTGATGTTTGTGATGCTGTTTATACACAGTTCTCTAACAAACCCCTGAGGCCTTTACAGAACAGCTGCAGTAATTGGTTGCACTGGTTTTTAATTAGGGGTATCCGTCTAAAGGGGGCTGAATAAACAAATACCACACTTTTCAGATTTTTTTGTGTAAAAAGTTTTGAAAATGATGGATTATTTTCCTTCCACCTTGCAACTATATATTACTTTGTGTTGGTAATTCACATCACATCCCAATTACATTAATTGAAGTTTGGGGTTGTAGCTTGTCATTACGTACATATCCTTGTGAATTGCATAATATCTGCAAAACTGGAGCATCTACTCCCCATGCCTAACATGCATCAGCCCCTTGTTGCTGGACTTCACAAGCCACGGATGAATTACTCCTCTGAGATTGGGGGTGGGGGTGGGGGTGGGGTAAACTGTTCCCCAGTCAAAAGTATTTTCTGTGGAATGACAGAGGCACAGGAAACAGTGGAGAATGGCTTCCACATGCAGCCAGTTTACAGGGACACCAATCATCCAAACAGACACACGTATACACAAGTTCCAGAGGAAGATTCTTCTAATTACAGGCGTCAACCCCTGAAATGATCACCTTCCGTCGCCTGTTTTCATCTGAGGCTTTAAATGAACGATGCTGAATTAGAGACACAGCCAAAAAGGGTAAGTAAAAGATATTATAACAATTCACCAAGAATGCTTGACCGAAGCAGAGTGACTATCTCCAGACACACAGTAACTGACCAGCTGATCTGTTTCAATTTGAAACCTTGGCCCTGCACTCTGGTGACTACAGCTGCTAATGCCTCGTGGAGGTACAGACACTTGGCTCATACTTGAATGCAATTACTCATTATGCAAAAAAAAAACCAGAGTCATTTAAAACATTTCTATAATAAACTGGGACTCTGATTATTTCACACTCAGAGGCACAAAGCACCTTGTTTGGAAAAGTCTGCATCAGATATTATCCCCCGTGTCTGGCTTTGTTTTGGCAAGGCACCACAGGGAGCAGCTAACTGGAGTTTATTTGTCCTTTTTAGAAAGATATGAAGCAATATCTTGGTATAATTTTGAAGCATGTGATGTTTCACCCCGATTGTTTCAGCATGAGGCTCAGGGGCAACATTGGTTTCAGAATTAGGAAGAGTTCCCCCAAACTCATTCCCACCTTCATGAGTTAGAAATTAAAGTCTTCACAGGATTAGTTAGAATATGTGACTCTCTGAGGCTGCCGGCCTCCGTGTCTCACTTCCTCTTCTAAAATTACGATGCCGGCTAGCCTCCCCGTCTGGTGAAGGCCCACTCCATCTCCGGAGCCCTGGCTGCTCCAGCATGATGTCATTGAGAATTCCAAGCAGAGGCCCACTCACTGCCCATAAAATACCGTTTCTTCAACTCAATACATATGGTCTTTTTACATTTCAGCTCCTTTTCCATCAACACCCCCTTTAGTTTCAATCTGCTCCCTCCTTTTAATCTCTACAGTCGTCCCAGAGCAAAGAGAAGCTGGATAGATTGGAGTTGGGCTGAAGCCAAAGAGGCATCCGCACATCAGACACAACCAGCTAAAAACTGCTTTATCTGGTGAATTCCCACAGATAAGCTGCCTGAATACTGTCAGGGAACAAGAAAAAAAAAGTTGTGACTTTGCTTTTGCAAGAAGAATGAAAAGAGACAGAGCAGGGGAAAATACAGCAAAGGAAACGGGGAAAGTGATAGCTTCCTGGAAAGTTGGTCACAAGATTTGCTGTGGTGTGTCCGTCTACATGACATCATGTGTAATTTCCCATTATCTGCTTCTTTTTTTTTTGCTGGATGCTGATCAACCGAGGCCTGCGTCGAGAGATGGAAAATAAAATGAAAACTCAACCCCTCACCAGGTCTGGAAACAATTAGAACTGGCTGATGTCATAGTTTTATACAACAGGATACTAAATGAGATGTAGTGGCCCGGTAGAGTTTTGTGAACACAGAAGACTTTGTGTAAGGGGGGGGGGGGAGATAAAAAAATAAAACAGTTCTCCTCTAGATTCTCAGGAATAAAGAATGTCTGTGCATAACAAAGATCTGGCAGCAGATGTATAAATAGAGCTGATTTAGGGGTAATTAAAGGATATATTTCCTCTGCTCATCATATCCTGGCATCAAAGCTGGACCAGATGTGTTGCAGAGGGATCCCATGGGAATCATTAAAGTTTATCAGAGGCAAGTGATATCTGAAAGGCTTTTCTCTTTTTTCCTGTTTGTACATCTCTGCAGTAAGCAGTAAAAAAATACTTCCACTCCAGACAGAAATAATCTATGCAGATGCAAGGAAACTGGAGGCTGTACTGCCTTTACTAAAACCAAGTATTATTTCAAATTGCTGAGACAAGTTTCTCAAAATCCGGTCTTCAGAACCATGAATGGGCTGAACTCAAAAGTTGCTTACTGACTCTAATATACATAATGTTCATTATTGGTTGTTCAAAAACACATTTACAGGAATGGACTATTTAGGCGTTGACCTTACCCAGCTTGTTTTCAGCTTGAGCAAAGATCAAACAAAATGGCACTCAAAAATATATATTTTTTAAGAAATCACTATACCATAGGTAAGAAACTAATTTAAATTAAATATTTAAAAGAAAATATATATAATCAAGTTTGTTGTTTCTCACCTCTATGGCCACATCTTTGCTAAGAAGAAGAAATTGCTGCAAAGTCAGTGACTTGATGACATTAGCTGGTCTTCCTTAGATACCTTTTTTACCAGTTGGCATTATAAACTAAATTTAACTGCAATGTATTACAACTTAGGCCTGAAAAAGGCCTACTTATGATTGTATTTGAATCTGTTTAAAAATTAGTGTTTTGTTTTGATCTGTTTACATATTTCTGATTTGAATGGGATCTGATTGTCTTGTAAAGTGCCTTGAGATTATATTTATTGTGAATTGTCAGTATGAAAATTCGATGAATTGAACTGAATTTAGAGTGGAAGTTTTTCCTGAGAAAAGAAGACTCATTATTTGCATTTTTCAATACCAGTAAATTGTCAAAAATAAAGCCAGGTGGACATATATAATAAAAAGGTAACTATTTTATACAAGATGCAGACCTCTATTGAAGTACCATCATTTCAGCTAAGGAGCAACAGGATTCTTGAAGGGTGGAGGGAGGAAGGACATTTACACAAAGGTTGCTCTATTTTATTCTGTTGACTTTCAACCCATATACCAATCAGGGAACATGCTGGTTTCGAAAAAGCTGGCGGTAGATATGAAACAGTATCACATGTTCTAGAATGATTTCAAAGTATCGTGGAATTTAAACAAAAATGTAAGACACGAGGGATGCACGGTGGCGCAGTTGGTAGCCCTGTTGCCTTGCAGCAAGAAGGTCCTGGGTTCGGTTCCTGGGGGTCTTTCTGCATGGAGTTTGCATGTTCTCCCCGTGCATGAACCCGTGTGGGTTGTCTCCGGGTACTCTGGCTTCCTCCCATAGTCCAAAGACATGCCTATTAGGTTAATTGGTCTCTCTAAATTGCCCATAGGTGTGTGAATGCGTGTGTGCATGGTTGTTTGTGTGTTGCCTGGCGACCTGTCCAGGGTGTACCCCGCCTCCCGCCCACAGACTGCTGGAGATAGGCACCAGCTTCCCCGTGACCCACTATGGAATAAGCGGTAGAAAATGACTGACTGACTGTAAGACACAAAATGCATGACTATATATATCTGCTTGTTTTAAAACAGGAAACAAACAATTACTCAGTTAAAACAATGGTACCTCAAACATTCAACTAAAATTTGCTCAACTGTTTTAAGTAAAAATATAAAATAAACACAAAATATATTTAGCAGTAGTTTAGAAGTGAATATTATATATTTTCATCTTTATTGATAATAGCTGGTTAATTAGTTGGGCTGTATTTATTTTCCATACCTCACTGCACCTACTTGTCCACAACAGGAAATATTTTCAAGGAGACAATTTTGTCTTGGTTGTAGTGTAGTTCCCTTCTTTCAGCCAGCTGATTGGCAGTGCACATCAAGAGTTGGGGAATGAGCAGGTCTGCATCACTCTTTGCACAAAAAACTCTAGTTGGCCGGACACTTTCTCTTGCAGCTCATTAAAACCTCAAACCACAGGACCGGTATGACTCAAATTTTTGTGGTTTTGGAACCGCAACTTTTTAAAACTTTTGCATTCCTTGATCCCATAAGCCGGCTCATGCCAAACTGGCAGCATGCTAGAAAAATTAAAGCCAAAGTAAGATATATTTAAAATGTTTTTAACCACGTTGAAAGTACAAGCAAATACTGCTATTACTGTTGGTGCAAAAATAATGCTGAAAAGAAAAGATGTATTGAACTTTAAAAGATCTAACAGCTCTATAATCATTTTGTTTTTGTTATTAGACAGTTTTTTTTATTTTACTGCCCATAGTACTGACTCATGTTTTAACTATGAAAACGCTGCAACACTGCAATCTCAATAGTTAATGACCTTGTTAAATTACACTGTACTGTTAAAATAAAATTAGTAAATCATATAAAAGATCTAACACATCTAAGATTAAATTAGAGCGTTTTCCTCCCAAATATAATCTTGGTCGCAGCAGTTTATTTTAAATTAATAATGTAGAAAAAAATAATTGAACATCCTGTGGTATGACACTCATATTTTAAGGTGTGCAATAAAACAATAAACAGGAAAAACTGTTAAGCAACTATTATCTGTCTTATAAATGAGATATACTGTTCTTTTTCAGGCAGGTTTTATTTGCACAAATCTCTATCCAATAACACGGAGGATATTATTTGTAGATTTCCACCTTTACGGAAACAGGAAGCTCTATAACCTGATGTTGTTTTTGAGAAAATAAAGTGAAAAATGCTGTAAATATTAGAGATGCACTGAAAAAATCAGCTGGTCACCAAAATCAGACAATCTGTGGCTTGACTGACCCTCATAAATTTGTTCTTTTTCCACTTAGTGAATGTAACATACCTATCAGGCTGCAGTAAGAGAAACACCCATCGGTGTGGATGATGTTACAGAGGTAAGAAGACTCAAAATTAGCCATTTTCAGTTCATATAGGTATTTTAAAATGACAACTTCATAAAGAGATTGGCAATCAGTCACAAATTTTCATAAATATTTTATTGTGAAAATATTCACGTTTCAAATCAATAAAAAAAATACTGGAAAAATAATTTGCATCTTAACCTTACATTATAATTGGTCCAAATAATAAAATTTGTGTCATTAACAATAAAGAAAAGCTGAATAAGTTAAGTTATAAATCAAGCTGAAATTAAATAGCCTCCTATTTTGCTGTAAAGTACATTGAATTACATTGTGCAATGGCACAATTCAAACAAGCTTGCCTTGCCTTACCTGAGAAGTTTTGATAAAATAGGAACAAAAGGAATTCAGAGTGGATTTATTTTGCATGTTCTTGGTGTGGCTGTTCTCTAGTTTTCTTTCACATTCCAAGGTCACATCTGAGCCAGGAGGAGACTCTAAATTGCACAAAAATATGAATGCTGGCCACTAGTGACCAGCTCCTGGGCATTTCATTGCAATTTTTAAAATGACTCACTGGGCATAGAAATTGCAAGAATTAAATAACACCCTTTCAGTGGAAACAGAGCAGAGTTGTACTTTACAACTCAACCACATGTTTGTGTATTTCCGTCTGTGATTGCAGTTTTGTGGATGGGCTGAACTTGGGAGTTGCATTTCTCCCTGATTTCATTCATCCTCTCTTTTTTTTCTCTAATTCTGTTTTCTACAGCTTATGTACTGTTTCTTGCTGGTATTATCAGAAGTGGGATGTGTTTGTCCTGTTCAGCCGAAGCCAACCCGTTACTGTTTATCGTATTTCTCTGAAGCTCTTCACAATTGCCCCACCCCGACATAAAACACACACTACGGCGCAGTTCTCCCTCAGCTAAAAATAGCTCCATGTGAGGTGACACGCTCTGCTAAACACAAAGCTGCAAAGAACAAGACAAAGAATACACATCCACATCATGAAAAAGCCACTGAATGCCCTGCTGATTTCATCTTGTTTTCTCCTTTTTAGCACACTGATGAGTTTTTTCTTTGACCCACACTTTAAAATCTGGAGGTCAGATGAAAAACAAATTGGAACTCAGTCAGTTTCTCTGGTGGTTTGAGTTCAGTGCAGCCATGATTTCTAAATGCGACAAAGGCCACAGTGGGTATAAATACTCATAGTGGTCATAATAACTTCAGCCAGACAGCCTGAATGACAAAACAGAGGCTTTGCACGATGAGACACACTCCAGAGTGGGCACCTAGCATCACATCGCCTCCCACTGGTTACAGAGGACACAGCAAGCTCCCTTAAAGATGCACCCTAAGCCTGATGATGAAGGGGGGACAGGAGGTCAGAGCAGTGTGGCACTGATGTCATTCAGGATGACAGAGGTCTGATATTTTTGGTTCCGAATGCAAGTCAAGGGTAGAATGGGGGATTTTTAAAGGCACTGGGATGCAACAGACCAGCCTTTTCTGGTTGGGAGAAGTTTGTGCATGAGGCCACAGGGGCGTGGGAGGGGGGTGGGGGTCTGTGCAGTCTATTTGTGGCAGCAGCAGACTCACACCTGTCTCAAGTGACAGTGCTGTGGTTTACTGAGCAGGAGAGGTCAGGAAAATGTGGCACAACCATCTTGTTGGAGTCATCTTCATTTTAAATACTAAATGCTTCTTTAAAATAAAATATGATATACCTTTAAAAATAACATCTGGTTGCTGCCCTGATTCCAATGTTGATTTCTAGAGGCCATTCATCCTTTTTTTCCCTCTAAAAGACATAAAATATGTAATGTATCCATCTTCAGATTTAAACCAGAAATTTCAAAAACTGAATCTAAGTTTTTCACGTTTATGTGAGCGAGTGCATTTAGCCAAATATGTGTCTGCGTCTGGCAATTCAATCATTGTGGAGCCAAGAAGTGACTGAAATGACTGAGCAGATTCAAGGCTTCCAACAGAAAAAACATGCTGTTTCAATTCAGTTTATTTTTATTATGGGTTACATCAGGGCAAAAGGGATTTTCTGTGAAGTTTTGAGAATTTAACATGCAAGGCCTCAGAGCCGAAACATCTTTCTGCAGTATATATCGGTACTCTAATGGTGTAGGTTATGAATGTACCTGTATGCTTTTAAATGTACAACAGAAAGTTGACGCATCCATAGGGATAGAATAAAATACGTTCTATAAATAATGTAAAAGGCATGGGATAGTATGAGACTCACGCGGTGTGATACTTGAGCAAATTACCACAGTTTTAAGGGAATTAATACAAAAAATTAATTGTTTTTATTCAAAACATTTAAACTGAAAAGCAAGATTTATTTCTACTAGTGTAAAAATACTACATATTTTCTGATTAGAGTTGTCTAAACCATGTGTTTGTTTTCATTTTGATGCGTATTATATTTTGTTTAAGCAAAAATACAAAAAAAACACCTGATTAATTCAGTAGTTTAAGTTCCTTTTGGTTATTATTACACATTATTATTAAATTATATTTAGAGTAAAACAACTTTAGCAAGCTGATGTAGCGAGAGATCAGTCTGTAGTTTTAAAACAGAGTGATGGGTGGTGCACCTGTAGTTTCCACACCCACCGTTTGTGTTTTTAATGACCAGAAATATTGTCAAACAGCCAAATTTGTGCTTATTGTAATAAAGAGAAAATGTAATTAGTGTTCCTTCAGCCTGCTATGTGTGGCAACACGTGGGGGAGGGGTGGCACGGCATTACTCTATGCTCAATACAGCCGGAGAAAAATTCCTGACACTACGGTGCTCTCTAGTATCGGATTAAAATGGGTTTATATCCTGGGAAACCTAGCTGTTTTGAAATGGTTTTGATACTGCTAACTTGTCTGTCCCCAGGATGCACCAAATAATCTTTCTCTATTCCCTCTATTCATTCTTCTACCTTCATCAAGGAACCTGCAGCACATTTTAAATTTTAAGGTCAACGTTTTATGAAGTTGGTGAATTGAAAACTATGTTCATACAAATTAATGTTATTAAAATCAATTGAAATGAGAAATCAGACCTCAAAGAAAACCAGAAAAAGCTGTGTTGCTCCAGTTCTATATGTGGTGCAATAAAAAAATATGATGGATAAGGCAAAACGGATAAAAAAAAAAAAAGATGAAACACAGGTCAAAACCTGTTTCTCACCGTCCCCTAACTGGTTACCCTCCACCAATTCTCACTAGCACAGGTAAGTGTAAAATCACAGCTTGTTTCACTTTGCTTTCCTGCAGCCCTGAACTCCACCCTAACAACTCTGCCTCCATGGCATCTCAAGCTCACAGCATAAACACAGCAGCTATTGAGCCCCTCAGATGCTTAAATGAACTCTTTCAAACTCAACCATCTACACTGGCACAATACATTGTTTGTGTTCGCACTGCATATAAAAGCTGGCTTTCTCATAATGTTCCTGCTTCAGATAAACAGTCGATGAACAGGAAGGGCTGTTCTGTCATGACAATCAATGTGTCAACATGTCACATAGCTCAATATTATTGTTTTTCTTTGGGGACATGTGAACGAGAGTTATAAACTAGGATATACAGCACGCTTTAGAAGCAGTTATTAATTTATTGCTCTGCTTGGATACAAATGTGTTTTATTTTACACAACTAATTGGACTGGCAAGGAAGAACTGAGTTAGAAAACACAGCGATCTCAGCAGACAACTTGCAGGCAGGACATAAGATCCGGTTCAGTTTTGAGAAACTCTAATTTTTACAATGCCTTCTGAAAGTATTCATACCCCAATGAACCTCTTTCTGCAAGAAAACCACAAGTATACTTTAGTATACTTTAGTGTAGAACAAAAAGCAGTGCATAAATGTTAACTGACCTCCTGCAATTACAACTTCTAGTCTTTGCACATATAAAGACTGAAACTCTATTCTTCAATGCAAAACTCAAGTTTTTTCTCAATTACATTAATGTCTAGACTTTGACTGGGCCATTCCAACACCTGCATCTGTTTTGACCCAAAACATTCCATTGCTCCTCAGGCTGTAAATGTTAGATCTTTGTTCTGCTGGTAGAAGAACCCCCACCCTAGTCTTAAATATTTTGCAGTCTTTTACAATGTTTTTTTTTTTTTTTTTTTTTTAGAATTGCCCCGAGTCCCACCAACTCTGACCAGTGTCGCTTTCCCAGCAGAAGCAAAGCATTCCCACAGCCTTATGCTGGCACCACCATTCTTCACAGCTCTGTTGAGATGCAGTTTACCTTATGAGCTTCAAAACATTGTGATCAGGACATACAGGTTAAAGGTTCTTCATTGTACTTTAGAGCCAGCTAAGTGGATTTGGTGTTACAAGGGAATAAATACCACTTTATTATTTTCCTTTGTCTCTAGGAGTGAAGGCATTTGGCTATCAATAAAAGTCATTAACTCAGCAGAAATGGTGTGTCAGGGTGTCTAAATGTGAAATGAAATCCTGACTGTTATGCTTTCTTTTCCATTTTTTCCATTCTCTTCCATCCAAGCAGAAAACAGCTTCCATTCTACACTGAGCCAATTTAGAACAAACATGAAAAAAGTAAAGACAGGTTTACCCATGATGAGAACTTGATCAGCCAGGTTTAAATATTCATTTAGGCAACAGTTTAAAATGTCTCGAGATAGAAAACTATTCAAGGACTATTTCATGAATCTTCCTTCTCTTGTTTATGCATTTATGAAAAACGTTTTTGAGTTTTTCAGGTTTTAACAATAAATGAAATGCCAAAAAGGAATTCTTATGAAAAAAAGATTAATAGGTCAGAGATTCATTCTCAGAGACAACCAGAAAGCAATCAATCTCAGAACAAAAGCACAGAGATAAAGTCACCATGCCTGGATCCTTTTTTTCCACACTAAATGCAGAAAGCAGCTGCAAAAACCTTTTGTGCAGGTCACAGGAGTGCTGAGAAATGGATTCATGTCGACATATTCTAAAGGAATAAGATATCCTGAGTGTGCAAGTTCCATTCATACCATGTCTCCGCAGGACCTGCTGGCTGCAAGTCAGCAGATCTTATGTTTCAACCTGTGCTCCATTCAGACAGGCCAATACTGGTGCATGACATGAATCGTGGCTTCATGCAGAACAGCAAGCACACTAAAATTCATGCTAACAACTCACTGTGGAGGGGTTAATCAGTGCTGTATCTATGGTTTCATTACTCTCAACGCCTCCTGTGACCTCCTCTTGAGCAATTTACGAGAGAAGTGGGTTACAGGCGTGCACAGATTAATTTCCTGTCTCTATGAATAACTAGGCGATAGCTAATGATGTTTGGCTTCACAATCAAAGCCTAATTGAAGATTTTTTTTGCTATTGAACAGTGGAAGTCAATAACAACCAAGTCTTTTATGAAGAAGTTACAGAATGCCAGGGATCAGTATGATATGAAATCGTTACCACAGACTATATCAAGGAAGATTCAAAGAATAATGGAAAAAAATCCTTTGATTAGTAAGGAAAGGATTTCAAATGTAGTACATATCTGTCTGAATCCCCAGAGGTTGCACGCATGCTCCAGAAGCCTTATTATATTATTGACTAAACGTACAGCTCAGATGTCTGCAGGATGCAGAAATATAGATCCTTCACCCTTCAGTTACTTATTAAAAGACCTGTGATGTTCTCTAACACCGCACCACAACCTACTGTGGGTACAGCGGGGTCTTTACATGCAGGTTCCAATAATGTGATTGGAATAATTATAAAATAAAACAGCATCTACTGTAAACTTGGCTTTCTTTTAACAATGGCTTTTTTCTTGTCACTCTTTCATAAAATCAGATTTGTTTAAAGCACAACTAATAGTTCTCCTATGGACCTAGTCTCCTACATGAGTTTTTAAAATTGTTCCAGCTCCTCCAGAGTTATCATAGGTCTCGTAGCAGCTCCTCCTACTATTGTTCTCTCTTGCTGGCATGTACAGTAGGTTTACCTGGACGACCATGTCTTTTTAGGATTGCATTTGTGCCGAGATCTTTCCATTTTCCGACAACGGATTGAATAGCGCTACAAAAGATGGCCAAAGTTTAGGATGTTGTTTAATAACCGAACTCTGCTTTAAACCTCTACAACCTACAAGCTTTAAAGCTCTGCTTTACAACCTTCTCTCTGATCTCTCTGCTATGTTCCTTGGTTTTCATGATGCTGTTTGTTCACTAATATCCTCTAAAAAAAAACTATGAGGCCTTCCCAGCACATCTGAATTTAGACCGAGCTTAAATTAAATACAGATGGACTCTGTTTACAAATTCAGAGACTTCTGAATAACCAGGCTTAAAGAAAACAGAGGACGTTTTTCCACCTCCCATTTTCTGGCAACCTACAGCTTTCCCGAGAATTCCAGAGTGCAACAAGGAGACCTACATGCTCCAGCATGTTGGTTTTGGTCTCTTTTCAATTTAGAAGAACGGAACTGATTCTGCCATTTTATTCAAGCGAACTTCCTATCACCCTCAATAAAAAGCAAGAGAATTATGTGACTATGACTGACATAAAAATCAAGAAAAGGTTTGAATGTGTTCTGTCCTGGTGGAGTCTATTTTCCCTTGAAATACAAAAGAAAACAGATTTTCTATACTAGCCTGTCAGCACCAGAGTAAAGGAAGTTAATATTTGAAACATTTTAAAAAGTTCAATCTATGAGGAGCAGTGGTATTTCTTGCTGTTTATCTGATTAGACCTAATACCCTGGCCCGAGGATAGATTACATCAAAACCAGGTTAAGCAGAAACAACATGCTGTAGATAATAAGAAGCAAAAACAATTACGAATTCATAGCAGGGAACTTGAGATATTCACTGTAGGTGAATTAACTGATTAGGCCAGCATTAGAGCCAGTTACTCTTTGTAGCCGTGTACTACTAAATGAAAAGTGAGAATTCAGGGCCTTGCAAAAGTCTTCGTGCACCTTGAACTTTTTGTTTTACTAATTATGTAACTTCTAAAAGCAATTCGTTGCACTGGAAATTTCTTTACAGCAATGCAAATAAAGGTATCTAAATATAAATGTATGCCACATATTCGGTATTTTTATTTGTTCAAAAAAAAGAAAATGTATCATTTTACCTCCACTTTATGATTATAAACTAGTTTGTGTTGCACTCTCAAACAAAATCCCTTAAAGTAAGTTGAGGTTTTTGGTTTTAATGTGACATGTGCGAAAAAGGCTCTGAAGCAGCACCAGAACATGACCTATTAGTTTGGCCTTTCAACATCGCCATATATGGACCAAAATGCACTAGATCAATTTTATGGATATGGGTATAAAATCTAGCACCTTGGAATGCAGACAGCTTCTACAAGCATTTGTTAAAGAAAAGGTTTGCTCAATGAACTCCTGCGTGGTACCATGATAGGTTGCCACCTGTGCACAAGTCCAATTGGGAAATTTCCTCCAACTAAAATATTCAACATTCAACTGTTAGTGGTTTCATAATAAAGTGACAGTGATTGAGAAGGACAGCTACTTAGCCACAAAGTGGTAAAACGTGTAAAATCAAAGAGGTAGGGCAGCGGATGCTGAGAAGCATAGTGTCCAGAGGTCGGCAATTTTCTGCAAACTTCATGTGACCTTCAGATTACCTCAACAACAGGCTATATATTGCATGTATTTGAATTTATCTGGCATTTCAAATTAAATAAAAATCCTATTGAGATGTTATGTAAAAAAAGGATTTGGCTAAAATATTTTTAAAACACAGACACTGTGAGGTGTTTTGAAGGGAGCACATTTTAGTCACTGTGTAGCTTTCGAGGTACTTTATCATCCCTGCTGTCCAACAAATCCATTGTGTAAATAAGGTCAACTGCCTGACTTAAACTTCATGTAAACTGTGCAGCATACCACCACAAGCTTGCAGGATCAGAGAGAGGAATTTACTAAAGATCCTTTTTACTCATTCAATCTGTTCATGTTTTCATGACTAAACACAGAGTTACACAGGAGGGTCTTTGTAGGTGTGACAGGTCACAATAAAGCACAGCAGACCTCTTGTACAAATTCACAAACAAGTGTTGAGCATAAACTTAAAGGCATCCAGGAAACACCCCCTTCAGTGCATTGTATTTAAGGTGCTTTGGGAGGGCATTTAACTCAGTCCAAAACAGACAAATAGGCTGAAAAGCCAGGTCAATGTGTCTGCCACTACAGTGCACTTCATAATGAAACAACACAGAGGTTTGTGTAGTGTAATGCTCCAGAGGGTTCATAGCAGTCCCTAATTGTCTCGGAAGGATTTTATTTGCTGTACCATGAAACGCAGTACAGCAATGACACACGTGGCATGTTGAAGATGGGTCAGACTGAAATGAACAGGGGTGAGGACAGAGAGGAAAGAGTGAGTTGCAGCATGTGCATGCATGCATTCAGCACAGTGCAGCTCTGTATTCTCCAACCACTGTTCCCCTGTACAGCAAGACCAATGAGGTAGAAACCATCTCACACTCTGTGCATCTAATACATTGTAATTATGTTCTCACGAAGCAATTTATTATACTACCATGACTAATAGGAGGAACTTTTGAATGGACAAAGCAAGCTTCTAGTGAAGATATATCTACCACAACGAATGGGAATGATAGAAAAATGTCCGGCTATAGGAAAAAAATCAACAGGATGCATTATATTAACCAACAATAATGAGGGATTTGCCATACACAACTCATTAAGGCCATGCAATAAATAAGACATCACATAACTTGGACAAATCCTATTAAAGATTAGAAATGTAAGAGAAACCAGCTGCTGACCAGAATCAGATGATTTTCAGCTTGATTAGGGCTTACCGGTGACCGACCAGTCGGAAACGCTGGAATCTGAGATTTTTCTGTTATGTTAAAAAGCCATACTAAATCTCACCTGGTTGAGCTAACAACACCTTTCAGTGTAAATGATGTTACTGAGGGAAGAAGCCTCACAGTTACCAATTTTCAGTTTTAATAATGTGTTTAATTAAGTAAAAAGATAGTGCAGTGATCTGTGAAGATATTTAGGAAACCATTTTACACAACCTGTTGGAACATGTCTGTTATTCATTCAGGTTGCCAAAGAGAGAACAACGTTGTAGGCGGATAATAGGAAGGCTGAAAACATTTGATTTTGTTTTCTGGCTTGCCAAAAAAAAAGGTAAGGGAGGCTAATATTTATTTAATATGCATTTAACTTGTGGTCTTAGTTGCTTTTTATCACATAAGACTTCCTGATAATGTTTTTTCTCAAAAAAACAAAAAACAAAATCGAGCTGCACAGAAAATTGCGAATCTGCAACCACCTAACCTGAGAAATCAGAAATCTGCCTCAAAATTATGATCAGTGCTTTTGTAATTTTGATGTATTAGAAATAAATGAAAAATCTCCACTAGTCCAAGTGTGACAGCTTCGGTGCCTCAGTAATTACTCAGCATCTTACGTACTTCCCATGAAAACTCAGGCCAACAGTCACTCAATCAGTAAACATATTACTAGCTGAAAAGGGTAAATACTATAAAAAGAAAGAAAGAAAGACCCAAAGAAACAAAGAAAGAAAGAAAATCCCACAAAAATACATTTAAAAACAAAAAAATTGCCATCCCTACCACAAAGTTGATATTTGTGCATTATTAATGACATTTATCAAACATGTTGGTAATTACTTTCACAAGCCTGTCATCCCTGCATGGATGAACAATGTAAACAGCTGCTGCTAACCCTGCAGAACCTATTAGAAGCTTTGCTTCACAGCCAGACATCACACACTCCGGGTAGAGCCCACCTACCTTTACACATCTGTCTCTAGGTTGGTCCGTGCAACATGAAACCAGGGGCTCTGGTTCTCTGGTGATAAGCCGCAGACAGGTGAGGTGACTGTGGTAACTGGAAAGCTACACTGGCTACTGCAGGCACACGAGAATGGGAACCACAATCTGACTGGTTTACTTTCTACAAATCAGCACATTCCCCTAAACGTCAATGAAAAAGAGGAGGCTATTCTTACTCCGAGGACATTCCCCCTGCCTCACTCAGCTGTGTTGCCCACAGCCTTACCCTGCCTTTGAATATTTCCCATTATTTAAATCTCTACCATTCTTACAATTAGTCGTCTCTTCACCCTCACTCTCAAACATGCGTCTGCCCCTCTCCGCGATCAGCGGCTTTAGCTGCTGTGATGCCCGTGGCTCAGCCGAGACATGTTTGGAGCCTGTGTGTTGCAGATCTGCAAGGTCACCAATTGTTTTGCCCTCTTTTCTTTCCTCTTTAGGACACATGGTGTGGCCGAAGGGGAAATCTGAGCTCTCAAGCAGACAGCGAGAGCACATTCTGAAATGCACACATCTAGCTATCCCTTTAAATCGAAGGGAAACAAGATTTTATGTCCTGCTTTGGGATAGAAGCTGTGACTATATAACTACATAAGAAAAATGTAACATATTTAGAAGTATGATCCCCTGAAAATAAAAACAACAAAAAAATACTCTTCTGTGGATAATAATCCAGGGTACCACAGACCACTAACTTACAAAAAAATATATTTGCTGCCAGGCACAAACATTCTTGTATTAAAACAGTTATGCAATCATTGGCAGTGAAGCTCAATGGCAACTATCCGGGAAAAAAGCCAGCAGATGGGTCCATTCGGCCGCAGCAGCCTCGGTGGGAAACCTGACGAGGCACGAGTCCCCATCTGCCTTAATTTGTTGTTTCTTCTTTCCCCTTGTGACCTACTCAGGAATTCATTTATTTGGTTTAACATATCTCCAATTGTTTAATGTCTTGGCTCTCTGCACTCAAGTCACTCACAGCAGAATGCCTGAATCGTTCAATCATTGGCAATCAGATACCTTTGATGAGTTTTCACTGAAGAAAGCATTCAAAGGGAGGCACAATGACATACGGCCTCGATAAATCACATGAGATGTTTCTGACGGGCATTGGAGCTGTGAGCTGCCCTGAAGTGTCTCCACCAACAGATGGTGCTGCTGTACAGTGCACTGCACATGGACTGGCTGGACAAGGTTTCAGGATGTATGACCGATCAAATGGACCCATTCATCTTTATTGAGAAGAGGCAGGAAACTTCTGTTTCTGTTTTACACCAGCTTGTTGCTGGTGTTAAACAGAGCAAACCTTCGAGGAAAAAGCAAATAAATAAAACAACAGAAAATGAGGTGGGAACTTGTTTATTCCACAAAGGAGATTAATGTCCGAATCACAAGACAGATTTATTATTTTTGGTTAATTAGTTAGGAATAACTCCTTAATTTAAAGTGCTGTTGGACCTACATTGAGCAAGAGGGACTGTTTATTGTCTGAGGTAAACATAAAAACATTAATACTTATAATTATTATGCATAGGAAGGCAAAGTATCCAAGCGTTTTTTGAGAATGTATAAGCGATGGAGTGTCTCTGAGGAGGAATCATGTGACTGTGGGAACCTAAATGATGCAGGTATTTACATCTCTGTGGATAAAGCCTCATTGACTGGGAACATGATTTATCACAACTGCACGTGCTCAAATCTTAGGCTAGTTGTCAAGGCAACAGCTTCAGCAGACAGATATAACAAAAAATCTCCTATCAAACACTCTTTACAGTAGATACAAATATGTTCACATCCATGCACACGCAATCATCAGCTTCCATCTACACACAGCCTCCAGCAGTAAATCCAGTAAGGATAAACATTTAAGTTTAATGACTGTTTACCAGTCAAAGTCTCATCCCCCTCCGGCAGCACTGCTATTTCACTGTGAAGCACAGACAAGTGCTATTTTCCCCTAGTAATGAGCCCACACAATGCAAGTGCAAGTGAGAAAAAAATTCACCTGATCAAATATTCATGTGTAGAAAACATCCAATTCTGCTTCTAATTGGCCTCAACTAATATGGCTGCAATGTATACCTTCTGCATCATCAACAGTGCAATGCAAACGTATTCATAGCTCTTAATCTATGGGACAGACCAACACAAAAAAGTAAATAAATGAAGCGGAGGGAAGAATGCATGGTTTTCTAAATCATTTACAAATAATAATCACAAACGTCAGAATGCGAAAGGCCCAATGAAGGAACACTCTGTTTAATAGAAGAAAAGTCATAAAACAAAGTGGTATAGATCTTAGGCCATTATTACAGACACCAATCACCTGACCCTGCTTCTCTTTGCACATTTCTGACATAAATCAAAACCTTGTGCCAGTTAATGAGGGGTTGATTTGTCACAGAAAAATAGTTGGTGAACTAAAAGCTATTCCCAAGCTGTGCTGGCTCAGTTCGATCATAGCTGACCATCAACTCTCTGTAATATCAGTGATGCAGGTAAAGAACAGCATCAAATATATGTTTAAAGCCTTTTAGAAATATTAAACACAGAGACTAAATGGACAATCTGCATGCAAATCCAGCAAGAGAAATTTTGGATTAACCACATTTCCACAATTGATCAACCAAATAATTAGTGCACATACAGGGGTTGGACAATGAAACTGAAACACCTGGTTTTAGACCACAATAATTTATTAGTATGGTGTAGGGCCTCCTTTTGCGGCCAATACACCGTCAATTCGTCTTGGGAATGACATATACAAGTCCTGCACAGTGGTCAGAGGGATTTTAAGCCATTCTTCTTGCAGGATAGTGGCCAGGTCACTACGTGATACTGATGGAGGAAAACGTTTCCTGACTCGCTCCTCCAAAACACCCCAAAGTGGCTCAATAATATTTAGATCTGGTGACTGTGCAGGCCATGGGAGATGTTCAACTTCACTTTCATGTTCATCAAACCAATCTTTCACCAGTCTTGCTGTGTGTATTGGTGCATTGTCATCCTGATACATGGCACCGCCTTCAGGATACAATGTTTGAACCATTGGATGCACATGGTCCTCAAGAATGGTTCGGTAGTCCTTGGCAGTGACGCGCCCATCTAGCACAAGTATTGGGCCAAGGGAATGCCATGATATGGCAGCCCAAACCATCACTGATCCACCCCCATGCTTCACTCTGGGCATGCAACAATCTGGGTGGTACGCTTCTTTGGGGCTTCTCCACACCATAACTCTCCCGGATGTGGGGAAAATAGTAAAGGTGGACTCATCAGAGAACAATACATGTTTCACATTGTCCACAGCCCAAAATATGCACCCCTTGCACCATTGAAACCGACGTTTGGCATTGGCATGAGTGACCAAAGGTTTGGCTATAGCAGCCCAGCCGTGTATATTGACCCTGTGGAGCTCCCGACGGACAGTTCTGGTGGAAACAGGAGAGTTGAGGTGCACATTTAATTCTGCCGTGATTTGGGCAGCCGTGGTTTTATGTTTTTGGATACAATCCGGGTTAGCGCCCGAACATCCCTTTCAGACAGCTTCCTCTTGCGTCCACAGTTAATCCTGTTGGATGTGGTTCGTCCTTCTTGGTGGTATGCTGACATTACCCTGGATACCGTGGCTCTTGATACATCACAAAGACTTGCTGTCTTGGTCACAGATGCGCCAGCAAGACGTGCACCAACAATTTGTCCTCTTTTGAGCTCTGGTATGTCACCCATAATGTTGTGTGCATTTCAATATTTTGAGCAAAACTGTGCTCTTACCCTGCTAATTGAACCTTCACACTCTGCTCTTACTGGTGCAATGTGCAATCAATGAAGACTGGCTACCAGGCTGGTCCAATTTAGCCATGAAACCTCCCACACTACAATGACAGGTGTTTCAGTTTCATTGTCCAACCTCTGTATATGGAGATTGCATAAATGCACCTCAATATGCACAATAACGTATGGCATGAAGCCAAAAGGAGCAGAGTGTCTATAAAAGCTGCAGTGCAGCAGCATGAGCTCATCATTCTTCTCTTCTCCCCCTCCTCTTTCGCCACCCCCCATCATCTCAGCCCTCTGCTTGCTCGCCATTACATAAGTTAATGCAGCAACCAGCCTCATTATTCTCCAAGCAGGCACAGGAAAGATGCAAAATGAATATGTCATCAAAAGTGAAATAACAGCAAAAAAAATAAATAAAAAGCTTTAGAAAGAGACGGTGCCTGTGTTTCTGAACTGTCACAGTCCGCTGATCAAAAGGAGCACAGCAGAGAAGAGACGAAGAATCTTTTTACGCTTCTTTAATCACAAAGCGTGTCTACAAAAAAACAACATTGGGGGACAAAACAGAAAGATGTCAATATTTCCAAATGAATTATTTCTATTCATGTGCATTTTTCTGATCAGAAATCTCAATGAAGAGAAAAAAAAACTGAACATGAAATGAAAATGTGTGGTGTTGAGAGGGTGGCGTTCTTGTGCATTAAAGTAAAGTAAACAAACAAGCCTCCTCAGATGATTAGCATTTCAAAAGCTTTAGAGCTTAAGCATGCGCCAGATGCAGTGTTCCCAAATACATTCTCCCATGTTTTAGCCTTACAGTCATGAAAGATGAGGAGACAGTGAGGGATGTAGTTTATTCTCACTTACAAACACATTATATGTGCTAAAGACTACAAACTATATATGAAAATTAGTAACTCTCTAAAATAAAAAAAGGAAGATAAACATCTCTTACACGCCTGTGTCTCTCTGGGAAAGACATCCATATAAATGATTCAGTAATATGTAGACGCAGACTGCAACTTAAGCATAGATCACAAAAAGGGCTGCACACAGGTATCTGGTAAAACTGACAAATAACATGAATTATAGAAATGTAATGCTAACTGAAATCGGTCAATTTTCAGCTAAACTGGCCCTGACCTGTGACCAAAAATGATGAAAAATCTAATCTTTTTTCTGTTAGGGAAAAGCACCATCTGTAACCACTCCCACGTTGGAATGATAACAACACTCCTTGGTGTGGAAGTTGTTGCTGAGTGAAGAAGACTCTTACCTTAGCGATTTTTAGTATTAGTAGGGTTTTTAAAAGAAACTCCGATAAAGCACAGATCTTCAAAAGCCGTTTAAAAGGAAAATCATTTCTACAACATGTTGGGACATGTATCGGGTTCTGTCGGTCTGCCGAAAAGCAGAAAGAGTGAGAATTTAGCAGATAACAGGAAGGCTCAACAGAGAACAGCAAGGCTGCAGTATTTCATCCTCCGCCTGTCATTAAACTAAAGGGAAATGTTGGCAGCATTTTGGAAATTACAGAGTTCAGGTAAAGGTCCTAATCCTAAATATAATACACACAGAGACTGCTGTTTTATTAATGCTAGCCTTGCTAAAGTGATCTAACTAATAATATAGCATATATGGCATGTTGTCTTTGCTTTGAAATTTGAGTGAAGGGTAGCTTCATCGCTTCTCTAACTATAAATAATGGTTGCTCTTGCCATGAAAGCTAAAAAAATACTTTGAAAGCTGTTCTTGTATCTTCTCATAATATCGATCTAAAGGGAAAGCATAATAAGCTAAAACTGGTGTCAGTAGGTTAACGATTTACAAAAACCTGAGCTGGAGTAGAATAAAATAGATTGGAATAGAATAAAGTTCATTGCCATTTACATGGGTACATCAGATCACTCACTGAAATTGTTGTGTTTCCCATTGTTAGTCAAAGTTAGATAAAAAAACTTAAAATGCATTTTTTTTTAAATGTTTATCATACCGTTGATCATTATCATGAAAAATTTCTTATCGTGATAAAAATTTTAATTTATTGTGACAACGATAAATTCCAATCAATGATGACATTATTGTTGGGATTGTTCCTTCTGATATTTTCTGTACTGTTGGTTCCATGAGAGCAGCAATAAATATCAATCAATTTGAAAATATGATTAAATACAGTTATTGTCTGCAGTTTAGTGATAAAAATTACATTTCTTTATGTAACTGGTGTCCTGAAGAACCCAGTTTTAAAAGGTTTTATTTATGTTTGTGGCACTCTTGACAGTTGCCTAAAAAAGTCTGCTAAGAAGCTGTAAATACTTTGTCATTTTTATCACAGTATCACAGTAAATACCACAAAATATCGTGATAAAATGTAAAGTATATTACCCACTTCCAGCTGAAGCATGAGCAAAAAAAAACTATATTTAACAACAAGTAAATGGAACTTTGCTGATTAATCTATGAATGCCCACACCCAGAGGGAGGTGTGGATTTATGCATACATTTTTCTAAGTTTGGCTCCAATTTGAAAACATGCAGCAGTACCAGATCTGACATGTTTACCAGCAAAAGGTAAGTCTTATAACTGGTCAACTTATCTGTCATGTCTAACTGGAAACTGATCAACACCAAGGTAAGATTTCAGAGCTGAACACGGCCTCCATCCGAGACACGTCTCAGCTTTTCCACCTCGGAGGCTTTTTTCCCTTCTCTTCTCTCACAGTGGAACTGCAATTTGGCAGGTTAGTACATTTCCATTACGAACAGTTCCTCTCAAACCGCTCCCAAAAAATGATTGTTTTAAAGCCAGCATACTAAAGCAAAGAAGCTAACACAAGGTCAGAGTCTGGTCTATTTTTAATCAAGTCAAACACAGCTAAGTTTCCTTTACCTTTCACATAGCGTGTTAGTCTTCCAGGAGCTGTTTTAAGATCCCAGTTCTTGTCAGAATTTTGTTTCTGCTGCTCAGTTTCTTGGATATCCACAGTGGGACGAGCAGGCACCGTTGAATAAGTAATGTTGTAGTCATTGCGCTCTTGAAACATAAAACTGGCTCGTGTTTGTCACTGAGCCGACTGAAGCAGCCAGATCAAATGTACCCTCACGTCTAAAGTGTCACAGCTAAAGGTTTCATGATGTATTCATGCATACTTGTGCATTGCCCTGTTATTATAATATCTCAGCCACCTAACAGGAAGATATTTCCACTCCCCATCAACCATCACTGGCTCTGTCGGCATTCAGATAGTGCTTCTTCCAACCTTGCCATAACTGTTTATGGAAACAAAACTCAGTTTCAGTGGTATCTGATATATCAAGAGTACACAAACCTAATTATACACCAGACATTAAAAAAGTTCTCTACTTTTAATGCAGTTTTATAGTCCATAGCTAGCAGCAAGTTTGGATCATCTAACCAGCAACTCTTCCAGACCCATGCAAGGTGTCCATCAGGCACGACAAAGTTGAAGATGTCAGGAAGCCAAAAATAAACTTCCCATTTGGCAACAGTTCCTATTTTAAAGAGGAATAAATAGACTTCTGTCAGCTCACACTGTAATAAAAGCCATTTTTACTCTATGCTCTTGTCAAATCTTACAAGAAAAAGACAAATGAGAGGCAGTTCCTCTAAATCTAAGACCACACTGTTCTCAACCAGAATAGGGTGGCCTTTTCCATCCAGGTCAAAGGTCAATCCCTGCCTCAAGTGGAGGAGTTCCATTTTCTTGGCTTCTGCCTTGTTCATGAGGGGTTGTAGGATGGAGCAGTATATACATAGAAGAATTGATCCAGTCTGTCATGGTGAAGGAAGAGCTGAGCCAAAAATCGAAGCCTTTCTACTTACTAGTCTGTCTGCATTCCAACAATCATATATGAATAATGACTGAAGGATCGAGATCACAGATTCAAGCAGCTAAATGTACCTGTCTATGTGGGAGGTGGCTGGACTCAGAGTTACAGATAGGGTGATGATCCCAATCGTCAGAGAAAAGCACAGAACAGAGTCGGTTTTCCTCTGCATCAGGGCTGAGGTGGTTAAGACATCTGAACAAGATGGCTACTGGGTTAGGGTTAGAGTTGTCTGAGTAGCTCCAGAACATGTTGGGTAAGGTTCAAAGGGCAAGGGATGTCAGAGCTGAACACAACCTCCATTTTTTCTGGACCAGTTACCTCCATGACCAGATCTCTCTCAGATATACAGGCTGATGGACGTGAGGATGGAAGGAACTCAAAGATATTTTTTGTTTCCTTTCATTAATAATACAAAAAATATCAAAGTCATCTTATCGCATGCACTAAAGTGAAAACATTCAGATAGAATAAAACTCCTCATTAAATATTAGCCCGCCACAAGTTCAAGAAAATATTAAACTGCAATACAGTTGCTGAATATTGCAATTATTAACCCTTATTTACAAGACACATTTCTTTCTTTAGCATTACACACCATCTTCACCACAGTGCAGGAGATCTAGCACCCCAGGCACTAAATAAATAGACATGGTGGGAACATAAAGGGAAGTTAGAGTACATTCAACTGGGCGAATATCCATAATAGATTCAGAGTGTAACCGTGTAAAAGTTGAAAAATAAAATCCTACCAAATACTCCATCCATACAGTCCTTTGTAATTATAATATTGCACACACTACTATTACACAGTATTTACAGCACAAGCAAAACATTCACTTACCTCAAAGACAGCAGCATAATTTTAGGACCAAACCAAACTAACTGTAATTCTTTCTGAATGCACTGATAAGAGTATGATTTTTGTGCCCTCTGTTTATATGGGATTTTTGTGTTTTTCTTGGGTCACTGAGAATTTTCACAAGCAGCAATCCCAACTGCAAAAACATTTATCACTGTAAAAGAGACACACAAGACAGAAAATCATGCATGCAAACATTCATACTTCATTACATTCATTATATGGGTGGAAGAGACCGGAGTACCTGGAGAAAACGCAGGCATGAATATGGAGAACACGCAAACTCCACACAGGCTCGGATTTGAAACCAGATTTGTGTCTGCGAATTGTTTTAAACCCAGATAAAATAACATGATTAGGAAGATTATGTTGACATTAGCTTTATTGTCTCAAACTATTGTGATTAAATGTTTAATTAATTGCTACAAGCCTATTTGTAATTAGTTTGGAGATTGAACCATTAACCGTGATGCATTTCCATCTTTTCATTAAACGCCCCTTGCTGTGATGACGTTAAAACTGAGAATCTGTAAAGGGCTCAGTGTGAAAGACATGTTGATATTTTAGTCCGACAGGGTTGATTCTTTACATTTGTTTCATGAAATACATTTTGGAGTGATCTCATAGTTAGTTAATCATTACACATATCAGAATTAGGAACCGCCCTACATGTGTCCTTTACTCATCAGGTATAATAGATCACTGCATTCAAGCTGAAGAGAAATGCTTATAGTTACTTTTGGGAAAAAACGTGCACAGATTAATATCATTTTCATTTGAAGCTACATCTTTATGCCTTGGTTCAATTTTGAACGTGAATTCAAACAAAAAGGCTAATTTCAAGTGATGAAAGGAACAGGTCAATTAATGGCAGAATAATCTGGATTTAGTAAGAAATGAAAAGATTTTATGTCAGAGAGCATCTTGGATGTAGTCCTCTATGTCAAGACAAAGATAAACTGCAATAAGGCTAAAGGATGACAAGAAAAGAAAAGCCAGATGATTTTTCAAATCTTTACAGTCAAAAACACGTCCTTGACAAAGAAAAGTACCAGGAAAGACCTTGAACATGTCTTTACTGTTTCCTCCCTGCCTTTTTTAGCTGGCTGATAATATATTTCCAATGGTTTTTGAGAGGAAACCACAAAGCTTGTGAGCATATGGACAGGAATGTTACTTGATCAGAAATATCTGCACTAACTGCTGTGGTGAGTCCAAAAAACAACCAGCACTCCAACTGCAGGCCACTACCATTCAAACTCTTCTTCACCATATGCCCTCCTACCTTATAGTTCGACTGGCAATGCAGTACTTCCACATGTTGTTTCATATGATGATGACATCAGGGCAGGCAGCAGAAAAACACATGGATGACACCGAGTGCAGGTTTCAGAAAAAAAAGTCTTAAACTGCAGCAACTGCTCCCTAAAAGCAGCAGAAGAAGAAAAAGTCTGCTTCCTCAACCACAAATTACACCCCACAGGCTTCACTTTCCATAGCCGAAGCCACAGTGAGATTCATTCTTTCACTCCTAAAAGTTGCTCTGTCTGTGTCTTTCCGAAGCTCTCCCTGACCCAGTTTATGTTGGGCTCAGAGTTGCAGCTCTTGCAATCTGTCTGATGACCAAGTAAGGTAAAGGACCAGTATGTAAAGAAGAAGAAGGAGGAAAAAAATCATCCCTCTTCTTAACAAAAGCTCTCCACCCACATTGACCAACACACCAGTCTTCTTTCTCCCCTCTGCAGACACGCCTTCCCTATTGTTCTGTTTTGTTCTGTGCAATGCAATCTTTCACTCAGCTGGTGCTTCCAGGATGCTTATCTCCCAGCGGTGATGGGCAGACCCTGAATTCATATGCAGTTTTTTAAAGGTAAAAACGTTAAAACAAAAAAACAAAAAAAAAAAACTTTTACTCTCCATGTGTATGCTTATACCTGGGCCTGGGTCCAACAATCACTCCATTCTCAGCAGTAAGCCATGCGGGTGGGAGGGTGAACCCCGGTTCAGCAGCTGGGAAAGGCTGTTTTCAGTTACTTCTACAACCTGGCTCAAACAGCACAGCCTTAGGACACAGAAATGCTACACTAAAGCCAAAACAGTGTAATGAGTTACACCCAGTGACCAAAATATTCCAGTTACTGCAGAATTAGACACAAAATGACCTGTTAAGATTCTGTGGAAAAAACAACAAATAATCCAGAGAGCACTGAGTCATAGACTGAGGTCAGTTGTGTTCCAAGACGGTGAAAAAAAGTTTAAAAAATCTAATCTTTGCTGCATTTCACAATAGGAAACCACTATTTTTCTGGTGTTTGGTGCAACTTCTCTGAATCTTTAATGTACGCACATGATTATGGCTCTGCTCATTAACAATAATTGATTATTAATTAGAGAGGGGAAGACATGCAGCAAAGGTCAATGACAGGGACTCGAACCCGTGACGGCTTCGAAGACTGTAACCCCTGTACACGGGCTTCATGCTCCACCCCTGCACCACCATTGTGCCCAAATCTTATATGATTTAATACAACTCTGCACAAATTGCAGTAGCACAGTTGACAGAGCCTGTGTTTTTTTCCATGTTTGCCTATGACACCAGTGCAAAAGCAACACTAACTGTTGAAGTAAAACTATTCTGGTTGGAAAAATATTGGTGCCATGCTTGATGATGCTTAATGTTGTGCATGATTTAAAATCATTTTGACAATCCAGTGAGGTATTCTGGGGGGCTGCAGGGTTCATTATGAAGAAATGAAAGATCTGGGAATCATCAGTGTAACTGTTTTTTTTTATTTTTTATTCAAACCAAATGGGAGGATTTAGAGAGAAAACAAAATTGGACAGAGAATGGACCCTTTCGGGACCCCACACTTGATGAAAGGTGTAGACGATGTAATGGTCTCAGTTTAAGTTTGATATAAATTGTAAGCTTTTGTAGAGCAACTCCTTTAATCCTCATTCTGCAGTCAACAGACAAGAATAAGATACAAGGTTGGGTGGTAAACAAAATCCAATTAACAATTCACAGAATGGGAGAAAATACACCTCTTGAAATCCATGAGCTAAAATAAACAGCAAAGCTATTATTTCAAATTCAGAGAAACACAATATTGTATCTATAGATGGGGGATTCCCTGCAGGCTGGAAGCTAAAGATGATGAATTATTAATAAATCCTGGACATACTTGTGTTTTCAGAAAGCTAATTCATTAGAAGTAAAAACTGTGTTTGAACTATGTGAGAACAGATTAGCATACAGACAGAAAGCATCTCATTTGAAACATATTTCGCACTGCAGCTTGCCTCCGTGTCTGACATCAAACATGTGCATGATGGGGGAGCTCGCACAGGACATTTTAGCAAGTATATACAGTGAGCCATCTTAAATGTAGCAGAGAGAAATTCGACAAATAAAAAATGGGTTGTTCCGTTGATTTTGTTTGAGAGAAAAGCAACAGTTTCAACCATCTGAGATTGAGACCGTAGTTAAACGTTAAAGCCACATTTTTCACCAATACAGTTACCCAATTTTGGGGTTTTTCTATCTTCTACACATACTAGAAGATGAAGTCATTGTGCAAAATGACATCAAATGCATCTCCGTTTGAGAATCTAGAGTATATGTGCAGACTGGGGAGCACCCTACTTTATAATTGTACACATGGCAACAAACTCAGAAGGTATAAAAAAATGAATGATGAGTATCACTAAAAAAAGAAAAACATAATTCTAAACGTGTGCAAATTGTGAACATTTCTGCTAATGTTTACAGACAGAAATCAATATGGCGTGATGATGTGATTTGCATGTCAAATAATATAGAGTAAACTGCAAATTTGATGTAAGCTGCAAAGAAAAAAAATCAACAATGAGGAACTGATTATCCACAAGGTGAGAGGTGAACATATAGAGGTCCTAAAGAGGCAGATATAAAGACAGTCTGCTTAATGCAGCTTTCGGTTTTATAACACATGGGAAGAAAAAAAGTTATTTCGCCAAGAGTTGGGGGGGGAAGCCTAAACTAGATTTACTCAGACACTGATAATAGCCCGATGAAGTAATCACACTCTCAGTTGAAGTAATGTAGTGTAGGAGGCAATTTAGCACACACAGAAACAGTGACAGGATTACAGAAAATGTAAGAGAGCATGCAAAGCAAATACGATAGCCGGATGCGATCATTTTTAAACATACCTTTTGTAAAAGTTGCTGTGTGGGTGCAAGCACAGCACGTGCCAATAATCTAGGCAAAATGCTTTGAATTTCCACATCTTCAGGTCAGAGAATCAACAGGGTAGAATAGTATCCAACCATATTACAAAGCATCCCTGCAGCAGAATCACAGCAGGCAGCTCATATTTTTTTATTAGGCAGAAAATCCCAAGCAAGGATGTCAGCTCCGTCCTCTCCAGCTCCAGCTTTACCACTGCCACTGGACGACAGACGGAGAGATTTTAACCCGCCCAGAACAACCACATCAGTGCTGGAAGGGTTGCAGTCTTAAGAGCCAAATAAAATGTAAAAAAAAAAACAGATCAGAAGTCCTCCTGGAGTGATCTGGACTGGAATTAATGTCTGGGATCCACCTCCCAAAATAAGCTGTACGTCGGCTGCATTGGCTCTATTTTAAATCTTATCCAGGTCAGTCAGTTTGCCTCTGTGGACGTTTCTCCGCACGTCTCGGGAACCTCTGAGACATTACGCTATGGCCAATGCTCGGTGCCCCTCCAGCTGGCATGTGAACTGGAATGTGTGAAAGCCCAATACGAGGACTTCTCCAAAACTCCCTCATTTCAGTTTGAAGCAGCTCACTAGGGATCCCAAACTATGTCCTGATCTATCTCCTCCGCTGCAAGAACAAACTTTTTAACAGGGTTTCTTTCCCCTTTCTTCAGCTTTAAACCATCTGCACCTTGAAACCATGAACATTTCCTCTCAATTCCTGTCCCCTTCCCCTGCTTTTACGTGTCTTGCTCTTCCCGTCTCCCTCTCCCTGTTACAGCTACAGCCATCCACACAGGACCTCCGAAATATGTGCTGACTCCGGTTGCTGGGCAACACTACCGTACTACTGAGCTTCAAATGGAAGCCGAGCAGCCTGCGATTGGCTGGTCTTTCAACAAGGAGGGACTGGTGCAATGTTGTAAGAACCCATGAGTTCATGCAGAATCTTTGGTTAAACACATTTGCTTTTAATTCTTCACTGTTTTATCATTTCCCAGTAAAGAAAATGTCATGCAACAATTACAGTGAAATGCTAGTTCAATGATCAGTCTTGCACAATAATAATATTTATATGCACAATTAAATTTCAAATTTAATCATTGGGCACTTAGAAGCCACCATTTCAAGCCTAAACAGGGTACATCTTTATCAGACACACACTCAAAAGTGCTGCAGCATTTAGCACTGCTTCACTGCCCTCTTTTCTAGCTAAACAGTGTTTTTTATTTGAATTCTAGCAAAGTGCATTTCTTTCTTTGGTTGGGATGCAGTGCCATGCTGCAGTGCCACTGTGACCCAGCAGGCCGTGGGAAACAGGCGTGGATGAAGGGCCTCTCATCAATATTCAGCCACTCTCAGTGTCCACAAACACTGAGGATTGCATGGATCTACACAGATCAGCACACACTAATACGCATACCAGAGGATGACAAGCATGCATTAATACGTGTGTGTTAGTGTAATTGCTAGTTTGATCTGTTGGGTCTGACAAGTCGACTGCTGCATGACTCTTTCCACACAACTTCTGGCAAAACCTGGACACGCATATTACAGATTAGGGCAGGGTGCTCTACATACACTCTTGAAAGTAGGGATGCAACGACAATTGCTGTTATTAAAGAACTAAGATTTATTTTGTTAAAGTGAAGTCTGCCTCAGGAAGTGCCATCTAGTTGCTGTCAGCGTATGACTTTGTCTGGTGAATTAAGTATAGCTATTATTTTGAGCCCCGATATGAAGGTGAGTGCCTTAAGCTCAATGACATGAATCTATAATTATGATATAAAGCAAGTGATTTCTGAGTTGCCCTGCTGGGTTGACAGAGTTGGCAAATGAGTAACTCATCAGGTTGACAGTTTATAGGAATAAGGTTTGTGTGACAAGCATTCTTACTTGTAAACAATCTCTGGCATTATAATGACTAATAAAAACCCCTTAAATCAGATGATATAACATTAGCTGCACCTTCATCTTATTGCCACACATTACTGGGCTTTGGTATTTATTTATTGTACTTAGTATTTTATTTTATTTTATTTCTTTTTATTCTATTCTATTATTAATACCTGTTTCTGCACATTTACCTTGCTCTTCTTTGACTGCACATTTTCCTATCTATCTGCACCCTACTTGTGTGTTACTAAGAGCTGCTGTAACAAAGTCTATCTTATCTTATCTTATGTTCTGGTGACATTGTCCGTAAATATACAGATAGCAGTCTGCATGTGTTTTGCGGGACCAGGATGATCTTTCAGTCACATAGGTGAAACATTGTGAAGATAAAACTATATTTCAATTCAATTAATATGGTGCTTTTTATGCTTTTAAAGCCGCTTATTTGTGCATTTGAATATTTTTAAAGGACAACTGTCTGTTGTAGTTTGAGAATGAGGTCAGGAATGAAGAGACCAGAAGGTCATATACTGATGAATTCTTATATATCATAAAATGACTCCAGCAAGTTGCTTGTATAGAGCACATTCTATACACTGCTATTCTATAGTCTTGCACAGGTGCACAGTTTTTTTTTTTACTCCTTTTCCTTTAGCTTCATAAACTAGCTTATGTTGTCAGGATGAAACGGTTACTGATTTTAATGATTACCAGGGTAGCAGTATAGTATTACTGCTGCAGCAAACAATTATTTTAGTAATCGTGTATTCTGTCGATTGTTCTGGTGATTAATCGAGTAATCTGATAAAAAAAATTGGCAGATTTTTCATTTAACTATGAAAAAAAAAAAAAAATCTACATTTTGTGGACAACTTAGTCTTGTGGAGTCGGGGGTCCGCAGCTGCAGCGGATGTTTCCTGCTCTGGTGTAGCAGCATGGAGGACGTGCTATCATGGTTTCATGTTCATGTTTTCTTTTCTGTTAAGTTTAAAGTGATCTGACACTTTTGATACTTCCTGTCGTTTTCTCTGCGCTTTTCCATAACTGCACTTGGTATCCATTTAACATTAGCGGACGTGAGAGCGTTGTGCAACACATATACCCACCTAGCCGGAACACAGTGCGCTGAATAGTTGAATAGAATTTAACAAAGCCTCGAGGCAGATCATTTGCCTCCATGAACTTTAGCAATCGAGGTACTGGAAGCATTCGAAGAACAGTTTTAGCCCTACTTAGTAAAATAAATTAATAGTTTTAATGACATTTAAATTAAAAACCATGTTATGTGATGACTGCATGAATAACTGACTTTTTATTCTTCATCAAAACCCAGCATCACAGATGCTGCCTCATATGTAAGCAGAAGATCACAGGGTATTAAATGTGGCTTTATTTTGGACTTTATAACCACACAAGGAAGACTTTTGAAGATGTTTTTGTTCTCATTGTATTCAGAAGGAGGTGGCTCTAGGTACCAAGTGGCTACTGCTATATAAGCAATCATTTACCTTTATTTTTACACTCTTCAATGTGGTCTGGTTTGTCTGTTTTACTTGTTACCTTAGCTTTGATTTCCTGTACTAACAGGCTCTGTTTATACTCGACAGGATAGCCAGAGAATGATACAAGCTTGCAAAATCGTGCTAACAGAAATCTGATCAGAAATCTTCTTCGACTTAAATACTCTTAGATTATTTTTTTTAACACCAGTGCTTTTACGTATGGAAGCTGTAATAAATCAGTCATGATTTTATTGGACAAAAATCACAATGTGAAATTTTTTCCACATTGCTCCCCTCTACTTTAGCCACTTTTGCCTGTTAGCACCAGATCGATACTACTGATGAGAACAATCACTTCTTTTTAAACGCATTTTCAACACAATGCCACTGCTGTTTGTGGTGCTTTCTAACCAGAGGTTGCACCCACAATTAATCCCACAGCAACATAATATAGATAAAAGTTTTGACTGTTTTGTGTGGAAGCATTTTAGGTACTCTGTTGAAAATTAAAAACTTTGCCAGACAAGATATGAATGATTTGTACTCACTGTGAAAATAGAAAGATGTGCTAACCATTAGATGCTAACGGCAGTAAAAGTTGGACTAAATTATTCAGCAGGGTTTACAGATTCTGTAAAACACAATGAGCTATTTGTGAATCCTTTACTCTGTAAAAATGAAACAATAATGGGACTCTTGGTCTCACAACTAAAACTTTCCCTTGTCCTCAGGAAACACAGTATCCTTTACTGTCTACACCTTTCCACCCACTACAGCCGTCTTATCTGATGATCTGATAAAAATAGGAAATGTTCAAATAATTCTCCATTTTACCTATGTTATATTTGTTGGAAACTAATCGAGACTATTAGTTGAATATTACTGGATCATATTTTTAAAAGGACAATAGTGCTGGATACAAAAGGCATTGAACACAAATCACTTTACAAAAGAGGGAGCGCTTTAAATTTCTCTGTCCAAAAGCTAATAATGTCTGTCAATCTTTGTGATGAGTCACTCGAGTAGAAACCTTTTAGTTCCTTTCTTTCTAATTCATGAAATGTTGGTGAGGTGAGTGGATCTCTAAACCCTGCAGAGTCTGTCAGTCAAAAGTCAGAGCAGGAATATTTTCATTCATATTGCATAAAAAGAAAAGCTAATTTTCTTTTTTTTATTTTGGCTGAAAGAGATTAGCAAATGTGTGTAGAGCACAACTGGTTTTTGTTTTGGTGGTCCAAAATGGCAGGCATGAATTTGAGATGAAAGCTGCCTGTTAAATGGACATTTTTCCACTTCCAGCATTGCACCAGTCTACCTACGCAAGTTTTGCCAGCTGCAGTCCACACCGCATGACATAAGACCAGGGGTTGCTGTAAATAAAATACCTAACTACCAGAGCTTTTGGGTTAAAGTAAAGAAAATAACACATGCCAGAAACTTGATTAAAAGTTCAAAGATAGATAGTGGGAATCTTACAGATATAGATTTGGGGTCCCAACCCAGGCAATTTTAAATGATTGTTATTAGACAAACCTTGGTACCGCCTACTGTTTGTGATATTCTGAGGCGCACCTCTAGCAGGCCATGCGTCTAGATGTGGTGTGTCCAATTAAAAAAAAATAAATCACATCCTATCTTCATGAACACGGCTTTCAAAACTCTTATTATGGGCCATGCACATTATTTTGTTTATCCAAAAAATATGGATTTTGAATTAGCAACATAATTCAATGTATATGCTTTTCACCCTTTACAATTAGGTTGATAGTGAAAGAGAGACTGTACTGGCAGCTGCAGCTCCCAGTCTGTTATAGAAGATAACAGACTTATGATAACAGACAGCTGATGGCAGAAGAGGGAGTGTGATCTCTTCTGCCATCATCTGCTGGGTAGCAGCATCAGAGCCAGGGACTTAAAAAAGCTCAACAAGCTAATAAAGAAGGCTGGTTCTGTTCTGGCGACTCCTCTGGAACCTCTGGAGATCATTGTGGCAAAGAAGAATTCTTCATAAAATGAAGAACATTATGGAGAACCCTGAGCATCCTCTTCATGAGACTGTTGTACAACAACAGTGTCTTCAGTCAGAGGCTTCTTCAGATCTGCTGTAAGACAGACCACTACAGTAGATCCTTGCTGCCCACAGCCATCAGCATCTACAACAACTCTTTAAAGAAACCTGCATAATAAGAGCTACAACAACATTTAATTTCCCTTTTGGTAATAATAATGTTTTTTTTTAATTGAACTGAATTAAACTTAGCAACCTTTATTTTAAATGAAACATGAATGAAAACAATGCCAAGAAAGACTGTAGTGAAAGTTCGTCATTAAATGTATGACAAAGAGCTTTAGATTGCCTTTCTAGGTCAATATAGGTAAAAATACAGAAAATATCAATGACTTGTCAATTTTTTTCGGAAGTCTAAAATCCCCAATGCATTACACTGCAGTGGGATCAATACAAATCCTACCTGTTTCAGACATCAAAAGGCAAAAACAATCAGTCTGAACAAATGACCTCCTTTGAAAAACCATGACTTGTGCACAATGTGCCCACTGCATTGCCGTTTTACACTGATGTATAGTGATCCAGGCTGATATTAAGGCTGGGGAGAAAAGAGAGCACACATCCCTCTGCCACTGACAAAGCCACTGTTTACTGCCCTGTAGATTTCACGATGGCTCACTTTGGGCAAGACTCGAGTAGTCAATAAACACATCAATGGAAAAGGTTCCCAATGCACAGGAGGAAGAGGCACACAAAGAGTGAAAAGAAAAGCAGGACATAAAGAAGTCCCTCTCATTCCCTGAAACACATTTGAACCTGATGGAGACACGTTGCATTATTTCTGACTGGATAATAATTCTTTAAAACTTTTACATTTTACATTAAAAGAAGAAAATGCTTGCTAGAGTTATACCAAGGTTCATTAAGCCTTAGCTCATATTAATGCCTTTGTGATGAAAAGTGTAGAAAAATGTGTTAGAAAAGTTCCCCACCTGGTGGTCGACTGTAGCAGCTTGCATGCTTTAAAAGCGAAGGAGCCAATGAGCTGGTGGCCATGCAGTCATGCCTCCTCTTGTATAATAGACAAAATCCCAATGTATGCACTCAGCATGGCGATGCTGTTGATGGCACAAGAAACGGTTCAGAATTTGCCTGCATGGTTGTCTGCCCTGTGTGTGTCTGTTTTTCTGTAACTATAGATCGGGCTTTTCCTGACCGATTCAGATTTCAAGGTTTCCTTGTCGACAGACCAACCAATTCAGTCACTAACTATAGCACAAGAGAAAAATGCTCTCCAGATTCTTTGAAAGAGCAGTAGTTTTGAATCCAGCTATCCCCATTATCCCAAATGTATGCGCCAAAACATGTGCATCTAATCTTTACTTGATTATTGTTAAGTGCATGAAAGCACATGCTGCTGGTTTATTGTATTTATTACTGAACATGAGAGTTTTTAGTTTTGATATATTAAATAAATACAGAGAAAGTAACAAAGAGATTTCTAAACATTTAGCTTGCCGATCACTTACCAGAGACGATTAAGGTAAAACTGGGTAAAGTTCAATCTCTGGCTGATAGATAAATAAAGCATCTGCATCTGTGATAAACTGGTGACATGTCCAGAGTTCTGCCTCCGTGCAGAAATACCACAGGCCCGGATTCAAACCTATTACTTTCTTGGTGTAAGGCAACGGTGCTAACAGCTGTGCCACCATGCAGCTCTTACATGGGGCAATCTTGCAAAAACATTTCAGAACAGTGTGAATGAATACAAGCTCACACATATTCAACAGTACAACTGTTTAGCCGCTAGCCTTAAAGCCGCCATGGAAGGAGGGAAAGAGATGACAGAACCGAAGGTTGGTAGGGAGAAAGTAAAAAAGACTTATAAAAGAGGATAACTGCAAACTAACTGATTAAGGGTAGCCGTTCCAATGTTATATGTAGTTCCCATTTTACAGCAAGGCACACATAAAAAAGGCTGCATCTGTCAAAGAACAATCCAAAGTAAAACAGAACGGGCGGCAGATGTACAATCGGTTTAAAACTGTGAGATAGGCTCAAAAATAGCTTTCATATCAAAATGAATTTATTACATTTAACACTCTACAGAAAGTGAGAAAAATGTTTATTAGGGTGTTTAAAAAAGTGTCTACATTTTGCTTTGCAAACTCATACATTTACTGCATAAACCTTTAAATGCTTGAAGGTTTAGCTTTCCTGTGGATCACTGAACTAATATTTAGCTGTATAACCACTGTTTTTGAGAAACACATCTGTGTCGCATGGAGTCAGCCAGTTTCTGACAGGTATTCTAGTCCAGTATAATTGGACTACATTCCACAATTCATCTGTATTTCTCGGGTTCGTCTCAGAAGCTTAATGTTGATGTCAGCACACAAGTCTTCAATTGAATTAAGGTCCGGAAATTAGGCTGGCCTTCAATTACATTAATCTTGTTGGTCTGGATCCAAGATGCTGCTCACCTATCGTCGTGTTTAGGGTCGATGTCCTGTTGAAAACAGCCACTGAAAAGACCCTCTTTCTCTTCGCCAAATGTCAACATAATCTGAAGTATTTTGATGTAGTCAAACTGATCCATGATTCTTGGGAAGCGATAAATAGGTCAAACACTACAGTCAAAAGACAACAAACATCCCCATATCGTGATGCCTGAGCCACAATGCTGTACTGTGTACTGAGGTTTGAATTCAGTGTTTGCAAGTTATCTGACAAACTATCTGTGTCTCCTATGCCCATGAAGAAAAAAACTTTCATCAGTCCATAAAATGTTGTATTACTTCTCTTCAGGTATATAAATCTGTTCTTTTGCAAACTGTAACCTCTTCAGCCAATGTTGGTTTTTCAAGAAAAGATTTTGCAGGGGTTTCTTGTTGATGGCTTGGCATCTTCTAATTGTTAAAGGACTCACAGGTAACTGAGGACCTTCCTTGGTTAACCTGTATCTTTGTAATTTTCTAATGTTCTCCACTTAATTTGAAGGGTAGTTTTGTGTTCCACGTCTTTGTCCTTTTGGTTTATATATTAACACATTTGCCATTATTGCAGCAGAGCAGTTTATCAATGATGTTTTGTCTCTCCAATTTACTTTTTTTTTTCAAAACACACTAGATTATTTTTCATGTATGTCTGGAACACACCGTTTTACTCGCAGATTTTTAGCCACTGATTTCAGTCACTGATTTAAACCAACTAACTGAGGTGTTGACATCATGTATCAGTTGATGAGTGGACATCTGTGAACAGACAAAGACCTTCTGCACATACAATATCAATAAACCTTGGTTAGCTATTCAGCAGAGGCAGCTGTGCAGGGATAAGGAAGAGGTTAACAGCAGTGGGGAAGTCAGTTTAATGGCTTCTACTGCAGGTATGAAAAGCAGAAGTTCACACCTCAACCCAACTCCTCCACATCCCATTCAGACACAAATTCTTGCGATACACCAACCACCCCCTACCTTCAGACCTCCTGCCTGCACTTAGGATCTCAGATGAAGATGTAAAAAGGCTCTTTCAGCGCCTGAAAACAGAGAAGGCCGAACAACTGGCACCCATCTTCACTGAGATCTTTAACAAGTCACTGGAGCTGTGTGAGGTTCCCTCCTGCTTCAAACGCTCCACCATCATCCCAGTACCCAGGAAACCCATCATCACAGGGTTAAATGACTACAGGCCTGTAGCCCTGACGTCTGTGGTCATAAAATCCTTTGAGCGACTGGTCTTGAAGCACCTGAAGGACATCAAAGGCCCCCTGCTGGACCCCCTGCAGTTTGCCTACCAGGGAAACAGGTAGGCAGATGATGCAGTCAACTTGGGACTACACTTCATCCTGCAATACCTTGACCACCCAGGGATGTACGCCGGGGTCCTGTTTGTGGACTTCAGCTCGACTTCACCCAGCTGAAAGTCCCAGCCTCCACCTGTGAGTGGATCTTATACAGGTCTAGGGTCAGGAAAAGAGCAGCTAAAATCTCTGCAAACCCCACACACCCTGAACACAAACTGTTTAGGCTTTTACCTTCAGGCCAGTGCTACAGAGCGCTGTCTGCTAAAACCAACTGCCACAGAGACAGTTTCTTCCCCCAGGCTGTTTTTTTGATAAACACTTGACAGTCTTACTTGGACTGATCTCACGTTATATTTTTTTGTGAAATCTATTGTGTATATATTCTACTTTCTATATTGTAAATATATTCTTTATCCCACTATTAAATATATCAAAAAAATATCTTCACCGAGAGCAAGTGTACCAGAGTGAAATTCCTTGTTTGTCTGTACAAACTTGGCAATAAAGCTGATTCTGAGATTTTCAGAATCAGAATAGTGCATTTCAGAGAAATGCACTATTACCAGCATGTACAAAATTTGCTGCCTGCTTCTCTAACTGAAGGCCACATTTTTAACACAGAATCAGCAACTTGCATGTCATGACTGTTTGGTTCTGCTGATTTTCTATTACTCTACTACACCAGCTAATAAATTATTTGCACCACAAACATGAATCGTTATACATGTTTGTCTGAACAGGATTATAACTGAGTCAATATTAACACATTAATATAATTCTGAAACATCCAGAATATACTTTTTACACACTACTGGACCTTGTTTAATTACAACCCAGTGTAGAGAAAACCGAGAAAATGCTCGCTCCCTTCTTAATCTGGCCCCTTTTGTATAACATTGCTTTTCACAAACATATCCTTGTATGCATCCAAAGGAACAAAATGTTCTGGAAATGCATCCTTTGCCGTTGCATCCTACTCTTCTCCGTGCTGTCACTTCTGACGATGCCATTGGCAAAGGCAGGGGCTTATTATGAGGCAATTCAAACTACGAATGCATCAGTAAGCACCTCTCCCCCGAGGAAAGTTTAATTCAGTGAGATGCTCTGCAGCCACCACTGGTTTTTTACCATCCTTACACATGGCTGACGCAGCTCCAGCTGCAGACTCAGCCCCTGGAAGCTGAAAGCCACATGACAGATGTCCTGCAGTCGAAGTTCTCGTTTCGAAGTGACTGCTTTTCAAGTTGCACTGGAGCTGATTGAAGTTTATACAAAACACAGTGTGACTGATGTGTCATCCCTTTTCATCTATTTCTGACTGAATGAAGCAAATTCCTATAGATTATATTATGCTCTCATCCAATCTGTTTTGTTCAGAGAACTATTGATGAAGCTGGAGAGGAAATGTCATATGAAGGTCCTACTAAACTCAGAAAAATAGGAATGGACAGAGCTGTGCTTTATAGAGTCCTTGGCATAAAGACTAATTTCTAACAAAAGTGACTATGTCCACTTTGCAACATGATAGCAGATGTTTATCACAATAAAAAGGAAATGCTGATATCAAACTGAGTTTCTATCTGATTTAACAACCGCTTCACAATCTGCTCTGTAGCATTATGGTCTGTATCCTCTGATTCCATGTGAGCTGACAGCAGCCTCAATGCCAGACCGTGTGCTTGCACTGCACAACCTTGGATAGTGTTGTTGTCTTATGCCATGAGACCATGCATCCTACAGTTGCTGCCTACAGTAGAGGCATATTCAGAGCAGCGCTGCCAGTTGTGTACTCCCTCAGTCTGCAGACCAAGCACACTCTGTTGTCAAAAGGCTCAGGCTTATTGCAAAGGAATGTGTCGTCAGAGCCTTACAGCTCTGGTGACGCACAGTATTTTCATCATCGCTGGCGTCACTTGAACAGGAGCACTGCATTAAGCATGATTCTGCCAGGGATGGGCGACAAGGGCATTCCTCGTGGAAACGTTTCATGGCACGGCAGACCTCTGAGGATACATGACATTATACCACATGAAGGGTAAAGCCCATCGATGTTTATCTGTCGATGAAATTGTACGGCTTCTGCAAGGTTCTGACTTGCTGATGATGGAATGCATTATGGGTAGAAAAAATAACTAATGCACAATGGACCTTGTTTCATCACAACCCAGTGTAGAGAAAACCGAGAAAATGCTCGCTCCCTTCTTAATCTGGTCCCCTTTGTATAACATTGCTTTTCACAAACATATCCTTGAATGCATCCAAAGGAACAAAATGTTCTGGAAATGCATCCTTTGCCGTTGCATCCTACTCTTCTCCGTGCTGTCGCTTCTGACGATGCCATTGGCAAAGGCAGGGGCTTATTATGAGGCAATTCAAACTACGAATGCATCAGTAAGCACCTCTCCCCCGAGGAAAGTTTAATTCAGTGAGATGCTCTGCAGCCACCACTGGTTTTTTACCATCCTTACACATGGCTGACGCAGCTCCAGCTGCAGACTCAGCCCCTGGAAGCTGAAAGCCACATGACAGATGTCCTGCAGTCGAAGTTCTCGTTTCGAAGTGACTGCTTTTCAAGTTGCACTGGAGCTGATTGAAGTTTATACAAAACACAGTGTGACTGATGTGTCATCCCTTTTCATCTATTTCTGACTGAATGAAGCAAATTCCTATAGATTATATTATGCTCTCATCCAATCTGTTTTGTTCAGAGAACTATTGATGGAGCTGGAGAGGAAATGTCATATGAAGGTCCTACTAAACTCAGAAAAATAGGATTTGACAGAGCTGTGCTTTATTGGGTCCTTGGCATAAAGACTAATTTCTAACAAAAGTGACTATGTCCACTTTGCAACATGATAGCAGATGTTTATCACAATAAAAAGGAAATGCTGATATCAAACTGAGTTTCTATCTGATTTAACAACCGCTTCACAATCTGCTCTGTAGCATTATGGTCTGTATCCTCTGATTCCATGTGAGCTGACAGCAGCCTCAATGCCAGACCGTGTGCTTGCACTGCACAACCTTGGATAGTGTTGTTGTCTTATGCCATGAGACCATGCATCCTACAGTTGCTGCCTACAGTAGAGGCATATTCAGAGCAGCGCTGCCAGTTGTGTACTCCCTCAGTCTGCAGACCAAGCACACTCTGTTGTCAAAAGGCTCAGGCTTATTGCAAAGGAATGTGTCGTCAGAGCCTTACAGCTCTGGTGACGCACAGTATTTTCATCATCGCTGGCGTCACTTGAACAGGAGCACTGCATTAAGCATGATTCTGCCAGGGATGGGCGACAAGGGCATTCCTCGTGGAAACGTTTCATGGCACGGCAGACCTCTGAGGATACATGACATTATACCACATGAAGGGTAAAGCCCATCGATGTTTATCTGTCGATGAAATTGTACGGCTTCTGCAAGTTGCTGATTTGCTGATGATGGAATGCATTATGGGTAGAAAAAATAACCAATGCACTTTGATCAGATCAGAAGACTATTTATTTATTTAAGATATCATTGTTCTTTTTTCAGCCGAAGTTACACAACAACTGAATAATGTAGCTGGATAGTCACGCTGGGTTAAATATCTAAAAATGTAATTCATCCACTGGATATAATTAAGTAACTGTGCAATATAAAACTGCACCCCATGGTGAAGCTAAATCGTATTTTCTACACCTGTAAAATGTATCACAACTAAACATACACCAATCTACCAGTGACTTGGCCAGTTTTCAGCTTGATCAGCTCTTACCAGGGCTGATTGGAAACTCAAATATTCAACTTCTTTCTGTTCAGTGAATGCAATATACTATAAGGCCATGCTGACAGCAACACTCCTTGGTGTGGATGCTATTTCTGAGGAAAAAGGTTTCTCTATCGTCGAAGTTTAATGGAACATATCGGATTTGGAAATGTTCCCATATCTTTACAAATTTCTGAGTTAAGATAGGATCTACAGGGGTTGGACAATGAAACTGAAACACCTGGTTTTAGACCACAATAATTTATTAGTATGGTGTAGGGCCTCCTTTTGCGGGCAATACAGCGTCGATTCGTCTTGGGAATGACATATACAAGTCCTGCACAGTGGTCGGAGGGATTTTAAGCCATTCTTCTTGCAGGACAGTGGCCAGGTCACTACGTGATCCTGGTGGAGGAAAACGTTTCCTGACTCGCTCCTCCAAAACACCCCAAAGTGGCTCAATAATATTTAGATCTGGTGACTGTGCAGGCCATGGGAGATGTTCAACTTCACTTTCATATTTATCAAACCAATCTTTCAACAGTCTTGCTGTGTGTATTGGTGCATTGTCATCCTGATACACGGCACCGCCTTCAGGATACAATGTTTGAACCATTGGATGCACATGGTCCTCAAGAATGGTTCGGTAGTCCTTGGCAGTGACGCGCCCATCTAGCACAAGTATTGGGCCAAGGGAATGCCATGATATGGCAGCCCAAACCATCACTGATCCACCCCCATGCTTCACTCTGGGCATGCAACAGTCTGGGTGGTACGCTTCTTTGGGGCTTCTCCACACCGTAACTCTCCTGGATGTGGGGAAAACAGTAAAGGTGGACTCATCAGAGAACAATACATGTTTCACATTGTCCACAGCCCAAGATTTGCGCTCCTTGCACCATTGAAACCGACGTTTGGCATTGGCATGAGTGACCAAAGGTTTGGCTATAGCAGCCCGGCCGTGTATATTGACCCTGTGGAGCTCCCGACGGACAGTTAAGGTGGAAACAGGAGAGTTGAGGTGCACATTTAATTCTACCGTGATTTGGGCAGCCGTGGTTTTATGTTTGTTGGATACAATCCGGGTTAGCATCCGAACATCCCTTTCAGACAGCTTCCTCTTGGGTCCACAGTTAATCCTGTTGGATGTGGTTCGTCCTTCTTGGTGGTATGCTGACATTACCCTGGATACCGTGGCTCTTGATGCATCACAAAGACTTGCTGTCTTGGTCACAGATGCGCCAGCAAGACGTGCACCAACTATTTGTCCTCTTTTGAACTCTGGTATGTCACCCATAATGTTGTGTGCATTTCAATATTTTGAGCAAAACTGTGCTCTTACCCTGCTAATTGAACCTTCACACTCTCCTCTTACTGGTGCAATGTGCAATCAATGAAGACTGGCTACCAGGCTGGTCCAATTTAGCCATGGAACCTCCCACACTAAAATGACAGGTGTTTCAGTTTCAATGTCCAACCCCTGTATATCCACATTCTCTAGGGAACACAGATCAGAAAATATTGTTTTTGCAATGCTAACAGTGCCAACCACACTAATTGCCAAGATGCCAAAAGCACCACAAAAATAAAATAAAAAGTAGTTTGTACAGAACTGAACAACACAACTTGCATCAAGCTGTTCTTTGGAGCAGTCAAGACAATCTGCATCTTTGTCTGTCAAAAAAAAGAGATGTCTTGACTTTAAAGCTCTGAAAACATCTCTAATTCTAGCCCTCCAGTGTCAGAATCCAGCGGATCAAGGAGCTGCCAGCGAGGATAAAATGTCAATTTCAGCAGAACATTTGTGCATCCAACTCCAGTTATTGGCAAGACACTGTCTATTATACTCCCAATTCTACTCTGTCCTACACCAACCAATGTTAGACCAAATAATCGATTTGCACGAGACTTTCATCTTTGTGAGGTTTGTCCGCTGGCCTGGTCATGTCACTTTGTACGGTTAAAGCTTTTCTTGGATTGAAACAGAGACAAAGGAAGAGATCATCCACTGCAGGAACAATGTCCTATTGCTTAATGTGCTGCTGCTGCAAAAACAAAAAACAACTATATCCTATTTAAGCATGCAGTAAAATCTTACACTGCCAAACTAAAAAAAAATATCATATAGAAATTTGATAATACGAGCAAACCATTAATGCATTCATGTCTGGTGCACACAGGAAAAGATGCAAGGAAGTGATTTAAGAGACTAAAAGACCAGCAGCAGCAGTTTCCCTATGAAAGAATCAGTGGAGACCCATGAAGGTCTCACATTCATTAGGATGACTGATCCTCATGTATCATGGCATGACAGGGTAATTCAACGTTTGCCATCAGCTCGTACAGGCATGTAAAAAATATATGCACAGAACACACTTACTATAACAGAATATTTAAGGTAGATCTGCAGAAAAAAAAGGCAGAAAAACATAATTTAGCTGATTGTATTGTGCTCAAGACAAGAGGTATGAAGAATTGTTACACAACTGCCCACTAGTAATAAAAACCATCTGGGCAACAAAAACAGGTATAATACATCTCGTCAACCTTTCATCCTAGCTCGGTTACTAGATGGTTTACTTGGGGAGAATTGCAAGCTTTGCACACACTGACTGTGCAGGATCCCAAAATAAAATGAAAGACCCAGCCGCATTTTGCACACACACAAGCAAAATTACGAGCTTTGCCACACAAACACACACACACACACACACACACGCACACACACTGTACCAATCGCACAAGACCACAATCACTCCCACAAAAATAAAGCAGAGTCTGAAAGGGACTCATGTGCCCAGTACGAGCTGTCACAGCATCATGCAGAAATGAGTCATGTTTCCCTGACTCCCCGAGGCTCTATAAGCATCCCTCACATGACTCTGCTGTGATCAAGGCTACAACGGCAGCTTCACAGACACAAAACAGCCCTGAGGTGTTATCACGTTATATGAACACACATGGCATTCACGGTGCTTTTGGAGACTGCCATTCACACAAAAGCGCGGTGCACTATGCCACCCTTCCCCAGAACACAGACATTGTTTACAAAGAACACAGGAAGGGAACAAGAGAGGACATGGCAAGGTCTGAAAGCTGTGGGTGATTCAGCATGGACACTGGGTAAACAGTGTTTTCCTCTGCCACCCACTTGACTGCTCTGCCTGTGAATGGTAGCCGCAGTAGTGCTGGCGATAGGCGAGCCCGCCTATCTACCGGTTTCTACCGTGTTTATAACAATCGGGCTTTACTCACATGTCATAGAGCCGGTAGCCCATGGCAGAGCCTGGTCTGCTCGGGTGGGACCCAGGGTCTCGTGTTCTCCGGGGGTCCGTGCTGCTCACCACAGCGCGCCACACGCTTGGCTTGTCCATCCTGTCTTCTGGTGAACGGGATGCGACAGTGAAACGGCGTGCACACACGGGCTCACTCGTACTCACTCTCCTTCCCAGTCACAAACATGGGCTGCCACAGAGCAGTGCGTGCGTGATGTAATGAGGAGCATCTAAGAGGCTGGTGGGGAGGTGTGGAGGGAAAGAGGACCAGTAAGAAAGGAGGAGGTATGGGGTGGGGATGTGGAGAGCAGGAGCTAAAGGAGCTGTCTGATGTGCAGTCTCTGTTCTAAATCATAAAGGATAATTGGTAATTCTTCACATGTAGGAGTGCCAGTGGTGACTGCCACACATAAATAAATAAAAAGAGGATACAACCTGAAGGAGTGTTGCTGGGAGGTTTACTGGGATTATGGTGCATCTTAAAGATACGGGGAAGCATCTGCGGATACGTCTATCCACCCTCTCATCTACTCTCAGTAGTATGGTCCTCAGATGGGGCCATTTGATTGGCTGCATGGTCTCCATAGAGACAAGAGGCTGTGTCAGAGGTAGGGCTCATTATCATGCCTCCTATTCCCCCTCCTTCCCATTTTCTGTTTTCTCTCCCTCCCTTCATATTTCTTTTCTCCTCAAACACTCAGGTCCCTGCCACCCCACACCATCCCTCTCTCCACTGGAAACAATGCTTTTTGTCTGCAGAGTCCTTTTACATTCTCATTATAATACACAAAGCTAGTAATACCTACTGGGTATGCTTATTTTATTTCTTACATTTGGGGAAAATACAGATCAAATAAAGTTGATGCACTGAGGTGTCAGCTGGGGAACAGGGTGATCGGCTGTGACAAGTAATTGGCCAGTCAGAAATAACAAAAATATATTTTTCCAGTTCCAGTAAACGTACCATACAAAAGCAGCACCATAACAACAATACTCCTCGGAGCGGACGTTATTAATGAGGGAAATCTAATTTTAGAAATAAGGAAATACAAAGTAAGATGTTTTCAGTATCATTGAGGTGTTTAAAATGAAGTCAGGAAGAAGCACAAAAGCTGTTGTAAGTTAAACTCAGCACAAAAAGGTAAGGAAGTTTGTGTTTGGTTGATTATTTCTTCGTGATGATAAGTCTTCCTGGCAATACACCTCATTCCGTCTAAAAGCCTATTTATTTCCCTTTAAAAGAGGCCACATTTGAAAAGGAAAATGCATTTGTGGATTGAGCAGCAGGGTTGAGTATGTATGGTGGACAAATGACTAACTTGCCAAATCCTATCTGCCAACACCGAACACCTTATTCTGCTACTCACTGTTGTTTGATGATGTTTAGGGGACTGAGTGAAGGATGGTTGAAGAAACAAGTCATTGTAGTAATTTAACAATTTTTTTTATTTAAAAAACAGGGGCATCAGTAGTGCATGGGGGCGAACTGTACATGACCACAAATGCCTGAAACATCCTCAGTAAATCAGAAATGTTTTCTCTCAAATAATAAGTTTGACAGAAGTGTATTATATGCTGCACCTTAATTTTACTTTATTCAGAAACTAGAAAATACATATTTTAAATCCTGTGAATTAGATTGTACTGTAGCTCATATAGAGGTTTTCCACCAAAACAGTTACAGTGGTTACCCAGAGCTGGCGTGTGATCGAGTTCTTAACAGGTTCTACAAAGATCCAGTCTGGCTCAGTGCTATCTATTTGTGTCACTGTACACGTCTCTTCAAGTAAATATTTAAACCTATATGTGCTCTATTCAGATTTTTTGTGCAGGATCTTAGGCAAAGGGAGACGTAAGTAAATGCCCTTGTTTATCCCAGTATCTTCATTAAAAAAATGTCAAAATATCACCATCTTAATTTAATTATGTTAAATTTAAGCAACTTAAACTCAGCATTTACAGAAAGATCTTTGAACTCTGTCAATATAAAGAGACCAACTGTGCTCAGTTACTCATTCAGAAATGGTGTTGCAGATGAAAATATCGGCTCTAGTTTTAAACTTCAAACAACATTCTGATTGGTAGTTGGTCATTATGTCCCCACCCCCCGGACGAACGTTCTCTGGCTTGGGTCAGAGTTAAGAGCTAAGAAAGAATCACTTTATTGGTATCAGAGGCAGAGTTTAGTGGAAATCAAAAAATCTGGTACCAAGCCAGCTCTAGAATCAGTTGAGCACTGTAACTGATTTGGTGGAACAATTCAATTATTATTGGCTAAAATTGCAATCAGCAGGCTGCAACGTCACAATATCAGTAATTGCAGATCGACCTCATAATCTCTGATCAGCAGTTTTTTAAAAGAAATTGAGTAAAAACGTAATTATTTGAATATTTCACAAATAAATGGCTGCAAAACAGGTATATAAGCTTTTTGCATTTTCAACCTGTCTTAGCTTTATAATGCGAAACATGCTCAGAGACATATGGCTTGCACAGATGTTGCAGCATGAATTAGCGATACTAAACCAGAGAGCATGTCTAAAATATTAAACTTTGTTAAGACCCCAACAGTGGACATTTTATTTTTGTTTTATTGCGAACTGAAAATTGACATTTTGGCTGCAAAATGAGTCAGAACCAATGTTGTAAAATGCATTTTGCCTTCCTGAGGCCACATTCTGCTTTGCCTCTGTTAAATAACACTGATGGTACTGTTGTTCAAGCTCTCACCAGGTAACATCAATCAAGGCGGGATGGTTGTCAGGGAAGGAAGAGTGTGAAAAGAAAAGCAGAGCCACACACACACACATATTAGGACTTTGTATTGACTTCAATTCATAGTAACTGCATTTATTAACTTTTACGAGAATACTCCTAACCCTAAAGGAAAGCTGTCATTTTACGACCAGGTTTTTGGTCCCTGTAGGACTTTTCAGTCTTAAGAAAGTTAGTGAAAAAAACAGAAAAGGTCCTAAATAAGCAACATAAACGAGGACACACACAAGCCTGGAACAGAAAACCCAGACTCATGGCCCCCTGTCTCCGGTGTGGGATGTTTGATGCAGTGCTGATGATTTCTTGATCTTTAAGGTCAGAGAGAATAATAACATCAGACCTTTGTCTTTTTGTTAATGAACCTGTGTGGTGTAGTAATTGTGTATGCACGTCATCTAATCGCGATAACAACCTCAGTGTAATTGCTTCAGTCTGTAATCATCAAGCACAAGAGCCCTTTTCTCTGTCTGACATACTGATCATGAAGTGCTGCGTGAGTCTGTGCATGCGAGAGGAAACCCTGCATAATGTTTGAACATGCAGAGCACTACACTACATCTACCTTTTATTTCATTCAGTGTTCTGAATGCCAGGGCCTCTGACTCACAGTCCTTCACACTTTGAACCACTTAACTCTTGTAATGCAGCTCTTGTAATGTCACATCTAGACAGTTCATTTGTGGGAATTTCCTTTAAATGTCAAGTACAATTCCACCAAAGCTTGGCATGTAACTTCACTTCTAGGCCAATTTGCATGCCCTCAGAGCTGTTCAGTGTGTACGTGCTTGTAGATGTGTGTGGAGGATTGGTTCCTACAAGAGGAGTGAGGAGAGCTCAACATCCACTGTGCAACTCAAGAGTCATGTCTTTAAGATCCAGCAAAGACCTAACATAGGACCTGTGAGATGAATCATCCCTGTATGTCAAGCTTTCCACTAATAATCTTTTGGGAATCATCTTGTTGGCATCAAAATATCATTTTATGTCTGTCAAACTGTGTTAGCTTAGGTTTGGTTTAATAGATTCGACAAAAGAAAAAGGAACAATGGGTCTTTGTGGCAGGCTGCAGAGAAAGACCCTGGTTCTTTCGTCGGTTGTCTGTTATGACTAAACAGCACAGATCCATCCCCTGACACACAGTCATAAATATTTCATTATTTCTTTTTTCTGTTAATTAAGATGATTTTAGCTCTCAGCTACTGCAATCCAAAAAGTTCGCTTTTCAGAAAATGACAATCTTACATAAGACCAATATAATTTTTTTTTTCAACAAACTTGTTATTTTATGACCATGATGTGGCCTACACAATCATAGGGAAGACTGCTGACTTGACTTGTTGTCCAGCAGACAGTCAATGAGACCCTCAAAAATGAGGGTAAGCCACAAAATCTCATAGCTTAAGAAACACGCTGTTTACTGGGTGCTGTATCTACACAAATTAAAAGAAAGTTACTTGGTAGGAAAAAGTATAGTGGAAAAATTTGTACCAGCTACAGATATATCTGCAGCCTTGAGAGGATTGTCCATCAAAGTCCATGGAAGAGTTTCCTCTTTGCCACACACTGATGTATCCAGAACATGGGCTGCAACTGTCACATTGCTTCTTTTTAGCCACTAGTCGACCAGAGACCACTTCAAAGGTTTCTTACCTGGGCTAAGAAGAAAAAGGACTGGACTGTTGCTCAGAAGTCTAAAGTCCACTTTTCAGATTAAAACATTTTTCTATTTTATTTATAAATGATAATGCACAACTTTGGTGGAAGAGTGGAGAGGCAAAGAATCTTAGCTGCTTGGGGTCCAGTGTGAAGTTTCCCTAGTCAGTGATGATTTGAGAAGCCATGTTATCTTCTGCTGTTGGTCCACTGTGTTTTATCAAGTCCAACGTAGCAGTCTACCAGGACATTTTAGAGCACTTCATGCTTCCCTCTGCATACATGTTTTATTGAGATGCAGATTTCATCTTCAAGCATGACTTGGCACCTTCCCAAACTGCCAAGGGTTACAATACCTGCTTTAATGGCTGTGGTGTCACTGTGCTTGATTAGCCAGCACACTTAACCACACCCACAGAGAACCTATGGAGTATTGGTAGCATGAGGATTGGAGACACCATAGCAAATGATGCATGAGAGCAAAAGGCCACTATTAAAGCAACCTGGTCTTCCCTAATCCCTCTGTAGATCACCTCTATGCCATGTTGCAGTATTTCATTTAAAAAGGGGGCCAGACCAAGTATTGAATAAATATACGAACTATACATATAAAAATATTTTTTAATGTTCTTATGTAGTCTTCTAGTTTTGTGAGACACTGAACTTTGGGTTTCATTTGAAGTAATACATAATCATTAAAATGAACAAAAAAAGAGGCTTTGAGCAGATTATAGGAAATTATGTTAAATCTCTCTCGTTCATGGTGAAGCAGAATTAACCACGTGTTGGACTGCTCATGCACTAATAGGCAATGTGAAGCAGGGTTACAGTATTGTCAAAATAGGTTAGTTTTATTCAACTGACGATGTCTTGCTGCAATATTAATTCAATCTGTTGAAGCAGGTACAAAGCGACCCTAAAGCAGCTACAAACGAATGCACGGTTTGTACAAAATGTCCCATTGCATGGGATTCTTTACATACCCGACTGCAGAACAAAACTGCAAATGTACAAAAAGGTAAAGGGAAGTTTTAAGAGACTGACTGAGGGTCCGACTTCTTGGAAGCTGCTATGTGGGCTTTTAGATGTACAAATATTGCACATGTTGGTCTTCTCCCAACCTCCCTGCTGTCCTCTCTCACCATATGGCCCCTTTTTGATCCAGCTGGCCTTGGTGAACAGTCTGATGTGGGCTGCTTAACTCTAGCTGCAGAATTTTGCTAAGGACTGCACAGAAGGCATGCACTCAAAATCACAAACCCACACAGTGGAATACACAGTTTACTTATTCTTATTAGGACAGAAAATGTAAAAATCTCCCCATTAACCAGATATTAGTATATTTTCAGTACTTTATGTTGCTGTTAAGTGTTTTTTTTTTTCCACAGTGCTCCAACATGGTATAATTTTAACTAACAAGCCCTGGCAATGTCCAATTCCAAATATCTTTTCAAAGCCTAAGCGACTGTGACCTGAAACGTCTCAAAAGAAAAATTGCAAAAAGAAACTTCCCCAAACTTGTCTTAAACTAAATATTCTTGCAGGTTAAACCTTATTTTACATTTGCATCATGCATATGACCTCACATTTATTCTAAAAACTCAAAGATGTTAATAACTTCTATGACTATAACATCACAGAAGTCCTCTATCATCTCTCATCTCTACTGTCTTAGGTCTTAGTGGGTTATGCTCCAGGTGGTTCTGACCGTACCAGTGAGGTTTCTCCAACCATCCAAACTGCTGCTGTGTTGTTAGATGAAGAACCTGTTTTGTAGTGTTTCGCTGTAGCTTCTCTTAGCTACAGGGCCTTGTCTCCGCTGCTGTAAGCCTTGTGAAGTGAACCATGGTTTATTGTTGCTGTATGTGCGAAAAGGTCTCGGCCTGCACAAGCTTCCTTACAAAAACTGATTTAGGAAGTGACAGTTTCAGCAATTTGATTTAGGTCAGTGGCTGAAGTCAAAGCAAAGAAGTGGATGGGGCAGTCAACGCAACCTCTGCTTTGACTGCCCCATCCACTTCCTGACAGCCCGAACCAGAGACTCAGAAGCTTATAATTTCTGCCTAAAGGTTGAAATTAGATGAAGCAGACAGTGATCAGAAAGTCCCAAAGCAGCCCTGGTGACAGCACAATATGCATTTTTAAAAGATATGCAGCAGTAGTCTAGTGTGTTTTTATCCCTAGTGAGACAACACATATGTCATCTGTATTTTGGAAGTTCATTGGAGAGGTTTGTGCTGTTAAAATCCTCAAAAACAACAATGAGAGTTTTTTCTCAACGTCTCTTATCAGCTCAGCAAGCTGTTATACATCTGAAAACGTAAGCCAAAACAAACGAGGAGAACTCCCTTTACAGTTTATAAAAAATGACTCCAGGTGACGACTACATGTCTTCTGTTTCACTATGACATCGGTACACCAACCTTTGTTTATGTCAAAGCAGATTCCACCTCCTCTATTTTTACTCGAGAGATCCTGCTCGAAAAAGCTGGAAGCCTGGCATCTGTAGAGTGCAGTCCGGGGTCTGCTCACTGAGCCACGTTTCGGTGAAACCAAAGGATGGCAGGTCCACAGAAGACCACGTTTTTAGAGTTTCAGAAGAAGCAGTGCATCCATTTTGTTAGCCAAAAAGTGGACATTAGTCAAGTGGATTTAGGACAAAGGTGTGCAGAGTTCCCGTTGCCGAAGCTTTACAAGCACACCTGCCCAGTTACCTCATCTGCGTCTCCGATAAAATACCACAGAGAGCTGCTGCGCCACCAATCAAGATCTTAGTAGTTAAACAATGGAGAAAAAGGCCTAGAGAGGACTTTTTGATGTTTAGGAGTTCCTCTCTAGTGAAAGTGACCACAGAATGGTGGCATAGTAGCAGACAAAACACAAAAACACACAAAGTACAAGGGAGCAAAGTCTCGAGGCTGCCATTCGCAGTGGTATCTGAGACGTTATTAAAATAGTAAAGACCAAATAGCCCCACACACATTAATCTTCACTTTTATCCTTGTTTGCATCCTGTTACTTAATTACTTCTTCACACAGACAGATTTTCTCCTTTTCTCAACACAACCACATTTTAGTGTGGGGCGACGGTGGCTCAGGTGGTAGGAGGTTCGTCCTGTAACTGGTGGGTTCGAAACCCCCACTCTGTCCGCCTCAGTCAGAGGGCCCAGTGGCGCCGACTTTATAGCAGCCTCACTGTCTGCCCCAGCTGTGGCTACATTGTAGTTTACCACTCTTAGTGTTCGAATGTGTGCATGAATGGGTGGATGAATGTTGATGAAAGTTGATAAAGGTTGATGAAGCGCTATACAAGCGCAGGCCATTTACCATTTAGTGTAGTAAAACATCTTGTAATTTTTTTATTAGAATATGTAAGAAAATAGTAAAAACTGTACAAAATTCAGATTGCACAATATTTATGGAAAAATGTTTTTACTGTCATAAGAAACACATTCCGTAGAGTTTTAAAACAGAGAAAGCCAGACAAGAAAAACAGAGAAAAAGGAGTGAAACACCAGACGGCCTTATTAGATCTTTCACAACGATGACTCATGTCCTCGCATTTTAACTGAGACAATTAACCTTTGAGTCAAGCCTACAAGGATTTAAAAGTGCCAACTCTGACAACGGCTGATAAACCGTTTAAACATATTTTTATGCAAACAAGTATAAATGTTTCCTTCCTGCCATTTAAAAAAACTACATTTGCTTCAAGAGTAATTAAACACCTTGAACTTTTTCACAGGTTGTCTGTCAGGTTACAACAGTAAACATAAATTTATTTTATTGGGATATGTCATGACAGTTTAACACAAAGAATTGCATATTTCTGAAGTGGAAGAAAAATACAATTTATGAAGCTTTCCGCAAATAAAAATCTGGAAAGTGTAGCATGCATATGTATTCATCCCCTTTAATCTGAAACAGTATTATGAAGACCAAGGAATACACCTACAAGAATAGGCAAAAGATCTTAAAAGTTTCTTACCCTTTGCTCTCCTTAGTTTAGCGATATTGGGAGTTGCTTTGGCTGACATAAACAGAGAAAACACAAGTACTGAAGGTCAGAAACATCACGTACTGTCTTTGACCTCTAACAGACTGATTCACCACTTTGTCAAAACAAAGCTTTGACCTGTTTTTCCCTTTATTTTGGGTATGAAAGGGCCTTCATCCCAAAGCACCTCTGATATTTTTCCAAACATATGTGGGAGGAACAGTTCTTAAGAAAAACCTGGCGATGGTGAGAAACAAACAGGAAGATGTTTTATTCTGAGATATGCAGCTCTGCAAGGACTTGGCCACCTCTCATGAAGCTTCAGCCCACGTCAAACATCTCCAACAGAAGAGAGGCAGCAAGAGCTAATAATTTCCAGGGTAAATCATGTTACAAACCACAAGATGGCAGTGCATGATCTACTCTGCTTGAGCGAGCCACTCCATGAGCCACTGCTGCTGTAAAACACCCCTCCTGATGGAGGGGTTTATGTGTAACAGACAAAACCTTGCAAAAGACATATAAGGTTCCAAACATTTTTACCAGGAACTGTAGTTACATTTAAATGTAGCAAGCCATCGCCACTTTTGTTATTTCAGCTTTAAAGTGTTTACTTATCAGCAACTTCTGCTGATTAAAATACACCCATAAAGTTTGTGTTCCATAGAAATATTTTTCCAACCTCCCCAGAAACAGCATGTAAACGCCTGCCCCCACGTTTAGATAAGAGATCTCTCCACCCTGCTCTGGGCATGAGAGGCGAGAGGTTTAGTTTCCCTGCTGTTTTCCATGTTACAGCTCAGCACGACCTCTCTGCGTCTCGCTGGCAGAGGGCTCGGCCGCTGTGAAAAGGCTCCTTCTGTTCCCGGCTTGGCCTCAAGCCTGAGAAGATCAGAAGTAGAAGACAAACGAGCTTTTCATTGGCAGGCCAGACAAAGAGATGTCTCTCTCTGTCTGTCTGAATGTGACACAGAGACATGAGCGTGACCTCCCAGGCAGCAGCTGGGTCTCTTTGCTGCCATCACAAAGATTTGGACTTCAGTAGATAAACTGATATCTGTAATGCAGAAGGAAAGCCTCTTACCACCTCACAAGAATGAGCATGTTTTAGAAAAAACACTTCTAATATATTCACCCCAGCAACAGATACAGTATACAGATGTAAAAGATACTACTTAAAATATGCATAAATTTAAATAAGCAATAAATAAATGGCATCAAAGAACATGCTTTTTGTTGATGATTTGCTGACAAAAAAACTTTTTCTCTTTTTAGTTTTAATGCATTTAAAAAAACAGAAAGTAAGATTGATTGACCTATTGACCACTGAACAGAGCCCATCATAGTAAAACGGATTCTTATCATTTGCGGATTTATTAGTGCATAACTACTAAATACCTCTTATACATTTCACTGAGAAAATAACACAAGCAAATCTATAAATAACTGTCAATCAACAGTCAATGTTTCAGTTTAAGTAACTAAGTGATTTAATTTCACATCCATATCTAAAAGGAACAGCATTCCTCACTTTCACCTTTAGCATTTACATATTTTATACTCAAATCTTTACATATACTCTTTTACAGAATCGACACGTGTGAGGCAGTCATTTTTTTAGTTCCAAGTCAAGTCTCAAGTCTTTGAGGAGAAATTACTAGTCGAGTCTTAATCTTTTGTCCCAAATATAAATCAATTCTTAAGTCTGTAATGAAATAAATATTTCTCATTACATGCATGCCATCTATAGTCTGCCTATAACACAGCAAAGCTGTAAATTAGAAATTCAAATCATGCACTAATTTAAGAAATGAACATTAAAAACATACTTTTTATTATTTAAATTTGGCTATAATATTCAAAACGCTGTTATAAACTGCTTACATTTGTTTTGTTTTGATATTGTTTACTCATTTAGAAACATAAATATCCATTTATTGTTGAAGAACAATAGCAAAAATAAATGAACACCAGTTAGTGTTGCATTTCAAATTTTATTAGTGTTTTCTTTTTTTTACCTTGTAATAACTTAGTTAGTACCTGTTAAACCCTGTTCTCTTATAGTCCACTCCTTCACTATAAACTCCATTATTTGGATGGTTTTCTTCTTCTTACTTTAAGTTGGATGATTTTAGGAACATTAGAAAAGCACAATTTTAATCTACATTTAAAACTTTTGTGTTCAAGTCTAGAAAGCAAAATTGTTCCAAGATGCATTATAAATTAAGACATAATGAGAGAGGTACAGTGTACTAAGTAAATAGGAGAGAATGTTTAATGTCTGAATGACCAAAACATGAAGTGCTTTTATTTTGATAAGCCAGAAATTACTTGCTCACCTAGCTTAACCGTGAGAGAAGTAGATGTCTGTAGTACGGAGCTTAAGTAGCATTAGATAAAGACTTTAGCTTTAGACCAGATGTCTAAGTCAAATCTCAATTCTTTAGAGCATGAGTCCAAGTCCAGTCTTGAGTGTTTGAAGTGTAAGTCTAAGTCAAGTCTCAAGTCTTTGCAGTGAGAGTCTAAATGAAGTTTCAAGTCTTTAAAGTACGAGTCTAAGTCATATCTGAATCTTTATAGCTCAAATCAAAGTCAAGACTCAAATCTTGGCAGTGGTCCATCCAAACAAACACACAAATATACATCCAGGTCAACCTGCTTGTCAATAAGTGGTTACACATGTACAAATCATTAAAAAAAACAGCTCAAACTGGCCAGTAGTGCTTTTTGATCTTATTTCTTACAGAAAAGTGTGGCACACTTTACTCTATTAGCTGATCGGTGTGATGCCGACATCTGCTCAATCTGAGCCGGGAATACAGTGCTTCAGAACAGCAAATTTCTCTTATTAGACTGACAGACAGAGCTGATATGCTCTGAGGCCCTTTTGCCTAATATCACTGGTGCATGGAGCTGATGAAAGGATAAGCTGTGAGGGAGTTGCAGTATCGCTAATCTGTCACTTGATCTAATTAACCAACTGAAATGTCATAAGGTAATATGGAGGCAGTAACTATGTTAGCGAGGAAAACTCATGACACGTTACTATAGTGTGAGGAACATCTGTTGCACGTTGTTTCACTCTGAGGCTTTCTGAATCACATTAATGTCACACACATAAATATCTAGGAACTTTTTCATTAGTGCTGAAGCAATATGCTTCCTGTGAACTCACAACATTTCCTCAACCTCAACTGAAACACAGACTCCCACCTTTCTGATTGATTCTGATTTGTATAATCAAATTGCTTTATTATGCATGCAGTTTTTAGATTGAAATTTTTTTCCCCCACCCCATCAGCTAAAATAGAAATAGAAATTAATATTTTACAAGAGCAGTTGTCTTGATAATGACATTGCAATTCAAAGAGACGGCTTGCTGCCTGATATCTGATTCCCGGGTTGAAGGCAGTTGCAGATAGCAGGGTTTGTGAGCGCTGAAATCATAAGTGTGTAAAAGGACAAATTGGTTATTATGACTGAAGGTAATCATGTACTTTCATGCTGACAGCTTTAGCCTTTAAACCAGACAGAAAAGAACAAACTAAAATACAGCCTATGAACAGAAAGCATGTCAGGAGAGAGACATTTTTTGAGTGTTTTGTTATAAATAAAGAGACGTGTGACTCAATATAATTTCAACTGATCCAACGCAACATCTACATAAATGAAAAGTGAAGATAAAAAACAACTCCATTAAAACATATTTTGTGATGCAACAAAATAAGATTATGATAAATCATTTCAAAACATTTTCCACCAGTAATGTGAAATATATCCTGTACGATTCAACTGAAAAACAAAACAAAAATACCATGAGTGGAAAAAAATAAGAAGAATAAAAGGCTGCAATAACCTGTTTTATGAAACCTTTAAATTAATACGTTGTTTTGACTTCAGCAATCTGTTTTCCTTGCTTCCACCTGTCATCAAACACAGTGAACATAATTAACTAGAAATAAAGTTCAGCAGTCCTAGAGGGATTTTACTGACATTTGCATCCATTTGTCAAAGCCACAGTTTGCAGACATGTTACAAAGGCCCAGAAATGATCTCAATGTTCAAAAGTATCAGCCAGCAGACCGCCTCCACTGACCTTCCTTTATTATACATTTGTTTGGGATAAGGAGTAAGGCTGTAAAACAGACGTACTACCCTACAAGAAAACATCCAGACCTGGATAAAATCTCGGCGAAACCTCGGTGAGAAATTTGTTAAGATGTTGAACTTTTGGGCAATAATTCCAAAATGTATTTTTGGCACAAAAACAGCACTGCGCTCCACCAAAAGAAAAATAAATAAAGACACAATGCCTTCAGTAAAACATGGCGATAGCATCATGCCTTGGGATTACTTTTCTTTAGATGAACCTGGAGCTTCTGGATGACACTGTAAACACAGATTAAAATTGGAATTTGCGATTCAGACATCAAATACTACCAGAAATTGGTATCAATCAGAAAGAACCGGTTTCAGTAGAGATTAAAAAAAAAATCAAGTTCTCTATGTAAAGTTTTTACACAGCACCTTTCACAGATAAAAGTCATTAAGCATTTAAAGACAGAGCATTAAAATGAATTATATTACAATAAAAAAGACTAAATAAATACATAATAGAGACAACTGAAAACAAATATACAATATTTAAGAAGATCTCAAGGAAAAGCATGTTCAGATAGGAATCCATGCAGAGCTTTTTTTTTTTTCTAATGAAGCCAGAGCTGGGAATGAGTTAAATCTGATGCACCTATCAATACACTGACAGCTAATTTCTGCAAACCTTTCACTGAATCAAAATCCTCTAAAAATGTTTATGCATGGCGTGGCTGCATGAATGCAAAATGGTCCAAATACAAACCGCACACATGTGCATGTTTTCATACTACAACAGGAACATTAAGCTGAAAGTAGGACTGAGTGGAGTAAAATGCACACTGCAAAAACATTCTCCTGTCTGACGTTCAATCAAAGAAATTTATCCTAAGCCAAAAGGAAAAGCCATGCCCTCCGAGATCAGAAACATGCACTTCCGCGGATCCAACCTCAGAGTCCTGAACAGAGCCTTTAATTAACTGCTGTGGAATGTGATGACGAAACAAGAGCTGAGGACCTCAAAGACAGCTTTCCCAGGAGTTCAGACCCATTACGGAAGTGGGCCTTTGGTTTTATAGGTCTATTAAATAATTGTGAAGTTGTGATTTCCCATCTGGTGGCGTCACAATTTTACAATACAAACAGCAGTAAATAAAAAGGCCAATAAAAGGAGGATTTCCTACAGCTGGAAGAATGCTGTGTATGACAGAAGCCACATTCTTTACTGCTTTTTTTGGTCCAGCAGTATTTCATCTACACAATAACTGCTCATTTATTCACCAAACACTACTTTGCTGCCACATACAATAAATGTTTATTGTGTTGTTAAGCCCGTCTCAAAACGACTTCAGTTATTACCATAGCTCACAATGGGGAAACGCTGTGGTGAGATAGACACAATTACAGCCACAGTGCAGGGCTCATGAACCTACACATGGGAAGGCGTCGTCACTTCCACAGCATGTCGTTTCCCACCATGTTCAGCTCTGTGACACAGTCTTATGAGCCGCCTTCCTGCCTCCAGTAGTCAGCAAATAACAGGGCAGCAGCTTCAGCGGCAGAGGCAGCAGCTCTGTGATTCTAAATCGATAGGCTCGGATTCTGCAGTGCTATTATTTAAAAGGCCCAGAGATAATCACAGCTTCTGGCCTGAAATGGACATTCACTGTAATAAAAATTATTATGCGTATCAGTTATTTATGGGGCTCGTTCGAGTGATTGCCAACTAATTAGGAGGCGTAAATTAAATAGGCAGCCCCTGTCTAGAAAGCCTAGAGCCTTTTTGGAAGCTTTCAAGAGATGACAAAACTGAGTTTTGCAGGTCACTTTAAATGGCCTTGAAGAGTCAAAACAACCTCTTCTGCATACCAGATGCAGCCCAAGTCTACGACACTGGTTACTGTTCCTTCAGTGTTTATCTGAATGCTCAACAGCATCTGGGAAAGGTTTTATTTTTGATGAGCAAATACTTTTAATCACATTAATAATCTTATTTTGTTCCTTTAGAAATCCAGAAAGCTTAATAAGATTAATAAATAACAGTATAGTTGAATATTGATGGATAAGTAGGCCAAACTTTAAATGTGAATGCTGTGTTTTAGTCAAATAAAATATTACATTTTTAGGATAACAGGATGAATGAATGTAGACACAATCTCACGCACAGTTATTTAGTTAACATTATATATTGATGTTATTGTCTATATATTTGTGGAAATTTGAGGAATCATCCAACATAAACGTCTTTAAAGATAAATAGGCTAAAAGAGACCCAGACAGCTGAAACAGCAGTGATTTGGACCTGCATCAAGGCGATCCATTCTACTCTGCTTTGTTAGCTGGTAGAGTTGACGGGTCAAAGATTTCGTCCTGACTTGGATTCCATCACCTTTTCACTTTCTCTCTTAGATCAGAGAAGGATATTAGCAATCAGAATTAATAGTGTAGTACTCAAGGCCAATTAATTTGAGAACAAGCAAAGACCAAGATCTTCAGACTGATTTTGACTGATTTATAAACATAAATATAACTGTAGTTTAACCCTGTTACACAGAGGGGCATAAACACTTTCTGCCAACCCTATAGTTTTTACTGTAAAACCTTTGTTCAGTGTCTATAAATCCAATAAAAAAATTTTCTCAAGATTGACATGAGAGAAGAAAAGAGAGTCAGAGAAAGTGGTAGAACAGAGACCTGCCAGGGATTTCTGACTGAGAGGAAGGAGAAAAATCTGAACTAAGAAAAAAAGGATTCAAAACAGAAGTATGAAGTTAGGAAAAAAGGAGAGGCACAGCGAGCAGCTTGGGTTTTTAAAAGCCTTCATTCAGCCTTAAGCTGGACTTGATGGGTGCAGAGAGGCAGGGAGGTCTTAACTGCACAGGACTGAACTGGAAGGCAGCTGCGGGTAATGAATGGAGCAGCTACTTCACAGGCAATACACCAATCAGTTCAAACTTGACTTTTTCTCCTAGATTTAATGATGAGAAGGAAGTACCTTGGACAGGAAGGTTGCTTCCTCCTTAATTGATGAGTTCCTCTATATTTCTCTAGGATTTGGCAATATGATACATAAAAGCCTTGCTTTCTTTAAGTAAGCCCAAAGCAATACTCCTGTCTGACTTTTACTCTTCCTGATCACTCCAGTTTTACTGTCTCAATCTGACATAAACACACTCTCTGCGTTCACCTCTCAATGCCACAGATCACTCAGCAGCCAGAAGATAGCGCTGTGACCATGAAACCATGAGGAAGGAAATGGCCAAACATTTTTATAACAAAAGCTGCAGTTGTGTAAAATGTCTGCAGATCCTTATCACACAGAAGGACATGATAAAATAATTATAAGTCAAAGGAACTAAAAGGTTTGGACTGCAGTCAGGTCAGTTTAGCACCAGAGGTTCCCTTGGGGTCCCATAATACTATTTTAGTGCAGAGTTTCTGACTTGCGGCCTTCTTATTCTCAGGAAGGCATTTTAACTGTATTCACTCATTGGCTGGTGAGACATTTTTGCAACTAATGGGAGCTGGAGTATAACAATTCAAATTCACATGAAAGTAATCACCACTTTTATTCCATTCATTTCATATTTACTGTTTTAACATTCAATAGTTTTTTTTTTTGGATTTCTCCCTCTTCCCAGCAGCCTGCAGGCTCAGGTTTGTAGCCAGCTTCTGACTGAATGCGCTTATGGGAAAGGCACACAAAAACTAGAGTTAAAGGACATTAAACACCTCGAGGAACATGTCTATTAATTTGATGAGGCTACTGGGGGCGTATTCAGGTAATTTAACGAATTTGATCAAGATCAGAAATCCTACCTCAGCAGACCCGGCGCGACAGCAGAGTACTTGTAGTCCATAGCCATTCGCATGCATTTTCAATAGTTCGGCAGTAATAGCGTAGGTCACAATCTCTTTTTTTTTAATTAAGTGAAATCTTAATAAATCAAGTAGATATTTGAGTTCAACAAACCTACATTCTTGCCTAAAAACATTATAAAATTTTATTTGGGGTCACAGAAAGCGTATTACACCTGAGACACAGAGTCAGGCCAGGTGTAGCTTCTAGGAAGAGAAAAGAGAGAGAACAAAGTTAAAAGCTGAAATAACAGCAAATAATGCAAAATTGAAGAGTAGTGTGAGAATGTAGCAAAGAGGGTGAAAGTGGTCATTATGTCCTCCAGCAGCCTAAGCCTATAGCAGCATAACTACACAGAAAGTTTCAGTTCAGATTATTTGGTTAAACAGCGCTTGTTTTCAACAATGTCGTTTCAACTTCCATCGACTGATGGTCATTGTTATACTAAAAACCACAAGGATTGGGATACCTCTCTCTGTCAGACTGATTATAACCATTGGAAAAGAGAAGGGGTCATACAGGTAGCAGAAATGGAGGGTGTGTTTGCACCTCAACCATAACTGAGCCGGTTTAGGCAAAACCTGACTCCCCCTTACTCCATCCAACAGGGAGGGAGGAAGGCTCCCTCCCTATCAAAAAGGAAAGTTTTAAGCCTAGCTTTAAAAAGGTTAAGTGATTGACTAAGCAGTTTCTTTTTTAAAGACTTCGGTCCAAAGACGACAACTTCTGCCTTGTCTAAATTTAGAAGCAAAAAATTTAAAGTCATCCAAGTTTTTATGTCTTCAAGACATGCTTGTAGTCTATCTAACTGGTTGGGTTCATCAGGATTTATGGATAAGTGAAGCTAAGTATCATCAGCGTAACTGTGAAAATGTATCCAATGCTGCCTGATAATTTGACCTATTGGAAGCATATATATAGTAAAGATGTATGCTCAGTAGGAGTATGAGTATGAGGGATTGCTGCAAAGTCAACGCCAGTGACTGTCCACTGTCTCTACATGCTCATCCAGGAGGAGGGAATGCTGCAAGTCACTGAGTGGATGCAATCTGCTGGGTTTCCTTAGATAGAAAAACGTTTATCCAATTTTGAAAAAATACTGAATCTGACTGCACTTTTCAATGATTAGGTTTTAATTGGAATGTAAAACCCTAAAATTTTTTGAAGTGCCTTGAGACAACATGTGTTGTGAATTGGCACCATACAAATAAACTGATTTGGAATTAAATAATTTAAAGAGAATTTACCCAAGTACTGAACCCTGTGGTACTCCACAATTAAACCTGGAGTTTAAAGATGATTTATCATTTACATGAAAAAACTGGAATCTGTCAGACAGATAAGATTTAAACCAGCCTAGCCTTTTCCCCGATCCCTACAGCATTTTTCCCCCTTTTTAAGAGAATATTATGGTCGACTGTATCAATGCAGCACTGAGATCTAACAGAAAAAAAAGACCAAAAAACCCTTTCTGAGGCCATAAAAATATCATTAGTGACTTTCAGCAGAGCCGTTTCAGTGCTATGATGACCTAAAATTTTTCAAACAGGTCATTGCTGTGAAAAATCCCTCAAACATTTGATTAAAACTATTTTCTCAAAAAATTTTTAGATAAGAATGGAAGATTGGATAGGGGTCTGTAATTTTTAAGTCATCGGGGATCAAGCGAAGGTTTTTAAGTAAAGGTTTAATTACAGCTACCTTAAAGCCTGTGGTACTTTCCCCATTTACAAAGATAGATTAATCATATCTAAAATGGGGGGGGAATCAGAGGGGAACACTTCCTTAAATAATTTGGTTGGGTTGGGTCTAACATACAAGTTGAAGGTTTAGATGAAGCTAATATTTCTGATAACTCGGAAAGCTCCCAGGATCAAAACAGTCCAAACACAGATCAGGTTTCTACTTTTTACTTCCAATTTTGTCCATTTTCTGGGGATAAAGAATCATTTTTGGAGTATGTAAAAGTTTTTATTTTTATTAGAATAAATTTTTATTTAAAAAAGAACCCCAAAATTCATGACTGCTAAGACAAAGGGGAATGGATGGCTCACCAAGCGTACTCTGTGTAAGTTTAGAAACTGTACAAAAGAAAAAACTGGGTTTATTTTTTCTTTTTCTAAAATGATGAAATAAGCTGTTCTGGCTTGGCAAGTGTCTTTTTAAAAATGGGCTATTTTTCCGTTAGGTGGGAATCCTCTTTTTGTTAGAGCGCCTTTTCTCTCCAATTTTCTAACATTGTCTTTAAAATGCGCAGATCTGAATTAAACCGGGGGCCTGCCCCCTATAATAATTACCTTCTTTTTTTAAGGGGGTGCTTGTCTAATGCACCACGCAATGATGAAGTAAAAACTTGACAATAGAATCAAATTTTTGAAGGGGCAGAAACAGAATTATTGCCCTCCCTGTGCTTTTCAGTGTAAGGGAGATTAAAATGGGCAGATTCTTTAAAAGGGCGTCACAGCATCGTCTGATAATGCTACTATAATGAAATTTTTTTAGGTGTGGATCCGGGTTAATTAAACTCAAAGGTTTTTAGAATGCAGACAGGGCAGGGGGATGAGAAAATACAGTCATGTCTTTCCTCAATGCCATATGTCGCACAAAGGTCCAGAGAAAGAAGACAAAGGGGGGTGGTTTTTAATGTTTTTTAGCAAACCAATTGAGTCTAAGATACCCTTAAAGGGGTAAAATTTTTAGAATCACTTTCAGTGTCAAAATGAATGTTAAAATCCCCCCCTATAATAACTTTATCTGTATTTAACACTAAAACAATAAAAAAAACTGAAAAATGATTTAAAAATTAGGTAAGGGGCCGGGGGGCGGGACAAAAAAACAAAAAGAAGTGGTTTTTTGGCTTTCAATTTGGGTGAGGAAAAATAAGGTTAAATTTCAAAAGGTTTGTAGCTATTGATTGGTCTGGGGGCAATAATAAATCGGACTAAGTGGGTTGCTACCCTCCTCCTCGCCCAGTATTTCGAGGAATGTAAAAATTTGGGAAAAATTTTAGTAGGGGGTTTGACTCATTTATAGGAACATAACCTTTCTGAACCCAAATTTTCTTTTAAGGAAAATAAATAAATCTGTTGTAAACAAATCAGCCATTAACTAGAAAGGGGTCTTTGAAGAGAGAGATTTATTTTCGGTAAGGCCCCCATTTAATTTTTTTTATTTTTTTTTTTTAGTCTGATTTTGTGTTTTTTTTTGATTTTTTCCCTTTTTTCCCCCCTTTTTAATTATTTTTTAATAAACCCAATTTTGTCCGGGGGTGAGACGGGTCTTAATGGGGAAAATGGGGGGGTTTTACAGTACAGAAGCTGCAAAAGAGGAGTGTTTTAAACAACCCCTTTGGGTTTCCCTGGTCTAAAAAACCCGGGGTTGTCACTGTGGGTAAGTAAATAATTTAAGTTCTAAAAGGGGAAACACTGGGACTTTTAAAACTACATAGAAATTTAGGGGAAAGAGAAATGGTCAGAGATATCGCTCTCTCTATGCCTCAATCTTACAAATAGGTAAAGAAGAAAACTTATGGCCATCCTCTTGGCAAAAGGTAAATAGTAAAAAGTATTGACAGCAGAGGGAGCCGATAAGTGTCTGATTTTGTTTAAAACTAAAATATTCCCCACTGAATAAATTTACTCAAATTAAAGGCTGGATATTTAAATATTTTTAAGTGTGAAACCATGCTACTTTAATAAAAGAAAGCAATGATGAGTTATTCTATGAATGCGGCAGGTGCTGTACATAAACATTTCACTACTATGAGATAGATACTGACAGCTTATAATTTCCTCAAAAAACAACAGTTCAAACATTCTTAAACCTTTCTTTATAACAAAAAAATAACAATAAAAATCTAAAAATGTTACCAGGTGAAAGGAGACAAATAATAAAGCAAATGTGAAGTACCTGTAGCTGTTTCAAGCAAATATTTTTTTCTACTTTCAAATAAATACAGGAAAAAACTACCAGAACTGGCTGTGAGCGAAGTCTCCGAACAACACTGGTCATATATGACTATAACATAAGAATAGTCAGGGGAAATCTTATTTATTAAGATTTTGTCTTCTGTTCTTAGGACATCAAAATATCTGTTATGTCCTGACTTTCCTCTTTTTTATTTGAAGATGCAAAGCCGTCATGCTGTCTTTGGATGATGACGAAACCATGGAAATAAATCAGAGTCGTACTAAATTACACGCTGCAGTTACTAACAGTTTTAGGAGGATTTCTTTTTCAATATAAGTGGTCAACAGTAATACGATGAGCATTATTTCTTTAAACTAAAACAAAAAAAACCTTGTTTCAATCTTTCAATATTGGTCCCTACTGTTTGCTTGTTGGCTGTTGCATTGAGCTCATTTACTCTCTGCAGCCTCTTCTTTATAGGCAGATTCACCATAACGTGCATTGAACGTATTCGTATACATTTAGGCACGGGGAATAAGTCATTTTCTAAGCATTTAGAGAGCCTGTGAAGTCCCTTACAGAAGCAGATCAAATGCTTCATATGTATGTAATTGTTGAAAGCAGAGAAGAGCACGAGCAACACAAAAAGAAAACCAGCAGGGTAAGACATGAGGAGCGCAAACAAGAAAGGAGATGTAAGAAGAATACAACAGAAGTCCTGATTTAATCATATCCATGGAGTATGTTTTTCACTGTTACAGTAACAGAGTTGCTCTGCTTGCTTTAAATCTGACTGCTGGTCTCCAGAGATTGCTCCAACTCTAGTTTTAAGCACGTCTTTGTGAGTAGCACAACTCGAACGTCAAGATTCATATATTAATTTCCAGCATCTTCTCAAGCTCAGCGCACTGGGCCTAACGTAAACCATGGAGCTATCAAACAAAGAGATAAGAGAACACCACGAGCTCACAGTCCCTTAAAAATATTCATACCTTTTGAACCTATTCACATTTTGTCCGGCTACAATGTTGGGAGTTATGTGACTGGCCAGCAGCTGAAGTACAGTAGCACATAATTGTGAAGTTTGAGTAAAATGACTCCCACTTCACAATTGTGATGTTTTTGACCTTTTTTACAAATCTGAAATCTAAATAGTGTGGCCTGGATTTTTATGTATTCCCAGAGTCTTAAAACTATGTTTTGCTGCAATTGGGGTGTGTCTCTACAAGATTTGAACATCTCCAGACTCATTTTTTTGCCCATTCATCTTTGCAAAGTAAGACAAGCTCAAGATTTAGATTTGGACTTTGACTGTAGACTTTGACCACTGCAACATAAGCTTGCATCCAAACCGTTCCATTGTAGCTCTAGCTGTATGTTTATGGTAGTCCTGCTGGCAGGTGAATCTCTGGCTCCGTCTCAACTCTTTTGCAGCCTCTAACACATTTCTTCCCAGGACTACCTTGTGCTTAGCTCCATCCAACTTACCATCAATTCTGACCAGCTTCCCTGTCCCTGGTAAAGAAAAGCATCCCCAAGCATGATGCTGCAACCCCCATGTTTTACCACGGAGATGGTGTGTTCAGCATGATGTGTGGTTTTAGTTTTCAAATTTGTACATTTTGAAAACAATGAATCATTTTCCTTCCCCTTCACAATCATGCCTTTCCATTGATATCATATCAATAAAATCCCCTAAGGTTTGTGCAAAATATGAAAAAACTGAAAGGAAAACTGAAATACTTTTGGAAGTTATTGTGAAAGACTGAGCTGTAACAGCTCAACACAGGTCAGACTGCCCTTTGTCAAAACAACAAACATTTGTAATGAATAATTTAGCCCTGCAAAAGCTTTGGATAATTAAAGTTTTTTTTCCCCAACACGTTCTATTATGCAACACACATAGTTTAAACCAAGCGAGGCAAAGAGCATGCTGCTGGGCATGACACCATACATCAGAAGTGGCAAAGTAATTAATATTTCACCCACTCGTTTCACATTAGCGCCACACAAACACAGTCAGAAAATGCAGTCGCAAAAATCTGTCACTCATCAGGAGTCTCACACAGTTTCAGCTGGGTATGATTACAAAACATCTTTCCTCATTTCTCTACAAATACAATGTGAAAAAATGCTGTTTTCCAGTGACTCTGTGGTCAACATTACATACCACATCAATGCAACATCCTGTGTTCGAATCTGGTGAATGACCTTTGTCACTTTATGGCGAGAGAACTTCCACTACCGAAGGAAATCATCCCTCAAAAATAATTCATGACAAAAGACAGCCGTGATGGAGGCCTTGACGTTTGCTTTCCATCAGTGTCGTGCAGAGATCCATTTTTTAAACTTTCCTTCAGTCCAGTGTGGTGTGTTTGTGTGCTCCAAGGCATGTAATCAGCAAGCTGCCCACTCTCATTCATTATTACACTTCAAACTGGCCTGAAATGTTTGACACAATAAACAAATAAACAATAAGAGCCTCACAGTGTTACGGATGCTTGAAACAGAAAAAAAAAACTGTAAAAATGGAAAGACTGGCACAAATTACATTTCCTAACTCAAGAATTGCTCAAACCAAACATGTCAGGATTGCTGTACAGAAACCTGAAGGGAGACCATTTACAAAACTGGCAGGAACTTTAAAAAAAGATTGACAGTGAAGTGGATAAATGACCAGCAGGTACTGAATCCGTTTCAGAGAACACTTTAGGCTGATTCTGATACACCTTTGTTCCACTTTGGTTTCATGTATAGAACAGAAGGACCCTCATCTCATCAGCAATGTTTTTTTGGACTCAGTTGATGTCATGCAAATTCTGCAAATAAGGTAGAACCAATGGATAAAAGGGGTTATGGATTGGGGTCCCAATCAAGAAATTTTTTGATGATCAGTCTTTCACTAAACTCAACTGTCTGTAGCCGTTTCAGTTTTATTATATCAGCCACTGCTCAAGTTAGCTGCGTTTAGCACAGCCAAAAGGTTAAAATCTCATCCAGTTTGTATCTGCATGGTCTGAAGAACTACATTGCAGAACATGCTCACTTATTTTTCTTTTTAATTATTCTAGGGTCACCTAGTGTTTTTTACCCTTGACCTTGACATTCACAGTGTCACAGAGACTTTATTGACTGCTGCACCTTTCTGTCTGTCTGTATAATGTGACCTGCTCTGAACGCTGTGTTCAGACAGCTTCTGGAGTAGGAAGGAGCTGCTAGAGAGCATCTGAAACACTAGCTATTAAACTTTAGAATGTTCAAAGCAAAGCGCTTAGCTGATGAAGAAGCAGATTGACTTTGTCTGCAAGTTTTTTCTCCACACAATTACCTGAAAACACACTGAAATACACTGTATTGTCAAATGTATTCACTCACCCATCCAAATAATTGAAATCAGGCGTTCCAATCACTTCCATGGTCACAGGTGTACAAAATCAAGTATCTAGGCATGCAGACGGTTTCTACAAACATTTGTGAAAGAATGCATCGCTCTCGGGAGCTCAGTGAATTCCAGTGTGGTACTGTGTTAGGATGCAACCAGTGCAACAAGTTCATTCGTGAAATTTACTTGCCCCTAAATAGTCCACAGTCAGCTGTCAGTGGTTTTATTAGATAGTCGAAGGAATTGTAAAAGCCAGCAACTCAGCCACAAAGGGGTAGGCCACGTAAATTGACGGAGCAGGGCAGTGGATGCCAGGGTTCTCGCCAGCGCATCATAGCGGGCCAGTACGCTGAAAATTGTCGCTGCTACGCTCATAAAAAAATTAGTGTGGCGGCCCTTTGACTGACATCTGGCCTCCCTCTCCATGTGGTTTTTATGTCAGCTATAGCACATGCATGGAGTCTGCTACTTTCACCGTATGCGACCGCTAACGGTAAAGCTTTATAAAATCATGTTAGCTTCAAAGGGTGTGTATAAACGCCATCATATCATAACGGGCCTGCAGACGAAAATAAAACGAAGGTACATACTGAATAGTTTTTGTGCACCACTGCACCCTAAATGCTAAGCTTTTTTGGACCAGGCAGTGCAGGTGGTTAAAAAAAGTTCCACCACAGTTGACTGTATGGGACACAGAAAGGATTAACACATGTTCTACAGTAACAAATTCAAAGCTTTGAAGGGCTCCCCCATTCTTTTGATCTGAAAACCTAGCTGTCTCACCATGTACCACAACTCTTGGCTCCAAATAATATAGCAGCTTTTTAGAGTCAGTCTAACAAGAAGCATGTTTTCATGGAGGCACACAGCATTCAGCTATTATCACTTAGCAATCAGCTGATTGTAATTTTGTCTGGATAAGCCTGGTGTACAGTATGCAAAGCTTCTCAGCTGCTTACAGTCATCATAATTCATTTAACCTATTAGCCTTCAGCTGTATTTAAAAATTACTCACTGAGCAACAATCAAGCCAAGACAAGCAGAGCGGATAAATGAGTGAATTAATCAGCATCATTTTTACAATCTAACAAAGTCTGAAAACAACCTACAAATTGTACTCATCAGACACTTTTTTATAGAATATTTTTAAACCAGGCAGAACGATTTATTTTTGTGCTGCACGAGCCAAAAGTGGGCTATGGATTAAGCCCATATTTCTTTTTTTAAAGATGAAGCAAAAGCATAGGGGCAG
>JAHHUM010000921.1:0-57500 GCA_036173005.1 Crenichthys baileyi
GGGGTTGGACTTTGCAGAAATCCCTCATACTGAGCTACATGTCCATGAGAGGAAAAATCCTTTTAACAGAAGTAACCTCCAGCGAACCAGGCTCAGTGTAGCGGCCACTGCCCGACCGCGGGGGGGTTAGGGAAAGGAGAGAAAAAAAGAACAAAGAAGCACTGATCCAGGAGTATTTTTTCTATGGAAGGAAAAGGAAAATTTTTAATGGATGTAGCTCCTTTAGTCGTTTCACCTAGAAAGAAAGAACAGATAAACTCTGAGCCAGTTTCCCCTTTTTTAGAGTCTGAAGAGAACACATAGAGTTAGTTACAGTAAAAGCTCAGTCAGTAGTTATGTCTAGGAGAGAAAAGGGTTAAAAACACTGAAAGACGGGGCAATGGGATCATCGGTAGAGGGTGAGCTTAAGTTTTGCCAGCAGAAGCTCGGACGATCCCCCTCTCCAGAAAGGTGTTACAGGTAGACAAAAATCAGGCCTGGTGTAGCTTCTGGGAAAAAAAAGGAGAGAACAAAGTTAAAAGCTGAAATAACAGCAAATAATGCAAAATTGAAGAGCAGTGTGAGAATGTAGCGAAGAGGGTGAAAGTGGTCATTATTCCTCCAGCAGCCTAAGCCTATAGCAGAAAACACGGATAGCTCGGGATAACCTAAGTCACTCTAACTTATTTTTTTTATCAAAAAGGAAAGTTTTAAAGCCTAGCCTTAAAAGTAGACAGTTTGTCCATCTAGAGCCCACTGATGCCATTGTTATACAAAAAAACCCACGCTTGGGATACCTCTCTGTCAGTTTGACCATAACCATTGGAAAAGAGGGGTCATACAGGTAGCAAAAAATGGAGGGGGTTTTTTGCACATCAACCTAACTGACCCTTTAGGCTAAACCTGACCCCCCTTACTCTACCCACAAGGGGAAAAAAGGGAGGAAAATAAGGAAATAGCTCAGGTAAACCAAAGCCACTCAAACTATAAATTTTCAAAAAGGAAAGTTTTAACCTAGCCTTAAAAAAGTAGACGGGGTGCCACCTCACGGACTAAAACTGGGAGCGGTTCCACAGGAGGGGAGCCTGATAACTAAAGGGATCTGCCCCCCTTTCTACTTCTAGAGACTCTAGGACCACCAGTAAACCTTGCAGTCTGAGAACGAAGTGCTCTGTTAGGAACATATGGAACAATCAGATCTCTGATGTATGATGGAGCTAAATCATTAAGGGCTTTATATGTGAGAAGGAGAATTTTCAATTCTATTCTGGATTTAACAGGGAGCCAATGAAGGGAAGCTAAAGTAGGGGAAATATGATCTCTTTTTAATTTTCATCAGAACTCTTGCTGCAGCATTTTGAATCAGCTGAAGGCTTTTAACTGCATTTTGTGGACATCCTGATAGTAAAGAATTACAATAGTCCACCCTTGGACTAGTTTTTCAGCGTCACTCCTGGACAGGATATTTCTGATTGCCTCAGACACACAGCAACATTGTGAAGAGGCAACAATAACAGTTCTAAAACATTTCCATCACACGGGACACAAGGCATCCAAAAATAAACTACAGTTCTGTAAGGAGGAGGTAGTGTACTTAGGACACACTTTATCACAGCATGGCCGCTCCTTATTAAACAGCTGAAAGAAAGCAATACAAGAGGCCCCTAAGCCACAAACTAAGCAACAAATGATGTCCTTTTTGGGACTGTAACTTTTGCAGAGAATGGCTGCCAGACTATGAAGCAATTGTTCAACCTCTGCAAACTATGATTTATGGAAAAGACATGACACCAAAGTTATGTGGACTGAAGAGGGAGAAAAAGCATTTATGAATCTAAAAAACTTGCTTCAAACAACAGTCACACTAGCACTGCCAGACTACAGCTAACCATTCACACTCTGTGTGGATGCCTGTCAGGGTTATATGAAAGCAGTATTAACTCGGTTCCAAAAACAGACCACTAGGATTTTATTGAAAGAAACTGAACCCTGATGCTACTGGATTTCCGGTCTGCCTTCAGGCATGCACAGCAGCGGCTGAAGCTGTAAAACAGCCAGCTGAAATCGTGTTGTGTCACCCACTAACACTGAAAGTTTCACATTCAGTTTCACTTGTGTTACTGCAAACCTCACTTCCTTTCTTAACACATGCAAGGCATATTGCTCTAACATCCCTGTTGCTTTCTCAGCCTAATATCACACTGCAAAGATGCGGTCCATTGAACCCTGGCACGTTAATACCTACAGCTGAGGACGGACAACCACACTCCTGTAAAACAAAGGTAGAACATACAAAACCAAGACAAGACATTTCACAGACACCAATACTAAACTCACAAGTGGTGTTTGTAGATGGCTCAGCATCTAAAGATGAGTATGGGAAAAATAGAGCTGGTTATGCGGTGACAACTACAGATAGGATTATAGAAGCAAAATCACTACCAAACACATGCTCAGCACAAACAGCAGAACTGTATGCTGTAGTAAGAGCCTGTGAATAGCATGAAGGGAAAATACTTACCATTTTCACAGACAGTCAGTATGTGTTTGGATCAATACACCACCATGCTAAAATTTGGCAAAATAGAGGTTTTTAAAACATCATCAAAAAACAGAGCTAACACTTTTTTTAATTTTTTTTGAAAAAGATTATTATCAGCAATACAACTGCCAGAGAAAATAGCACTCTGTAAATGCGAAGCTCATCAATCAGATGACAGTGAGGAAAAAAGGGGAACAACTTTGCTGACATTTCCGCCAACGCAGCTGCGAAACTGCCTTTAACAGTCAAGATGTCAGACATCCTATTTATAGACGCAGAAGTGCTGAAAGATGCACAACAATCAGCACCAAGCACAGAAATAAATGCATGGTTAAAGAGAGGAGCAAAGAAGAAAGATGAAATCTACCAATTAGAAAACAAACCAATCCTACCAAAAAATTTATATAAAACAGCCGCAACAGTATCACATGGAAAAACCCATGTGTCACGGGGAGAAATGGAACATCTGATAAATCATCATTTTTATACAATAAATTTTTCTGATTATGCAAAAAACTTTTGCAGATCCTGCATAATTTGTTGTAAACATAACCCCCAAGGGAATATGCGACCCAAGAGAGGGAAATTCCCAGCAGCCGCACATCCATTCCATACCATACATATGGATTTCATAGAACTGTCATGGTCACAGGGAAAGAAATGCAGAGGAAGCCCGGCTACAAAGGGGCTGGTGACCCATAGGGCCCAGCGTCTCAAACCAGTGAAGAAAACAGCTGATCTGCACCTACTTATAATATGGTTCTCTGTAACCTGTGGACAGGACTGATAAGCCTGAGCCTAATGCTTCCAGCAGTACTTTTCCTTCTTCTGCTACAGGAGCCGCAGGAGGAAGAAGTGCAGAAGAAAAGATGGACATCAGAGGGGACACATATCAGGCCGCTGACAGAGGAGCATGAAGCACATCCATTCCTGCAAAATTTCTGGTATCGTTACGTGTACGACACAGCTGGAGCACAGAATAAAACTGATTGTTATGTGTGCTCTATAATGCCTGTTCACTCGCAAGGTCCTACAGTGTTTGTTACAGCAATGAATTTCACAGAAGCAGCATGCGCTCTCTCCATTGGAGTATGGGGTTATGTAGACCGCACACTCTTTATCATCCCTGGCCAGACCCTAACACAAGGAAAGGGTATCCAGATGACTGGTAAAGAAAATAGCACTTACACCTGGTATAACTACACATTAAAATATGCATGTGACTCACGTAACTGCACTTGTGATGCTAAACAATGGCAGCGTTTGAACATCAAGGGAAGAATAACACCTTTTGAAGCACATTTAAATGGAAAAACATAAACATCATGACTGTTTAAGTAGAAGTAAAAAAACAAAAACCTCTGTATATCTTGGTAACACACACTCAGTGCTCTAATACAGGGGTTGCAAGGGGAAATATGGTTCATAATGGCACCTACTGGGTTGAAGGTATAGCATGGTTGTGTGGAAAATAATGGTTATTTTGTGCTGCCCCCTAAATGGTATGGTACTTGTGCTCCCATTTTCACATCTGACCATACAAATAATCATTAGTAAAGCTCTAGACAAACTCCACTTCCTCTAACAGACTGAAAAGATCCTTGGATATAAAACCACACGATCCCATATGGGAACTAATGTACCTGATGAGTTTTAAAATCTGGACAACAGGTGAAAAGATTGGGCACGCCTTCCTCCCTGGGTTGGAGTAGGAAAATAATGTTGCACATAGAAAACCCTAAATTACTGATTCGGATTGTTTATAAATAATTCCATAATAATAGAAGACGGCCAGAACACAGAGATGAGTGCTATGAGAGCTATGGTAGTCCAAAATCGCATGGCTTTAGACATCTTGACAGCTTCATCAGGAGGAGTTTGTGTTCTATTAAACAACACCTGCTGTACATACATCCCTTGACTATTTAATACATATCTCTATCAGGTACATTATTCAGAGGACTGGACGGAAAACAATAGTTTAATGACTTTGTTTGCTTACTGGAGATGGAGTTGAGTTTGGTCAAGGGAGAATGATGTGGAGCCTGGGAGAACGGTTAACTCAGCTGCTGAGTCTGTGAGTCAGTCTAAGGAGGTGGTGAGTTCTCAGGAGAAGGTTCTGGTAAGATCTTGACAGTTTGATTTTCATGTGTGGTTACCTGGTGAGATTTCCGGAAGCTGTATGTGAAAGTAATGGTTGGAGGGTGAGCAGTTTTCGCTTACTGAAGGAGGAAGGCTTGAGCTGTCAGCTAGTACTTGAGCCGGATAGGTTTCTTGAAGGTTTGGAAGCTCTGACTAAGGCAGGATCCAAAGCTGAGACTTTGAGCCAGGGCTGAAGATTGCAGGAACTTTGAGGCTTGGACTTGAAAGTCACCTAGGAAGGAGCACACGTGGTAAGGAAGAGGTAAGGAACTATGAACGTTGACAAGAACACAGAACATAGAGCTTGGCCAAATGACATTACCACAAAGGCACTAAGGCACTGGAGTGCTGACAGCTCCACCTTCATATACTCCTTCAGGTTGATGAGGATGAGGAACACCTGCTACCCTCCACACCAGAGGAACCTGGCGGCATCTAGTGGTGAGTAAGTGTTAGCAGCAGACAAAAACAAAACATGAAAACTCCCAGACCCCGACACCAACAGAGTTCTACAAAGAATTCTTAAATATTTTGGCTCCAATATTTCAAAGAATGTTGCAGGAAGCTGAAGAAAATGGCATACTTCCCCAAAATATTAATTCTGCCTACATTACTCTCCTTTTAAAACTAGGAAAAGACTCAGTGCTTCCAACCAGCTACAGTCCCATATCCCTTATTAACGTTGATCTCAAAATAAACTGTAAAGCCCTTGCAAAAAGCCTAGAAAAGGTAACCCCACTCATAATATATCCTGATCAAACTGGTTTTATAAAAGGGAGGCATTCATCCACAAATTCACACAGATTACTCTTTTGAATATTTAATCCTTAGTTTTCCTCATCCTAATTGCAAACCACTACAACCACTTCTGTTTTTTGTTTTGTACCGTCCACCAGGCCCTTACTCTCAATTTTTAGATCAGTTTTCAGACTTTTTATCTGATTTAGTTTTAAAAACAGATAAGGTTATTATAATGGGGGATTTTAACATTCATGTTGACACTGAAAGTTATAGCCTAAATATAGCCTTTAATGCTATCTTAGACTCAATTGGCTTTTCTCAAACCATTAGCAAACCTACACACCTTTGTCTTCATTTTCTGGACTTTGTGCTGACATATGGCATTGAGTGTAAAGAATATTTCTGCATAACCCTGTCCTGTCTGACAATTTTTGAATAACCTTTGAGTTTAATTTAACCGAGTACTTCACACCTGAAAGAAACTTTCATTATTGTAGATCATTATCAGACAATGCTGTAACAACCTTTAAATAATCTGTTCCACTTTTAATTTCCTTAATATCACTGAAAAACACAGTGGAGGGCAATAATTTTGTTTCTTCCCCTTCACAAATTGATTCTCTTGTTCATAGTGTTACTTCCTCATTGCGTGGTGCATTAGACAATGCAGCCCCCTTGAAAAAGAAGGTAATTATTCATAGGAGGCTGGCTCTCTGGTTTAATTCAGAGCTGCACAATGTTAGAAAATTGGAGAGAAAATGGCATTCTACACACCGAGAGGATTCCTAGTTAATCTGGAAAAATAGTCTACTGTTACAGCTAGACCTGCTTATTTCTCATCATTAATAGAAGAGAACAAGAATAATCCTAGGTTTCTCTTTAGTACAGTTGCTAAACTTACACAGATTCATAGCTCTGTTGAGCCTTCCATTCCCTTAGCTCTCTGTAGTCATGACTTTAAGGGATTCTTCTTAAATAAAATTGATTCTGTTAAAAACAAAATCATTGGCATAAATACTACATTAACACATTGATTTAGACACCATAAATCATACAAAGTTTAGAAATTGGTCTCTCAATAATACTGTACTTAGTTTTTAACTTTACAGACCTCACAAACCCATGACCATCTGGAAACATTTCCAAAACCTTCCCAAGAGGCCAGGATCCTCAAGGGGCAGATGGATCCATTATGACCACAATGTCTCCAACAGCGAGATTTTTCGTAGAAATATTCTTGAACCCATGTCTGCCAGAAAAGGTCAGCCAAGTATTGTACCTGTTTCCATCGCCTTCTTCCATACTGATGCTCTGGCTTAAAAATTCCAGAGGGAAGTGATGGCTTTCCTCGGAGCAAGAGCAGATGATTAGGCATGAGTGGCTCCAAGTCATTTGGATCATCTGAAAGAGTTGTAATAGGGCGATCGTTAACAATGGCTTCATCTTCACACAGCACTGTATTTAGCCCATCATCATCAAGGGTTTCTTGACCCAACACTGAATTAAGCACCCTTCTCACTAGGCAGATTATTCTCTCCCAAACACCACCAAAATGGGAGGCAGTTGGTGGAATAAAAATGCAATTCATTTCTACCAACGCCAAGAATGACCTTATTCTGTCCTGGTCCAGTTTGACAAGGGCTTCTTTCAGTTCTCTCTCAGCACCAACAAAGTTTGTTCCATTGTCAGACCACAAGTGTTTCAATTGTCCTCTTCGGCTAACAAACCGCCTCAATGCATTGATGCAGGAATCTGTGTCAAGTGTAGCTCCTGTTTCCAAATGAATGGCTCGACTTGCCAGGCAGGTAAACAAAACACCATATATTCTGCAGTATGTTCTTCCTCTTCTAACTTCGATTGGCCGAAAATAATCAACCCCAGTATTAAAAAAGGGGGGATGGTCTGGGACAATCCTTGCGACAGGTGAGTCTGCCATTTTCTGCACCAAGGGTCGACTGCTGTACCGCCTGCAGTAACTGCACTCACCAATAACCATTTTACAGCAGAACTCCCTTTAGTGATCCAGAACCTTCTCCTTACAACAGACAGTGTTTGAGCTCGTCCTGCATGTCCAAGAGTTTGATGAAAATATCTGAGGATTAATTTGGAGATGTGTTGTTCCTTAGCAAGGATTTCGGGTGATTAGCTTCTTCTGCCGTTGCACTTCTATGAAGTCTGCCTCCAACTCTCAAAATGTCATCTTCCAACACAGAATCCAACACATAGATAGAACTCAGACAGCTCACTTTAGAGTTTTGTGACAGAGCTTTAATCTCATGCTGGAACCTTTGCCGCTGACAGTACAAAATGATAAATAACTCTTCCAGTTTTTGGGATAATAATGGCCCTTTGCCCCCCTTTGGTGTTCATTTGGTGCACAACTGGTTTCTTATCTATTGAAAGGTCTGGCTGTTTTGTCCTTCGGTATTTCCCTTTCAACACAAGCTTCAGCCTCAGGTACCAGGCCACTGCTTTTTTAAGCCTTCTCCATTCTGAAAAATGTACAATATGCTGGTCAGTAGGTGCAGGAGTGTAGAAGTTAATTGTGTTGACTGCAGCCTTCTTCCTGACCTCTTTGTCTCCAACATCCATTGTTACAACAATCACCCCTATTGGCCACTCTTCATCTTCTTTCCACAAGAACTCTGGTCCTTCCAACCATGCTCTGGTTTTCAAGAAATCTGAAACCTTCGGTCCTCTAGACACATAATCAGCCGGATTTTCTTTTGAGCTGAGATGTTTCTACTGAGTAGGTTCAGACAAATCTCTGATGGTCACAACTCTATTTGCGACAAATGTGTGAAAGCATCTGTCTTCTTTATTGATGTACTTTAACACAGATGTGCTATCAGTCCAGAACACTGATTTTTCCAGGTGCATATTCAGCTCCGTTTTGACCATAGCATCAACGTTCACAGCTAAAACAGCTGCCGCCAGTTCAAGCCTCGGAATGGTGATGACCTTCAGTGGTGTTACTCTAGCACTGAATGATGTTTTCATAGTTTAGCATACGAAGGTAAATGATGGTCCCATAGCAGGCTTCACTGGCATCTGAAAAATTGTGTAGTTGTGCGTGCTTTATGGCTCCAAATCCCACGAGTTTTATGCAGCAATAAACACTTAACATAGCCAGTGACGTCAGCTCCTCCAGCCACCTTTTCCATTAATGTAAAATGTCTTGTGGCAATGCATCATCCTAGCTACACCCTCTTTTACATAATTCCTGCAGCATCATTTTTCCCTGTAATGTCACTGGTGCCAGGAAACCCAAAGAGTCATAAACAGAGTTGTTCACAGATAGCATTACACGTCTGGTCAGAGCCCCTGGGCTCTGTCGGGCCTCTGCTTGGGGAGTGATATGTCCCAAGGGTCTCGGGTATCTGGGTCCATGGCTGGATCTGCTCTGGCGTAGATGGCTGCCAGCGGGGCCTTTGGGCTCGTTGCTGCAGCTCCCTGGGGCTACTGCACTGTGGCTGCTGGGTGGATCCCCTGGGACTCTTCCCTGCTCTTCTCTGGGGGGGTTGCAGTAGTCTCGACGATGGTTCTCTTGGGGTTCCTGTGCTCTGGGGGGCCTTTGGATGTCTATGGCTTGGATCTCCTCCGTATCTGTCCCAGGTCTAGGGGGGCAGGTCTGTGGTTCCTCACACTCGCTATTGCATATTTTTATGGAGAAAACTTGTATACACAAGCACGCTCACACTCAGACCCACAGTTGTTTAGATTCAGGTATTAACAGATTCACAAATGTTCTATATTGAGCTGCCTTTATCACTAAATACACCTTGCTGTGCAATTTTCGGTAAAAATGCTGTTATTATGTATGTTTCTGCAGGTGTAGAAGCAAGCAGGGTCTTGTCTTGTAATCTCTTCATCCTTCTCCTTCTCTCCCTTTTTTCTTTTTGCCCCACCTCTCTCTCTTTCGTGTTCTTATTTTTTCCTTTTCGTTTCTGTCTCCGTGTCCGTAACAACTGAAATAATCCCAAAACAGTTTCTAATAAAGTTTCTTTTATACATATCAAACAGAGCATTAAAGCATTAGCTGTAATGCTCCACTTGTGAAAGTAAATCTGTTACGGTTGTGTGTTTGCGTGATCCTGAGTGGTGTGTGGCTGTCAAGAGGAGCACTGCTGGTGGGTGTGGCGCACAGCTGATCGCTGTGTACCGACAAGTGATAATCAGCTGCTGGACAAGCATTCATTGCCTTATGGTCCATATAGTTGGTAACCTCTAGCCCTCTGAGTTCCTAGTTTCATGTTAGAAGAATCTAGCCTGCTATGCCTGAAAGTACCCTGCCCTAAACTTGCTCTTTTTGCTGTTACTCCCAGCCCTCCTTCCTGCTCATTGAAGATCACTTGCTTCTGGAAAACCACCTCAAGTTGTCATCTTCCGAACCAAGTCACTCTAAGCTCCTGCCCGCTTGCTCTCCCGACGACCAGCAGAATATCCCACGGATCTCATAAACCAACCACCACCAGGTGAACCCCACAACCATAAACCCACCTCGGAGCCTTTATCCACAACCATTAACTGCCTCTCTGATTAACTTTCCTGAGAGAACACTCAACTAACTGAGCCTCCTCTACGCAGACCTGTCCAGTCCCAGTTCCTAGTTTCCAGCGTCCTGAACCCTAGTCTGAAGAAAAATAAAACTTTGTTTACAACTTTCGTTGTCCCCCTGTCTGAGTGGTTCTGCATGTGGGTCAGAAAATTAACTCCTAATATAACAAAATCTGGTGGGCTTCTTCTAGGCACTCAATAACTCTGAGTGCTACTCTGCCGGACAGGACACAGTAAAAAAAAGAAGAGAAAAACTTCTTCGTTGTACCCCCAGTACAATGACAATAAAGACCTATTCCATTCTGTTCTATTCTACTCTAATTAGTCTGGTTGTTCACAGCATAGTTTTGAGATAGTAAATCCTACTCCTGCACTTTTTGAGTCTGACCTTCCCACTATTGTGTCCACTGATGCTTCTGATTATGGACTTGGTGGACTGATATCTCAAGTTAGATCAAATGGCACAGAATGCTCTGTTTTATTTGCATCCATAACTCTTTTAACCAACTTCTGAGGCCACAGAGCAGCTGTAATTGTACTGAGATTAGATTACACAAAGGTGGACTCTATTTAGTCATTAGCAATCATCAGGCAACTTCTAAAGGCAATTGGTTGCACTCAGAGTAAAGGGGGCTCAATACTTTTGCACACCGCACGTTTTAAATCATGTATAATTTTCTTTCCACTTCACAAGTGTATCACACTACTACTGTGGCTACCAAACATGATATGTTTTTGACTCTCCCCCTCACTCATCAACACATTGATTTCTTCCTTGGTGAAATTGGCTCGTTGCACGATGTGGCTACTCGACATCTGCTAACCGAAAGTTGTGAGGTTTCATTGTTATATTACACCCGTTGCCTTCAGGACCTCCCAAAAGTTTCAGTCAGTGATGTTCTCCGCTTGGTTTGAGCCTCATCATCAGCTCCACGTTGTAAAAATGCAAAGGGCTTCAAGTTTTATGTGTCGAATTACATTGACAACTATGAAGGTAAAGGCATTAAAGAATTACATATAAAAATTTTATATATATATAATAATTTTTTATAATATTTAATTATAAAATTATAAAATATATTATATAAAATTACATATATATATTTTATTATAAAAAAATTAAAAATTACATATATAAATCTATATATTATATCGTATATATAATATATTATAATTTAAAATATATATATAAAATATATTATTTTATATACGGGGGTTGGGAAAAATTGAAATTTAAAAACACCTGTATTTTAGTGGGAAATGTTTCAGGGCCCAAAGGGGAAAACCACCCTGGTACCCCAGTTTTCATTGATTCCCCTTTTGTACCAGAAAGAGCATAGTTTGGAAGGTTAAATTAGCGGGGAAAGGCCCCTTTTGCTAAAAAATTTTAAAAAAGCACACAACATTATGGGTGACATACCGGGAGTTAAAAAAAGGACAACTGTTGGGCACTTTTTTCGGCGCATTTTTTGCCCAAAGACAGGCCAAGCCCTTTTTTAATTATTAAGGGGCCCAGGTATCCGGGAAAATGTCGAATACCCCCAAGAAGGACGAACCACACCCAAACGGGAAATAAACTCGGACACAAGGGGAAAAAGCGGGTCAAAAGGGGATGTTGGGTGCAAACCCCGGTTTTTACCCAAAAAAAACTTAAAACCACGGCTCCCCAAAAATCCGGGTTTTAAATTTGCCCAAAAAACTCCCCTTTTTTTCCCCCAAAAACGGGTCCCGTGGGACTACAGGGAAATATACAGGGCCGGGTCTATAGCCAAACCCTTTGGTCACCCCATAACCCCCCAAACCCTTTGGTTTCAATGGTGCGGGTTCCGAAAAAATCTTGGGCTGGGACAATGTGAAAACAGGATTGTTCTCGATGGGGTCCCCCTTTACTTTTTTCCCCCCTCCGGGAGAGTTGGGGGTGGGGGAAAAGCCCAAAAAAGCGTACCACCCAGATTTGCATCCCGAGTGAGCAGGGGGTGGACAGTGATGGTTTGGGCTGCCATATCATGGCTTCCCCTTGGCCCATACTTGTCAGAGGGCGCGTCACTGCCAAGGATCCCAACCCTTCTTGAGGACCTGTGCTCCATGGTTCCCAAACTTGTATCCTGAAGGTGGTCCGTGTATCAGGATGACAATGCCCAAATACACACAGCAAGAGGGTAAAAGATTGGTTTGATGAACATAAAAGTGAAGTTGAATTTTCCCCCATGGCCTGCACAGTCACCAGATTAAATTTTTGACCATTTTGGGGGTTTTTTGGAGGATTGAGTCGGAAAGTTTTCCTCCACCAGTATACGAGTGCCCTGGCCACCTCCGGAAGAAGAATGGTTTTAAAATCCCTCTGCCCCTGTGCGGTTGTATATGTCATTCCCAGACAAATAGACGCTGATTGGCCGCAAAAGGAGGCCCCATTATACAAATAAATTATTGTGGTCTAAAACCGGGTTTGTTTCGTCTTTGCCCAACCCCCCGTAAAATATTTATATAAAATTTTATAAAATTTAATTTTTTTTTTTTTTTTTTTTTTTTACAACGTAAAAATACCGATATGTTAAAACAAGCATAATTGCCCCCAAAAATACAAACTTCCCTGGTATGGAACCGGATTTAGTCGTCTGAGCCTGCAAGGCGCTCCAAACCAAAACGGATCTGCAGCTGCAGCCCTTCTGCTTGGCTCTGTAGCTGTTCAATTCTCTTGTGCAGAGCCGCATTTTCAATCTGTACCTCGTTGGCCATTACTCCAGTTGTCAGTTAGACACAACTGAAGACCGGAAGTTACCTATCACCATATTGTGGAACTTTTGAGCGGAAGTTAGCGGGTGCCATATTGTGCACATAGCCAATTGCGTTTCTTTGCTCTTTTGTCCTTGGTAGCCATTGTTAACTTCAAATACTATTGATCAGATTATTTGAATACTGTCAAAATGAGGTGAGATCCTTCCATGTATCCATGCAGAAATTAATTAAACCCTCACAATTAAATCAATGAAATGTTAATCAGTAAATATTCACATTCTAAAGCTGTGAAGTGTGGGAGGCCCATTTGGAGTTATGTATTCAATCTCTTTTCTTTTGCAGAAGTGTACCACTATTATTGAGACTAAAAAAAAATACGTGATGAAATGAGAGATTAATCTTTAGATTATCAAATGAATAATAATCATAGTACATGGATAAGATGTCACGAAAAGGAGAGTGAAGGGGTTTTTTTAAAATCAGTTTAAACCCTATCAAAGATTTTGGATGGAATTTCTTTTTTACATTTAGATTGGTGGTGCACGGGGCGCAGTTGGTAGCACTGTTGCCTTCAGCAAGAAGGGTCCCCGGGTTCGATTCCTGGCCAGGGGTTTTTCTGCATGGATTTTGCAGTTCCCCCCGGCATGGTGGTTTTCTCAGGGTACTGCGGCTTCCCTCCCACAGCCCCAAAAACATGCCTTTAGGTTAATTTGGTCACTCAAAATTGGCCTTAGGGTATGAATGATGGTGCAGGGTTTTTTTGTGTGTTGCCCTGCGAGGGACTGGCGACTGTCCAGGGTTCCCTGCCTCCCCCCATAGATGCTGGAAGATAGGCACGGCTCCCCGCGACCCACTATGGAATGAGCGGTAGAAAATGACTGACTGGCTGACTGACATTTATGATTGATGAACAGAAATGCAATAAGAATAAGTGCTACTGGATTTTGCTATTCAACTATATGTGTACAAAAAGTACTGATAGTCACTTGTGATGTATGAATAAGAAAGGATGAAGTTGAAGTAATGGTTTTAAACTGTAAATTAAGTAAAGGCTGTAACTAAAAGTTTGAGCAGCACCGATATAAGAATTAAAGTCTCTGTTTAAAAGGAAGTGCAATATTGAGTGGGACAGGAATAGAGCAGATGTTGAGGAACTGGGGAAGTGAGAGCTGTAGCTTACAGTACAAGGCTGATGACTGAGGCGAGGGCCAGGTCAGAGGAGAGGTCACCAGACGGCTCAGAACTGAGGTGATGGTGGCATGTCCGATGTGAAGCACACGACTCGGGGAATTCCAAGGAAAAGATCACCTTATGTCATGGGTGACCAATGGGACAGCCATGGCCACAACCACTGGCCAATAAGCACAACGAGTTTGGTGAAAATGCTCTATAAATGGGCAAGAATAGAGGAACTAGTTGGTTGTTTCCTCGCAGAAGACCAGCGAACAAGATCAGACGGATAAAGACGCTACAGATGAATCAGAAGACCAGAGACACAGCCCTGCTGATCAACTGCATTAAAAGAGGATCAACTTGTGGGCCCTGAAAGGACTGTGGCTCAAAATTGAGAATCTGATTTCATCTATTGCCTTTTTACCCAGACAACTTAAGTAAACTTGGTCGGTGAACAACTGATTGCTCTAAGTTTCAGGCTTCTGGAAGTCCTGAACCAACCTCAGTTATACCTCTAGGTTTTCCTTTAACTATTCAGTCTCTGGAAGTTACTGTTTTCTGAGACATATGACAACAAAGTTCCTGTTTGACCATCAAAACCTGGAGCATCAGTGCCTGTCCACTTAGAGGAGAAAACTGAATATTTAAGTTGCCTTTCTTTTAAGAAAATCCACTCGTCTCCTGAAGAAACATCCCCATCGGGTGCATGGATGAGCCTTCGTCTTCAAAAGCCTCTCCAAACTCACTAGAGTTTTAGCATCAGGGAAAGACAGGTTAAGTTAATTGATAAATTTCTATTATTCAAATTTTTATGTGTTGCTGAATTTAAGCTATTACTGACCCCTGCAGCAGCGATACTAATTAAAGAAAGCATATAACAATTCTAGATAAATTGTAGACAGTCAATTATTTGAGGTTTGAGGTTGGTTTTTCGTTGGTGGTAAAAAGTCTTGTTGCCTGGTTCTAAGAGATTTTAGGAGGTTTTTATAGGTTGCCTTTAGCCAAACTTGTTAAAACAGCGCCCATGGGGCTCATCCAGAGTCACTGAAATTAACCTAACCCATATACCAAGTGCAAGTTGTGAAATTAGGGAATGAGCACCCATTAACAGAAGTAACTGTCGAGGGTTGGAAAACTGCTATTGGTTACTCGGTTGTCCAAACCACCAGCTGAAGAAGGGTAAAAAATCTGGATGTAGGCTGTTAGAGGTTAGGTGTGTCAGTTCCTGACACCAGCTTAAACAGATCTTTCAGTAAACTTGCTTAGTAAGACCTTTCAGGTTTAGGGAAATCCGGACCCGTTGGATGGAGAGCTGGATTGAGCAATCCCCTCAGAAATAGGAAAGTAGAAGGGAGGGGTTAGCTCATCGGACAACAAAAGTACACATTGACAGTCATAAGGTGCTTTGCATTGACCACTTATGGGTAAATGTGGGCATGAGAGAACAGGAAGCGGAACCTTGTACGTAAAAGCTGAGGTGCAGCTATGATTTAAAAAGGGGAAAAGTGGGTGTGCACATGGTTTTATAAGTCTAGATTTTTTAGGCGTACGCCATTTCCAGCTTTTGGGCGTACACACACTTTTAGTGTGGATCCTACGCAATGTTTATAAGTGAGACCCCTGGTCTCTTTTAAAAAAATCTAAGCAGGGGTTTAGATACAGTAGCTTGTCGTATTTCTTATCCCTACAATAACCTGGCTGCTTTCTTCTAATTATTATAAAATAATAAAAGAAATCAATTATGTCTGATAGGGCTTTTAACAAATAGGCAGAATGTGGGCTGATTACAATAAGTCAGTTTCTTTTAAGGCAATACACTTAAGACTTTCAGTAACACTTTATTTGAAGGGGTGTGCATAAGACCGACACGACAGTGTCATAAACATGACATAGCACCTGTCATGAACATGGAGTCTTTACGATTGTTTATGAATGGTAAATGGTAAATGGACTGAACTTATATAGCACTTTTCCAGTCATATAGACCGCTCAAGGGGCTTTACACTAGAGCCACATTCACCCAATCACACTCACTAACGCTCACACATTCATACACCGATACGCAGATCGGTGTGCAACTTGAGGTTAAGTGCCTTGCCCAGGGGCACATCGACATATGGCAGTTGTCATTGTTGTCATTAGGTGTCATTCGAGGAATTATGACACGTTTAATGCAAAGTTGACATTGTTTAATTGAGTTTATTTTCAAATGTCTTTGTTAAGACAACTTGACATTAAGCAAGACAAAAATGTCTTTGTCTGGACAACTTGACATTAACCAAGAAATCATTACATGTCAGAACAGGTCTAATTATCAAGCTTTAAAATGTTAATTAACTTTATGTGTTAACATTATATTACCCTGTCATATGTGGTTGGTATTAACTATTGCTGTTATGAGACCATTATTATAGTGTCATTAATATTTTCCCTTACCTCAAGTAAAGTGGAAGACAGTCAGTCATCAGTCAGTCACCATCTACCGCTTATTCCATAGTGGGTCGCGGGGAAGAAAGTGGAACACATTGAACAAATTATAAAGATGTCATTAGGTGTTATTTCACTGTCAAATTCTTTATTAACAGAATCATTAATACTTTTTCCCTTACCTCAAGTGGAACACGTTGGACTAGTGATAAGCATGTCATTAAGTGTTGTTACACTGTCAAATGCTTATAAATAATAGATTTTGAAATGTCAAGAGATTCTCTCTTTTATTGTATTTGCACAATACATTTGTTCTTACTTCCTTCAACTTATGGCATAGATTTAACAAATTCTACTTCTGACAAATTAATACAAAAAACAAAGAAAGAATTACTTGTTCTTTAACAAAAATAAGGACCTTTCAACAGTCCTAAGTGTAAGTACTTTTTTTCCCTTTGCTGTGATTGTGTCAGCCATATCCTTCGTTATAGCCCTCCTTCAGCACTCTGAAAACTAGGAGATCTTCTCATTGACTTTGTCTCTGGAGCGCAGCTCCTAAAGCTACTAGTACAAGTAAAACCCTTTTTCAACAATGTAAACCAAACCTACATTCCACATTTATTGATATGTACTTGAGTTGTTGCTTAACATCATGGAAAAGTCTTCCCAAATCTTCCACCATTATATTGGCAAACACCTGACCAGTGGTGCCAATCTACCATTTTGAGGTGACTCTTCAGTGTCTCAGGAGTGCATTTACCACTTTGATGCCATATTTCCAACGTGTAATTCTGCAATGCATGCTCAGTGTGTTGCGCAAGAGCACCGGTCAATGGGTCCACAAAGTTCCTTTTATAGCAGACAGAATATTGGCTATATCCATAATGGGAAAGCTGCCCCTTGTTTGCACACCATTCATCAGTGAGGATGGATGTTCTGGGTCTGATATGTCATCGAATTTGGTCTGTAATGGTTTGCCTTGAGCGGTCCTTGACGAGTCTCAGAATGGGTCATCTGGAATTGCCTTCAACTTCCAGCATCTCGAAGACCCTCTGGCATTTACGGTGACATCTTTTGCCACATCTGCCACCATGGTAATGAAAGTTAAAGGAAAAAGGACAAATACTACTCCCAGTCCATTAGATATCACAAAATATTAAACATGAACCGCTCTCTCCAAAATCCAAAAACTGTGTGCTAAAACTGAAATGTGTGATGTCATAAAGAATAAAGTGTGGCGTTTGTCCAAAGACAATGAACTGGAAAAGATGATATAGATGACACAGGCCACCCAGGGGAACGTTTTCAGTTTATGTGTCATATTACGTTTTGAACAAGGAGACTCTAGAGTAGCACAAATCACAGGTATGAATGATTTAAATGGGTTTATTGAAAGATAGTTTTCTTTTTCTTTTTTACCGTGTCCTGTCCGGCAGAGAAGCACTCAGAATTGTTGTCTGAGTGTCAGGAAAAAGCCCAACAGATTTACTTTCACAAGTGGGGGCATTTAACCGGCCTAACGATTTTAAAACTCTGCCTTATTTCAAAAAAAGAAACTTTTTTAGAAATCTGCTTTGGGGTTTTTTCAATTGTTACGGACATGGGGGACGGGAAAAGGGAAAAGGGAAAAAAATGAAGCACGAAAGAGAAAAAGGGGGGCAAAAAGAAAAAGGGGGGAAGAAGGAGAATAGAATGGAGGAAAGAAAGAAGGATGAATAAAAATACGAGATAACACCCCTTGCTTGCTTCTACACCTGCAGAAATTTTTTGTTTCCAGCCCTTTTTAAACCGAAAGGTGCACGGTAATTATGAATGAAAAGATGTAATTTAGTGGTAAATGGGGGCTCAATATAGATCATTTGTGTATCTGTTAACCCCCTGAAATTCCAAACACCTGTGGGTCTCAGTGTGATGCGCATGTACATACAAGGTTTTTCGCCATAAAAATATGCAATAGTGAGTGTGAGGAGCCACAAAACCCCGCCCCCTGGACCAGGGACAGATACAGAGGAGATCCAAGCCACAGACATCCAAAGGCCCCCAGTGCACAGGAACCCCAGGATAACCACCCCCCCACTACCGTAACCCCCCCGGGGAGAGGAGCAGGGGGAAAACCCAGGGGGAAACCCATCCCACAGCCACAGTGCAGAAGCCCCAGGGAGCTGCAGCGACGAACCCCCCACAGGCCCCCGCCGGAAGCCGTCTACCCCCCGAGCAGACCCCACCACGGACCAGGGACCCAAAAGCCCCCGGGACATATCACTCCCCAAGCAGAGGCCCCGACCGAGCCCAGAGGTCCATGCTGGCTCACTCCTGTTGGCAAGCAGCCACCAGGAGTGAGCCAGCACACACTAAAACACCCAGCCCCGGATACCGAGAATCACAAGTACAGTGGCGGGCAGAGATACCAACCACCAGCAGGTAGGGGGTTTTTGGGGCCGCGGGGGGTATAGTCCCCAAAAAGAGGGCGGGGCCCCTAAACTGATCCAGGGGAGGGGGGCAGCCCCAAGACCCAACCTGACACAAAAAAAACAGGCACACACAATCATAATCACACATTCCCACCCTCCCGCATGGACACACCCCATCGCACCAAGCAAGCTGGCCAGCCCCTCCATCAAAGCGAAGCCACATCTCAACCAACACTGCGCACCGTCCAGCCAAACCCCCTTTGCCCGGGCCCCTTCCTCCCCCAACCGACGGACCGGGCACCCTAACCGACAGACCGGGCACGCCCCCTCCACCCCACCCAGGACCCTAAATGTCTACATGCAACTTACCCCTTAGAGGTGAGCGAAGGCACCAGAGGTTAGGGTAATAAAATAACCTCCCTCTTAGTGCTATTAAGTGCACCCAAGGCCCTACATGTGAATGCCATGAAAATGTTATAAATGAGTGTCTAAGTTGTACAATAAAATTGGGACACAGGCTGCCATGGGACCACAAAGATGGAAATCTCTTGAGGCACACCAATGACGCACCTGCACCCCAAGGCCCTACATGAGTGGTAGTGTGACGGAGTGGGCGAAGGGAGGTGTCCGGGGATGGGAAGGGAAGGACTGGGGGACAAAAGGCTCTCTGCTGACCCCAATAGGCGAGTTCCAACAAGGGACGGAAACATAGGCACATCCATTGGGTGAAAGGCTAGGGACAGGTACCAGAGCCCGAGAACTGACCAAAAACCAGGAACAACACCCCCAGCCCCCCCCCCACGGAACCCTCCAAACCCTCAAATCCCGATCCCTAGCCCCGACACCCCGTCCAGAATACGCCACACAAAGGAGGGCACATGACCAACATGCCCAACCACCCCCGAACCACGGGGCAGAGCCAACAGGGCACCCAGACCCCAGCCACAACCAGGCAGGCAGGGCAACAAAACACATCCCACACCAACACCGAGGCCACCAACAAGAAACACCCGACCCAAAATGGCAGGCCTACCCAAATGCAAGCTCCGGACCAGCATAGGCACATGCACCCCCCACAGACAATCGAGCCGAGACCCCCTGGGGCAGCCAGACAGTCAAGCAGACCCTGCGATGCACCACCGTGCCCAAGGAAAAGACACCAGCCTAACAAGCAGAAGGGCGGCAAAGAAAGGCCACAGCAAGCACAGCAAAGAGACTTCACTCCCCCTGAGATGCAGAACCACCAACATCCATGCCAGCCAAGCAGAAACGACAGAGCCAAGCCAAGCTGCAGTTCCCCCCGAGCCAACGCCGCAGCAACACCACACATCCTTCCATACATCAGTAGGGGCATGGTGGTGACCACCAACCCCAAGCACACACCACCCACCAGGAACCTTCCAGCAGACAAGCAAACCCCACTTAAGCATAAGGCCAAGAGGCCCGATGCAACCGCCGAGCCCAGCGATGCCCGCCCTGCCGTACAAAACCACGCACAGGACCACCAGCCCACCACAGCACGCCAAAGAGCAGAGGACAGTACGCAGCAATGAGCACCCAAAGCGGAAGCCATGCACAAAGCCCACACCATGCAAGTGCGCCCCCACCAGCCCTCCAAAAACAAAGCCCCTTGCAAAAGTGCACCCACGTGAGAAGAAGACCCATAGCATCCAGGTCAAAGAACATGCCTGACCCCCATGCCCCTGCCTGAAGTAGCCCTGCGAGAAAACCCACACCAAAGCCCACAAAAGGCAGAGAGCCCACAGAGCCAAAACCAAAACCCACCAAGAAGCCGAGACCAGTCCACCCCATGATCAGCCCCGGCCAGCCCGCCCGCCAAACCATGCAGACCCCTCCAACCCCCCTCCTCCAGAGAGAGCCAGGACCCGCGTCAGGAACCGGAATCTAAACACCCAAGGCTAACCACCCACCTCCATCCCGGAAAAAAACCTACACCCACCCCAACATTCGAACAACTCCCAGAACACATAAGACATTAGACACCGAGGTTGACTCCGCCCCATCCCCTCCCACATCCTCCGCTCCGCCAGCAGAGTGCACTCCTTGAAGGAGAGAGCATCTGCAATGAGATGGTACCTACCCACCAGTTTAGGAGGCCCTTATGCCCACCAATGCACCGAAGGCCCCCGGGCCGGTGCCAGATGCCAGAGCATGCGCCGGCCCAAAACCCCAGTGACATACCCGCCCGGACCCAAGCCCCCCCCCGGCCCAGCCAGGACCCCAGCCCGGGAGCGACACGCCCAGATGGATGAACCTGGGATGGACCCAGGTCCTGGGTGGATCTTAACCTATGTCCGCCAGTACAGGCTCCCCAAAAGCATCGCATGCAGCCACCAGATGCCAAAGCCCCACCCCAGTTGGGGCCACAGCCCCCGACATCAGACCCCCCAGAGACCCCAGCCCAGGGACACCCCAGATGCCCCAAAACCCAGACACCCCCCTGCATCCGCCACAATGCCCCACAGAACGAAGCCAAAGCTGCCCCACCCCCACTAGGTGATGGAGCCGATTAAAGGAGCCCAGAGAGATTGATCTGATGAGGAGGAAAAGGCTGTCTCAAGACTTACAGGGGTTGGACAATGAAACACCTGGTTTTAGACCGCAATAATTTATTAGAATAGTGTAGAGCCTCCTTTTGCGGCCAATACAGCGTCAATTCATCTTGGGAATGACATATACAAGTACTGCACAGTGGTCAGAGGGATTTTAAGCCATTCTTCTTGCAGGATAGTGGCCAGGTCACTACGTGATACTGGTGGAGGAAAACGTTTCCTGACTCGCTCCTCCAAAACACCCCAAAGTGGCTCAATAATATTCAGATCTGGTGACTGTGCAGGCCATGGGAGATGTTCAACTTCACTTTCATGTTCATCAAACCAATCTTTCACCAGTCTCGCTGTGTGTATTGGTGCATTGTCATCATGATACACGGCACCACCTTCAGGATACAATGTTTGAAACATTGGATGCACATGATCCTCAAGAATTGTTCAGTAGTCCTTGGCAGTGACGTGCCCATCTAGCACAAGTATTGGGCCAAGGGAATGCCATGATATGGCATCCCAAACCATCACTGATCCACCCCCATGCTTCACTCTGGGCATGCAACAGTCTGGGTGGTGTGCTTCTTTGGGGCTTCTCCACACCGTAACTCTCCCGGATGTGGGGAAAACAGTAAAGGTTGACTCATCAGAGAACAATACATGTTTCACATTGTCCACAGCCCAAGATTTGCGCTCCTTGCACCATTGAAACCGACGTTTGGCATTGGCATGAGTGACCAAAAGGTTTGGCTATAGCAGCCCGGCCGTGTATATTGACCCTGTGGAGCTCCCGACGGACAGTTCTGGTGGAAACAGGAGAGTTGAGGTGCACATTTAATTCTGCCGTGATTTGGGCAGCCGTGGTTTTATGTTTTTTGGATACAATCCAGGTTAGCACCCAAACATCCCTTTCAGACAGCCTCCTCTTGTGTCCACAGTTAATCCTGTTGGATGTGGTTCGTCCTTCTTGGTGGTATGCTGAAATTACCCTGGATACTGTGGCTCTTGATACATCACAAAGACTTGCTGTCTTGGTCACAGATGCGCCAGCAAGACGTGCACCAACAATTTGTCCTCTTTTGAACTCTGGTATGTCACCCATAATGTTGTGTGCATTTCAATATTTCGAGCAAAACTGTGCTCTTACCCTGCTAATTGAACCTTCACACTCTGCTCTTACTGATGCAATGTGCAATCAATGAAGACTGGCTACCAGGCTGGTCCAATTTAGCCATGAAACCTCCCACACTAAAATGACAGGTGTTTCAGTTTCATTGTCCAACCCCTGTATATAATCCAACTGAATGTTTCTGTACTGGTTAATATTTAAAAGGTTTTTATTTTTCCAATTCATGAGGATAGTTTCCTTAGCAATACATAAGGCAGTGAAAACCATGTGAGCTGAATTTGTCTCTATGGTGACATTATCTAAGTTGCCCAACAAGCAAACTGAGGGGGAAGGTGAAATATTACATCTCAGACACTTTGATAAGTCTACACATATCAGCCGCCAGAACCTCTGAACCAGTTTATGGGTGAGAGATATAAGGCTATGTTAAGAAATAGTTGTTTGTGTGTGAGTGTGCATGTTTGTGTGTGACAGAAAAAAGAGTGACAGAGAGGTGCGGTAAATGAGAGGTAGATGAGAGAAGTCAAAAACTGAGCAGATACCCAAAACCCGCCTCCGATCGAGGATCTCCTTTGGGAACTGGTCATTAATGCTAAAGTTTGTTCCCCTCAGCTCTCTGCCCCGACTTCTGACCTGCTCTTTTTGCTTATAGTGCTCGGATTTTTGCAACAACTGGCCGAGATCGATTGTGATCGGGCTTCTTACCTCCGAGCCGGTGAACACGATGGAAAGTGATGTTTTTTACCTGGTCACTTGGGAGTTTCAGCGGACGTTGGAGAAATTCACGGACTGTGAATTCGGCGTCTTTCTCTGCCCGTTCTGGGATGCTGGAGAAGACAAGGTTGTCTCGCATGCCCCAAGCCTGTATGTCCAGGATGGTCTTCTTCTTTTTTTTATTTTCTCCAGTCAGCTGCGTCATTCCATCGGTAAGTGTTTTTATGCTGACTAAACTCCAGAGACTCCCTCAGAGCTTGAAAATCCCTGTGGAGAACTTCCACCAGGGTGACACGAGCTTCCAGGCTGGTTAGCTTCTTGTTGACAAAGTCCAGGACAGCAGCGTAGCTTTTCTCTGGGGATATAGTGGAGGTGCTGGCCGAGCACTCTGAACGGCTGCGTTTTGATGTTGGTGTGGCCATGGTTGGAGATTTTTGTGGCTTGCCCATTACCATGTTATCAAAACATTCGTCTATGTAGCTCTACAGGCTGTCCAAGGTTTCCTCGTCCAGTTTGTTTTATTGAGAAAATATGAGACAGTGGTTAGTATTTTACACGTTTATGTGTTTGGCTTGAATTTATTACCTCGTTTCACCTTAGTTTTGTCGTGTTTGTTTACCAGTATACCGCCATATTACTTAGTTAGTGCTTTGGGTTGCCTGATATGAAGTCCAGAAGCAGTGACATAGCAGGGAAAAAGACAGAAATTTAAGAAGGTGCTGGAGGTAAGAGGGGGTGAGAGATATAAGGCTATGTTAAGAAATATTTGTTTGTGCTTGAGTGTGCATGTTTGTGTGTGACAGAAAAAAGAGTGACAGAGAGGTGCGGTAAATGAGAGGAGACAAAAATGAGCAGATACCCAAAAGCCCAGCCTTGGCCCCACCCCCATCAAACAGTGTAAACAACATACTGAGCTGTGCTTTACATTAGATTACGTTTACCAGTTATCAACCTCTTATCTAACCAGTGTTACATGTTTTAGATTAACCTGCTGTTGCTCTTAATAAAGCCACGGAGTGATCTCCCGGTCCCTGAACAACTGACCATTGACATAAAGTTTATCTACAGCCACTGTAGCTCTGGTGCCTTCGGTGATATATTTCTTCCTGATTGGGAATAAATCCCGCCTCCGATCGCGGATCTCCTTTGGGAACTGGTCATTAACGCTGAAGTTCGTTCCCCTCAGCTCTCTGCCCCGACTTGTGACCTGCTCTTTTTGCTTATAGTGCTCGAATTTTGCAACAACTGGCCGAGATCGGTTGTGATCGGGCTTCTTACTTCCGAGCCGGTGAACACGATGGAAAGGGATGTTTTTTACCTGGTCACTTGGGAGTTTCAGCTGACGTTGGAGAAATTCACGGACTGTGAATTCGGCGTCTTTCTCTGCCCGTTCTGGGATGCTGGAGAAGACAAGGTTGTCTCGCATGCCCCAAGCCTGTATGTCCAGGATTGTCTTCTTCTTTTTTTTATTTTCTCCAGCCAGCTGCGTCATTCCATCGGTAAGTGTTTTTATGCTATCCCTCAGCGTTTGGTTCTCAGCTGTGAGCGAAGCAAGTTGTTCCTGACTAAACTCCAGAGACTCCCTCAGAGCTTGAAAATCCCTGTGGAGAACTTCCACCAGGGCGACACGAGCTTCCAGGCTGGTTAGCTTCTTGTCGATAGAGTCCAGGACATCAGCGTAGCTTTTCTCTGGGGATATAGTGGAGGTGCTGGCCGAGCCCCTGAACGGGTGCGTTTTGATGTTGGTGTGGCCATGGTTGGAGATTTTTGTGGCTTGCCCATTACTATGTTATCAAAACATTCATCTATGTAGCTCTCCAGGCTGTCCAAGGTTTCCTCGTCCAGTTTGTTTTATTGAGAAAATATGAGACAGTGGTTAGTATTTTACACGTTTATGTGTTCGGCTTGAATTTATTGCCTCGTTTCACCTTAGTTTTGTCGTGTTTGTTTACCAGTATACCGCCATATTACTTACGCGAAAAGATAGTTTTCTGGCAGTGACGGCACTCCATAAACTGATTTGTGAGATCCAGGGAGACCTCTAGGCTGAGGTAAATTCATGGAGGTATTTCCCAGCTTGGAGGGAGACTAAACTAAACGGTAGAGGAAGGTTCACTGAGAACTAACCAGAAATGTGACGGGGCTTTGATGGCGAATCCAGAGAAGGGTTCAGCTGGGAGCAACCTTTGGGAGAACAGAGCAGGGTTAGGCAATCAGCTGGTCAAGACAAAGGCTAGAATGGAGCAAGGTTTGCAGGTCCGATTACCACTCAGGTAGAGATAACAATCTGACGCCTCCTCCGAGGTCTCAGCAGCGTTTAAGCTCCTCAGGTGATTGCTCTTAATAGGGAACAGCTGTGCAGCTGCACCTGCCTCCCACACCCTGGTGGAGAGAATGAGAAACAACACAACACAACCAACTTACACACAGCTCCGTGGCCTGACATAATGGGAACATTTCTTTTTCAGAACTGACAACATTACCAGAGAACACAGCTCATTTGGGTATAAAGCAGAAAACAAAATCCCAGTCTCCCATTTGTTGTCTATGGAACAGACTTGTAATAGATGACATCACAGGTTTGATAATTACTTATCTGGCTTCTGACTGATCCTTCTCATGCTCTTAAAAAACAAAGTATTACCAGCAGGGCTCGCATGGTGGTATGGATAAAACATGAGAAGCTGCTTTTGCAAAACAAATTGGGAAAAAATGCTATGATGTACCCTGCCTAGTTACTGGACATCTCTACAAAAAGCAGAATAGCGAGTTGTACCCAAGCAGTCTGATGCTTGCCTCACTTACTGTAAAAGGATCAACTTAAACAATACACATTTTGCTTTACATAAGTATTAAAATTTTTGATCACGCCTTGTAGGAAATTTACAAGTTTACAACTCTCAATTCATTGTGTTGTGAGAGACTGTTTAGATGTCAGATACTAAAATTAATAGGTATGCTGAACGGCTGGGCAACATGGACAAAAAAAATCATATCTTTTGTTGTGGAGTCATCCATTTTGGTCGCACATTTTTGAGATGCGCAGCTCGACAGACATCGCAGCTCTGACGTCACCGGGATTATAAACCCGCCCTAAAAAAAAAGTTTTGTTGCCATTTCCCACGTGTCGGGACGACGCAACGGAGGCGCATATCTGGAGAGACAAAAGCTTGCAGGCAAACTTTTTCTCCATAAGGCCATTCCCGGAAGAGCTTGAAAGCTGGAAATCTGTCTGAAACATGAAGGTCAGAAGAGTCATATGCCGATCGAAAACCACGCCGACACCCAGCGCAGGTGAAAAACCCACAGAGGTTTAATTTCCAAGGAGATGAGTTTCCTCCTTGTTGATTCAGTCGACTAAATGGTTCTATATATTTTCCCCTCCTGGACGGATGAGAAGTTTACTGTTTTTTTCCTTGAGGTGATCACAGACGCGTGATCCCCCCTCCATCGTTTTTCTTCAGACCTGACCCAACTGGTGGAGAGAAGAAATCAACGTCAAAGTAATTTCGTTCTTTTTATATTAAATTGGATAGGTGCATTTAGAAGTCTGGGCAGGATGAGGCATAGTTAAGGTGATTTAGAATCACCAGTAGTTAATCTAAGGTATCAACTTGTTGCATGCAATACTGATTGAAGTGTTTTATGCTGAGCTGTGTTTTGATTTGCTGTACAAGCGCTGCTGAATCGTGCGTGTTCATGTTTTTGTCCAGCTGATCCAGCTGATCCAGCCTGACCACTCCTTTGTTCCAGTTTTATTGCTGGAGTTTTTCCACTGTGTTCCCGCCTCAGAGTTTTACGACTCTTTGTTCGAGATTTGGGGCAATTAGCTGCTAGAGGCTAAAGGGTTGTGGCCCCGCCGTTTTATCAGCTGATTGCTGCAATCAAGACATCGGCACACCAGGAGGACTTCTCTTTCCATTTAACCTAAATTGCACATTGCACACAGACACCAAATGTGCATATATTTTTCTTTTATTATTATTGTTAGGTACTCATTTTTATCCCCTTTGTGTAGAATAGTGCTTGTTAGTTAGGTGAAGGTTTTTGGACCAGAATAATGGTATATCAGAATTATTTGGCTTCAATAAATCTTCATATATATATATAATTAAGAGAAACGTTTGTGTTTATTTCGTGCAAGAGTGATTTATCTGTCAAAACAAGGTCGAAGTTCCCCCACCTTTGGTGAAGCGGTTTAATAAACAGTTACATTTTGTGGTTTTGGTTAATAATTTATCAATTATTAATGATTAATAGCTAATTGTAGTTATTAAAGAGCTTTGAGCCCATGATCACAAAACCAGAGGACATCTCTGATTTCTATTCGTAAAGTAAGGATTTTTGGTTAAGAAATTAATTTTTTTCAAATTAGGATTTTAAATTATTTTCTTGATAAATATTAATTAATCAATAATCATAATTCTTACACTTTGTATCTTGATGGTATATATACAGTATATATCTCTGTATTTTCTACGTAATAGAAATTCAGTTGAAAGTTAAAGCATGTAAGTCAGAAGCAATCTTATTAAAAACAGATACCAAAATAAATTGTCAAGAATATGAAACTAATGGTGAGACCTATCGTCAGAGGTTCCGCTCTTTCCATGTGGAACCAAATGAGTCTCCCAGGGAGCTTTATAAGAGACTGAAAGAGCTTTATGGGAAATGGGTCCAGCCCCGAGGTAAGACTGTTGAAGAAATGAATGAAGTCATCATTCTTGAACAGTACTTCCGAATGTTGTCTTCAGAACTCCTAGTTTGGATTAAGGAACAGAACCCAAAAGATGTAACAGAAGCCGTGTCGTTGGCAGATGCATTTGTGGCAGCCCGTAGGAAGAGCCAATAATGAGCCTTTAAAGTGGCAAAAAGGGATTTTACCCCAACTCCGGGTAACACCAGTCCAACTGGAAATGTGAGCAAGCAGTCTGGAAAGGGGAAATGGGTTTTTCCCAGCCAAACAAAAACCCTGACAAAACCCATATGCTATTTGTGTGGATAAGAAGGCCACACAAAGCCAATATGTCCTCAAAATCCTGCTAAACTCTCTCAGCTGTGTTTTGTACCTAGAGAGGCCCATGTATATTTGCTCCTCAGAACCCTTACCTATCTGCTGTGGTCATGGAGATGAAAAACAATATCCCACAGCAGACAGTTATATGAAAGTACAAGGACATGTCAGTCATTTTCTACCGCTTATTCCATAGTTGGTCGCGGGGAAGCTGGTGCCTATCTCCAGCAGTCTATGGGCGAGAGGCGGGGTACACCCTGGACAGGTCGCCAGTCCATCGCAGGGCAACACACAAACAACCATGCGCACACTCATTCATATGCCTTAGGGCAATTTTAGAGTGACCAATTAACCTAACAAGCATGTCTTTGGACTGTGGGAGGAAGCCGGAGTACCCGGTGAGAACCCACGCATGCACAGGGAGAACATGCAAGCTCCATGCAGAAAGACCCCCGGCCGGGAATCGAACCCAGGACCTTCTTGCTGCAAGGCAACAGTGCTACCAACTGCGCCACTGTGCAGCCCGCGAAGACAAGTTTACCTGCTTAATATGGGTGTCATGGACAACTCTTTTTCTGTAGTCTTGGGAAATTTTCTTCCAATTGTCACTGACCAAATAAAGGGTCCTATATTATATCCAATATTAATCTTGCTTCACCAAGATTAACGTTAACCGCAACACCAATAGCTTTAATTGCTGAGCTAGCGATCACATTTCCGGACACCTTCAAGGAGCTGCTCCCGAAGAAACGAAGATAACAAGATCTCCCAGTTTGCAGAGCACTGCTGGAAGGCTATGGCTGAAACGATCACAGCAAACAAAAGAAGTGGAAAACTCCTCCCAATAATGTACAAATACACTTAGAATTAGGACTGTTGAAAAACCTTTTGTTTTTCAAGTTAAAGAACAAGTAATGCAAGTATTGTGCAAAACAAATAAAAGGAAGTGTATCTCTTCAATTGTCGATTGGTTTTGTTAGGGTATTTACTAATACTAATACTAATACTAATACTAATACTACATTTCTCAGTGTAGTAACTTTTAATGACAAATTTATGACAAGTCTAAATTGTTGTAATGTAACTGAGGTTAAGGAAGATATTAATGACATGTCTCTGTTAATGTCAAGTGGACATAACAAAGACATTTTAAACAATGTAAACTTTGCATTAAAAGCATCATAATTTAAAGAATGACACTTTCTGACTATGGTCATTAAGACTCGTTCTGTCATAATGGTCGGTTTTAAGACTCTGATAACACACAATTACGAGATGCAGAGAGTATGTTTTTTTAAACGATTTATTCTTAAACCCAGAGTGGTGGATGAACAGGAACCAGGCCTGGGTCAGTGGATCGGACTGGAATAAGTCTAGGTGTGAGGGAGAAGAAGACAAACTAACAAGGATTCAAGCTTGAATATTGGATATTGCTGTGCAAGTATATTTTGGCGGACTTACTGAGTGAGTAGTTTGAACTAGACGGGTGGGAATAAGTCTTTCTCCACGGTGTCTGTGGTTGACAGGCAGTGAGCGGATAAGTTCCAATAATTTCCAGTTTGTGTTCTCCCTTTTTCTGCGGCGAAGCTCCGCTGTTACTTGAGGACAACGTTGGAGGCTGAACAGGCAGGTGAATACTCCTCTGAGTTAGGCTTGGTGAGTTCTTTGAGAGGCTAGGCTTGGAGTTGGAGAATAGAGCAGGGACCATCAGTCGAAGGCGTCGCGACTTAGAGTTTCCACACTCTTCCAGAAATTACTCAAGACTGCAGGTGCAGAAAAATCCATGAAACACTTGACAAGGCAGGATCTGTAGATCAAGGAAGACAAACGAAACTACATTTTTAAGGACAGCAAAAACTGCATAGAAGCAGGGATCGAGCTGTTTACCACTGAGTGAACAAAAGCAAGCTGACGCCTTCCTCTGGCTCTCCACTCCCTAAAGAAGCCCAGCTGATTACTCTCAGATGCGGAACACCTGTGCAGAAGCACCTGCCCATCACACCCTGAATGGAGAAGCAGAAAAAACAGCACAGCACACACATAACCCGCACACAGCCACTGTGGATTCTGACACCTTCATGTTTATGACAGTGTCATGTCAGTCTTATGCACACCCCTTGAAAAAAGTGTTTTTTATATATATCAAGTGGAGAATTATAGCATTAGCTCTAATGGTCCACTTGTGAAAGTAAGTCTGTTGGGCTTCTTATTGTCTCTCACACAGCAATTTTGAGTGCTACCCTGCCAGACAGGACACGTAAAAAAAAAAAAGAAATATCAGACATATAAATTTGCTGGAAATAAAAAGTAACACATTAACTTACTCGTGAACTGGGCGTCTCCTCCAAAGCAAATCCTCATCATCCTCTTCCTCACCCAAATCAACGCAGCTGGCTGAAAAATCTTCCACTTCGAAGTCACTGGTCTGCTAAATGTCGCCAAATTGATTTCTAGAATAAACCACCATTGGAAACTAACCAAGCAAGCCCCAAAAGGCCTGTGTCTTTTACGCAGCCTTAGATCCTCTGAAACACACGCAAATAAAATCACGGGAGAAGGTGCTACAAAGTTGTGCTATACATTACTGGGAAGGCGAGTTTCTCTAGTTGTCATAATGTACAGTTTTACTGACTCTGAATGTGGCTGCAATCACAGAGGCAGAACAGCAGGTTTAACAGTTTATTTGTAATACAAGCAAAATGAGAATGAACTCGGACTGGATCTGCTGGAGGGATCTAGACGGGCACAGAGGAGGAGAGGAGATAAGTTATTGTTGTTTGGGTGAGATTATGGAGAGTTGTGCAGAGAAGGGTTGAGGTCAGTTTACTGTTGGTGTTGGATGACGGCTTGTTTGAGGAGGTAAGTAATCCCACAGAGGCTTGGCAGGAGAAGTGGCATGGAGATTCACAGTGCTGACGTTCTCTCTGTGTGATCCTTGAGCGACAGTGCTTCAGCTGAGCACATGGTGTTGGAGGGTGGACAGGCAGGTAAGCAATGATGAGGTGTTTCCACAAGGTGATCTCAGAGCTGTGGGACTGGAGGTAGGAGTGGAAGGTATACTCACGACTGGAGCGACAGGGAGTGGTTACCATCCCTCGGCAGAGCATGACACGGAGAACTGGAGCTTGGAATTCCAGGGCTCTGTCGCAGGGTGATCAGATCTGCGAAGCAGCACAAGAAACTTAATTAGAGCAGGTAGAGAAATGCAGAACTGCAGAACTCGGTTAGGTTATGATGCTGGCAGAGACAAATAGTTGACGCCTCCTTCCAGGTTCCAGCTCCTAATGAAGCCCCACTGAACTGGGCTCAAATGAGGATCACCTGTTGCAGCTGCACCTGTCAGCCACGCCCTGCAGGAGAGAGAAAATCAGCGCAAACACAAAACCTGTGCACAGCCACTGTGCGTATGGTACTAGTTTTTAATGATAACGGACATGGGGGCGGGATTTGAAAAGATGGATATAAGAATTGTGATTATTGATTAATTAATATTTACCAAAAAAATATAATTAAAGATCGTAATTCAGGAAAACAATTTGTGGATGGTGGAAGCTTCGACCCAGTTGGTCTGAAGGTGGAACCAAAATAATGTAACCCCCCTTCGCCGAAATGCAGGCTCTGTGTCTAATGTGCCCCGGTAGATGGGGTGCACCAGAGTCATGTCTTTTAGTGTGATGTCCATCCCCACCCAACTAGTGATGCATGATCGGTTTTGGGTGTGGCTGGTGATGCTGACATCACAAGCTTCGGGCTAAATTGGTTTACTGAGGGAGAGCATGGCTCGACTCACCTCCTCAAACAAGGCTGAGCATATCAGGGTGATGGATCCACGCCTAGTCATGCTGGTGGAGGTTTTGGGTCCGGTTTCACTGGATGGTCGGCTGCCTCTTATGATGGTGGAGGTTGGGCGTATGCCTGGCGCACTGCTTCTGTCAGAATCTTGCAGAAGGCATCCTCCATCTCTCCCTTCAGGTTCCATCCTGCATGTTGACTCCAGCCATTACAATCAGGCTTACCTTTGGGCCTTACGTGATGGTCAGGTTGTCTGTTCGACCGGAAGTGGTCTGGCAACTTGGATTGTGGTTGATACTCAGTACCACCCCCCCGGTCCAGCTGACCAAACCTACGTTGTTCCCTTAACCTGTTCTTAACATGGGTTCTGTTTGAAGGCATTTCCCAGCCTTCTAAGACAAGACTGTCTTCTTCTGTGTGCACCTGTAAAACTCTAACCTCACCTTCTGATCCATTAGTGGGGTGTGCATGTGTTTCCCACACCATCTGAGCATATTTGCAAGGTGAGGGTTTTTGTTCTACAGTACATAGTAACGTCGTATCGTACCCTTTCATGAAGGTTGTGGAGGAATAATGATTTAAAAGCATGGTCCTCCTCTATGCTGGGAGCATTACGTCCTTGAAAGTAAGCAGTTCTCAGGCACCGGTAATACTCTCTGGGTGCTTAGCTTTTCTTTTGCTGGATGGCGAAAGTACCCAGTGTTGTGGAGGCCCGGTCCGTGTACACAGAATATTCTTAAAGCTTCACAGAGGGTTGAATAACGGTCTCGGACTCTAGAGGGCAGGCTCTCCATTAAAATAAGGATGCTCCTGGTTGTCATCTTCCAAATGAGCTTCAACTTTTCCCGTGCTGATGGGCAGTACAGGTCTAAAAGACAGCGTTCGACTTCCCTAAGATAATCATCAGTGTTTGATTCTGCATTATTGGGGTCGAAACGCTCTATGTCTCGGGCAAGAGACTCAAGTTGGCGTGTGTGCAGTCCACTCTCAGGGATTGGTCCTGGTCCATCTGAGTCATCATCTGATGGGTCCCTCCTGCTGCATCCCCCCTGTGTCAGGGCATCACGGGTGAAGCGCCGGAGGTTGCTTTTGGTACACAGGTACACTAAGATGTTCAACTATGATCCAGTAGTCAAGTAGCAGTAATTCAAACAGACCATAATGTTCAGTTATGTATGATCACTAAAGTCAATTAACAGTAATACAAACAGATTAAGCACTCAGCCAGCTGTCTGATTCATATATATATATCTTGCAGGTATATGGGTTGTACTTAAAATGGGCAGACAGGTTTGAATTCAAACTGTGGCTTACCCAAGTCTATGCTTTAATGGAATAATCAAGCAAAACACACACACAAAAAATTTAAATAAAAAAAACAAATTTTAAAGTTTAATTTTAAAAGTGGGATAAATAAAACTAAAAGTTCAAGCACTATTCTTTGCTTCAAATGAATGTTAGTGATGCATACTATGGGTTATTTACTTTCTTGCAGGACCAATGTTGTGTGCATTTCAATATTTTGAGCAAAACTGTGCTCTTACGCTCCTAATTGAACCTTCACACTCTGCTCTTACTGGTGCAATGTGCAATTAATGAAGGCTGGCTACCAGGCTGGTCCAATTTAGCCATGAAACCTCCCACTCTAAAATGACAGGTGTTTCAGTTCCATTGTCTAACCCCTGTATATACACCAGTGACTTTATAAGAGAAGATAATGTGAGATCAATCCAAGTATGCATGGTGTTGTTCATCAGAGAAACAGCCTGGGGGAAGAAACTGTCTCTGTGGCGGTTGGTTTTAGCAAACAGTACTCTGTAGTGCAGACCTGAAGGTAAAAGTCTAAACAGTTTATATTCAGGGAGTGTGGGGTCTGCTGAGATTTTAGCTGCCCTTTTCCTGTCTTGAGTCTTGAGTGGGTTAAGTTCAAGGTGGATCTGACCACACCAGTGTACCAGCCGATCCACCTCCTGTCTGTATGCCGACTCATCACTGTCCTTGATCAGACCAATGACAGTGGTGTCATCTGCATTATGTACAGGGTGAAGAGGAGTGGGGAGAGAACACACCCCTGGGGGGCGCTAGTGCTTATTGATCTTGTGTGGGAGAAGATGCTCCCTAGTCTCACATGCTGCTGCCAGTCCTTCAGGAAGCTGGTGATCTAGTGACAGGTGGAGGCCGGGAATTTGAGCTGGTTGAGCTTCCGATGGAGGATGTCTGGGTTGATGGTGTTGAAGGCCGAGCTGAAGTCCACAAATAGGATCCTGGCATACATCTCTGGATGGTCGAGGTTTTGCAGGATGAAGTGTAGTCCTAAGTTGGCTGCAGGTTTCTTTAAAGTGCTGTAAAACTAAAAGTATTGTGTATTTTGTGAACATTAAAGCCTTTTGGGAGGGATTTAGGAAGAAAAACCTGCTGGTGTTTGACCCACAACGAAAAATGAGTCCTATTCCTCCCTCTGCTGTCAACAGCACTCAACTCCCTCTCTCAAGCAACCATTTTTATCAAACTGTATCTACACTCCGCCTACACTTTGGTCTGTGTTAGAGAAGCAGACATGGAATGGAAAACAGCCTTTATCACCCCTAACAATCATTGGGAGTACCTAGTTGTGCCGTTCAGTCTGTGAACTAAATTAAGGAAATGAAAAATGGGAGCTGCTGGTTGTTTTCCAGAACTTTATCAATGACGTCCTAGGAGATATGCTTGGCTGGTTGGTCTTTGTCTACTTGGACGATATCCTGATATAATCACAATCTGAAGTTGACCCAGTACACCATGTCAGAGCGATGCTGAACAGACTAAATGAGCACCAGCTGTTGTGTAAATTGGAGAAATCTGCCTTCCACCAAGCGCTCCACAACCCTCCTCGGTCTTGCCATTCCTTAAGATGGCTTAGCCGTGGATCCACAGAAGGTTCTAGCAGTTGCTCATTGGCATCAGCCTACTAGCCTCAATCAGCTGCAGAGCTTTTTGGGGTTCCCCAACTTTATTGACACTTTATTCGAGGCTTTAGCTCTGTTTTTTTTCCCTTTAACGTCTCTCATCAAACCTGCTAACCAGCCTAAACCACTTCCACTTTCATCAAAAGCTGTGGGGGCATTCCAGCAAGTTGATGCCTCCGATGTGGGCGCTGGTGCTGTTCTTGCTCAGCAACGTCCAGATAAGAAACTCCACTCGTACTTTCTTCTCAAAGAAGTTCTCCCCCACCCAGCAAAAAATCAGTGTTGGGGACTGGGGGCTGCTGGCCATCAACCGGGCCCTTGAGGAGTGGAGGCACTGGCTCCTTGGGACGAAGCATACCTAATCTGGATCAGAATCTCATACACATATAGACCGACAAACATCTCAATCCTAAACAGGCACATTATTTACTTTTTTTTTAATCCTACAATTTTCATCTTGGCTTTTGCCCTGGTTCCAAGAATGCTAAGGCGGAAGCTCTCTCTAGACAGTTTTTCAATTCCACTCAACCTTTAACCTGGAACCACTCCTACCCTCTCATCGTTTGGCAGCCCTTCACTGACCGTTGGAGGACTTGATCCATGCTGCCCTGCCTGCCAAACCTGCACCTCCTGAAAGCGCAGCTGATCGTCTTTATGTTCCCTCCCAGTGTCGCCAGGTGGCCTTGGTCTGGGTTCACTCTTCCCCACTCTCAGGATGTCCTAGCCTGAGTAGGACCCACTCCTCAATCATGCCCTTTGGTGGCCTCCATGAGTCGAGACGTCTGAGTTTGTTTTTGCCTGTTATGTCTGTGCTCAAGCAAAGTCCTCCACCCAAGCTGCAGGGGATCTTTTCAGCCCCTCCCTGATCCTGAAATGTCCCTGGTCCCATGTCATGCTTAACTTCGTTACGGGTCTCTTGGCGGAGGATGGTCTCGACACCATCCTCACCATTGTGGATCAGTTCTCCAAGGCAGTGCACCTGGTTGCTTAACGGGCAGAGAAGACATAAAATCATTTACATAAGAATAACTTCAGAGTCTAAAGATAGAGAAACGAAAGCCGAATCAGGCAGCAGAATGTAAACTGTGAATCTTGGCCAGGATGGTGAAAACAGAATGGAAGCAGGAGGATCTGACAATGAATTGAGAAAACTGGGGAGTATAAGAACTTGGATTGATAATTGCAGGTCCAATCATTAAGAGCAAATGTGTTTATTTGTCTTGGAATACGGAACTTCGATCGAGTAAAAGGGCACACCCAACCATGTTCCATCCGCAAGTAAAACATCAGCTTACTAATATCTGCGTTCAGTTTCCAGGCAACATCCTAAGAAAGGCATAACAACAATTTTAGCGTTATGTTCGCTTTCAGATGGATATGTTCATCTGATTTAATGTGATTCAAACCATTAGAAACACAAAAAAGTTTAATTACTTTTTATTGTCAATGCAGCCATATTGGATTTTGTGTCTGGGGTTGGTGAGAAACCTAAATGTTCATTTTGACATGGACATGTTTTTTGACATATTTTAGTTGATTTTTAGATTTAGAAGTTGAAAATACAAGCTTCCATGTTTAAATGATTTATCATTCCAAACCAAAAATACTTAAAACACCATGAAACCAAAGTAAATAAAACAGGAATCCATACAAAACCAACCTAGAAACCTCAAAGTAATGCCATTTGTTTAATACTTCTGTGCAGATGTTTATCTTTCGTAGTTGCACTTCAAAGGAAAAACTATTCAAATATTACTAATGCCTATTATTTTGGAGAGTTACAAAAACGGTGAGCCCAGCTTTAGCTTTGAAATCAATATCTAATTTGTTGTTGTGGACCCCAGCTACAGTACACATTGTGCTGCATGACTTTTGGATAGGTTTAGAGGCCATTTTCAGTCGTGCACTAGAAGCACCACACTGGATCTGAATTGTCTGGTTATCGTTGCAGTTCTACAAATATGTTTAGCTGTACTTCATCTTAAAGAATCACTTTCACCAGCTTACACTGTGTACTGTATGTTTATGTTAAACTCATGAGAGGTTTATATCCTGCAGTTTTGTGTATGTTTGTGTTTGCATATGTGTGGGGTTCAGTGTTTTTTTGAGTGTGTGGTATATAGGTAAGGGGGTTGAATGGCTTGATCTACAGCAGGTTGGGGTGAACATGAGAAGGGTCAATAATCCAGCGTCTTGAGTTTCCATTTAATCGCTCTTTAAGGAAGTGTGCAGAGGTTCCCACACAAACAGGACAATGAGACCACTCTGCTCCTGGAATGCTGTTAAAGTGACTTGCTATCCATCTATCCATCCATGCATCTGTCTTTCACAGTCCTCCCCTCTTTATACTTTACTAGTTGCTCCATGGTTCTTATTCTCCTTCTGCTGGACTGAAAATGTTATTAAGTGCAGTAGCAACACCAGTGTTCTAAGTACTTCCATTCAAAAAGAAAAATAAATCGTGTTGTAAACCATTCTTTACTCCATCTTCCCTGCCACTTAAGGGTACCATGCTACTTTCAGCTGCTGTTCATGTATGCTATATTGCAAAAAGTATTTGTCTGTCTACTTTACATGTACATACATTTTGAAGACATTCTATGCATAATCTATAAGGTCCAATTTGTTGATGGACCCACCATTGCCAGGAAACAAAACTATTCTGTAAACATTTTCCACAAGGTTTAGGAGTGTGTTTATAGTTAGATGAGAAAACCAGAATCAAGGCCTCTGCTCCCAAAGGTTGCGGTCAGAACTATGTCCAGGCCAGTGAAGTTTCTCCACACTAAACCTTATACACCCACATCAATAGAAGTAATTGTAACATAGGAATTCACTGATTTGGTGGTGTGACCCATTACCTTTGGCAATAAAGTGTATGTTTTTTTTAGGGTTTGAATTTCTGGTGGTAATTCTTTCACTTTTACTGATTGTTATGATGCATTTTTTTTCTTCATAGAAGCTACATCTGGCCTGGCGTTCTGTTTAGCTGTGACACATTCCTGGAGGGGGGCATCGATTGAGCTTCTGCTGCCAATAACTTTTTCTCCTTCTATAGATGATACACTTGGTCCTGTCTTTCATTTTTTAAAGCTGTCCACCCCCCCTAGACATAGCTACTGGCTGAGCTTTTACTGTACATGTGCTCTCTTTCATTCTATAGACTTGAAAACTGGCTGTTTGGCTATGTCTCTCTCCTAGGGAAAACCATTAAAGGAGCTACTACCATTTTTTTACTTTTCTTTACCACAGAAGGTACTCCTGAACAAGTGCTTTGGTGTTTTTTTTTTTTTTTTTTGCATGTATGCTTTTTCTCATATCCCCGGTCAGTTGTGGCAGATGTCCACTCACACTGAACCTGGTTCAGATCCAGGTTTCTTCCTGTTAAAGGGAAGTTTTCCTTTCCACTGTCACTACATGCATGCTCAGTATGAGGGATTGCTGCAAAGTCATGACTGACCTGACCTGGCATTGTTCAATAGCTAGGATATGATCAATTTAAAGATGTATGTACTTGACTGTACTCTGTTTGCATGATTTGTTTAAATATAATTTTTTCTTAAAGTTCCTTGGGGTGAAATGTGTTGTGAATAAATAAATATTAAAAACATAAACATGAAAACCGAGCTGAACAAATTTTTTATGTCGACATGGATATTGTTTATGTTGTGGTGGAGTTTAGAAGCTTCCCAAAACCTGGGTTCATCCTAGCCTCAAATCCAGAAAACTTGAGAAAGAGGTCTGGCTACGGCCCTATATCAAATCTAACACAATGTAGGGATGCAAACATAATGTGTCATTTCATCCTATTGAGAACATTTTTCTTTATAGTGATAAGAATTGGGATGTATCATTATCCATCAATCCATCCATCCAATTTAGAGACTTTTTGGAATGTGGGGGGAAGTCGGAGACAGAACCCATTTATGTACGGAGAGAACATGCAAACTCCACGCAGAAAGACCCCAGGCCGGGAAAAGGCAAACGTGCTACCAACTGTGCCACTGTGCAGCCTCTATATCATTATCCAAAAACTTTAATTTATGACGTTAGCAAAACTGAAAAGGTAACAGTATGTTTGGGATTGTTGCTTTTACTAATTTTCTTTCTTCTGGTTCCCTGAGAGCATAAAAAATACACACATACTAAAAAATATAATTCAATGAAAATATTTTCTGCTGTTCAGCTGTAGGCTGCACATTGGAGCAGTTGTAAGTTCTTCCTTGCAGCAAGAAGGTCTTGTGTTTAAATCCCAACCTGGGTTCTTTCAGCATGGAGTTTTCATGTTCACCACATGGACACGTTAGTTCTCTGGCTTTCTCCCTTAGTACAAAACATGCATGTCAGGTTAAATGGTCTCTCTAAACTATCCTTGGGAGTAAGTGTATGTATGTGTGTGTGTCGGGGTCTGGGTTGTGTGTGTGTGTGTGAGTATGTGTGTATATTGTGCTTGCAACATTGTTTCAGTGTTTCAGATGGTGGTGGAGTTTTTTCAGGTGTGCTGGGTGACAGGCGCGACTCATCTGCTGATTGCATGGAGGAATACTTAAGCAGGAGGCTGCCAGCACTTCGACGCCAGAGTGTTTTGCCTTCAGTGGTAACAAGCTCAGCCACCTCTAAGTCTATGCTTCGCGCTTCGTTCCAAGTAACTTTGTTTATGCTGCTTCTCAGGCTGAAACCTGAATCTTGGATTTACCTCGCTGAACACAGACTTCATTTTTGGAAGTTCTGGACGATCAAGATTATCTACGTTTTGAGGACTTTGTTTCCTAACTTCTGACTTTCATCTGGACTCAGATCAAGCTGGCAGTTTCCTGCTTCCTCCGTCTCCTGGACCAAGGCATAAGCGTACCCTGTCCACCCTCCAACGCAAGTACCTGCACATTGAACTTACTCCTGTTATCACCAAGCTCACTCAAACAGCACCAGAGAAATCATCTGAACAAACTCAGCTTCGAAAACCTGGACCCCGAATCCCTCTACCCCTGGCGACCTGACTACACCTACTTAGTAAGCCGTTTTCCTGATTATCAGTTATTTTTCATTAGCTCAACTTTATTATTTCAATTCAGTTTTATTTATATAGTGCCAATTCACAACACATGTTGTCTCAAGGCACTTCACAAAAGTAAGGTACATACATTACAATTAATCCTAATCATTGAACAGTGCAGTCAGATTCAGTTATTTATTCAAATTGGATAAAAAGTTTTTCTGTCTAAGGAAAGGAAACCCAGCAGACTGCATCCAGTCAGTGACTTGCAGCATTCACTCCTCCCAGATGAACATGTAGAGACAGTGGACAGTCACTGGCGTTGACTTTGCAGCAATCCCTCATACTGAGCATGCATGTAGCGACAGTGGAGAGGAAAAACTACCTTTTAACAGGAAGAAAACCTCCAGCAGAACCAGGCTCAGTGTGAGCGGCCATCTGCCACGACCGACTGGGGTTAGAGAGAACAGAGCAGAGACACAAAGAGAACAAAGAAGCACTGATCCAGGAGTACTTTCTATGGGAAGGAAAAGTAAATGTTAATGGATGTAGCTCCTTTAGTCGTTTCATCTAGTAAGAAAGAACAGATAAACACTGAGCCTCTTTTCAAGGTTAGAGTCTGAAAGAGAGCACATGGAGTTAGTCACAATAAAAGCTCAGCCAGTAGCCATGTGTAGGAGAGAGAAAGGGTTAAACACTAAAAGACAGGGCCATGTGGATCATCGGTAGAGGGTGAGCATTAAGTTGTTGACAGCAGAAGCTTGGAGGATTCCCCTCTCCAGAAAGGTGTTACAGGTAGACACAGAGTCAGGCCAGGTGTAGCTTCTAGAAGAAAAGAGAGAGACAAATGTTAAAAGCTGAAATAACAGAAAATAATGAAAAATGAAGAGTAGTGTGAGAATGTAGCGAAGAGGGTGAAAGTGGTCATTATGTCCTCCACCAGCCTAAGCCTATAGCAGCATAACTACAGAGATAGCTCAGGATAACCTAAGCCACTCTAACTATAAGCTTTATCAAAAAGGAAAGTTTTAAGCCTAGCCTTAAAAGTAGACAGTTTGTCCATCTAGAGCCCACTGATGGCCATTGTTATACTAAAAACCACAACGATTGGGATACCTCTCTCTGCCAGACCGATTATAACCATTGGAAAAGTGAAGGGGTGGGTGGAGGGTGTGTTTGCACCTCAACCATAACTGAGCCGGTTTAGGCTAAACCTGACTCCCCCTTACTCCATCCAAAAGGGACGGAGCAAGGCTCCCTCCCTCATAAACTAAGCCACTCTAACTATATGCTTTATCAAAAAGGAAAGTTTTAAGCCTAGCCTTAAAAGTAGACAGGGTGTCCGCCTCACGGACCAAAACCGTGAGGCGGTTAGTTCCTTGTTTCACCAGTTCTCTTCAGTTGAAGATTCATCCGTTCACGTTCCTGATTATTTGCTGCACAATAAAACATCATTTTACCGATTCAGTTCTTCTGAGTGTACTTCTGTATGCGGGTCAGATCTATTCCCGAAAACAATGACAGTGTGCCAGGCTGTTTTTCATGTGTGGCTGTCTTGGCCTATGTTGGACTAGTGTCGTGTCCTGGATGTACCAAGTCTACCACAAAATATTAGCATACATTTAAGTTCATATTGTCGAACTTAAGTCAATGAAAATATTTTTTTCTTTAAAAAGAATAACACAGTTGTCATTACTGTTGCCTTACAACAAGAAGGTCATCCAAAAGTCCAAGAAAATATGTCTGTTATGTTAACTTGTCACTCTAAATTGTCCTGTGTAAGCAGGTATTTGCATGGCGGTTTGTGCTGTGTATCTCTGTGCAGCCAGGTGATGGACTAGCGACCTGTCCAAGGTATACCCTGCCTCTTGTTCATCGAAGGCTGGAAATAGGCATCTGCGACCCTGCAAGGATTATTTGGTACAATGGATGTTTAGTTGCTTAGTATGTGAGGCCTGAGTTTTTGAGTTTTTTTATGTGTGAGTTTATTTTGTTTGTGACTGAATGTGTAGTACTTTGCAAGATCTACATAGTTTTTTGACAGAATAAGTTCTCTGGAGGGCATATTCTCATCAGAAAATCCTGGATTATTATTAACCTTGATTTATCTAGCATTTTCAACTGTTGGAGTCTCAGTAATAATTACTGGCTGGTAAATAGCCACCAGCTCTGACTACTTGCCTGCTGCCATCAGCCCACCTTACCTGCCTCCAGCCTTCCCTCCTGCCAGAACCTCCAGCCATCAGCTCTCTGTCCCAAATGCCTGCCCTACCACCATGGAGTACAGGGCCTTTAGTCGCTTTGCTCCTCAACTCTGGATTTCACTGCCCTCTGACTTACGAAATATCACCTCTCTCTGTTTAAAACGGGTCTGAAAACACCTCTTTAGATTATCATTCTTAACATATCCTGGTGTACATTTTTGGTAATCTCTAATTTATTGTACTTCTATTTTAAAATTTGATTTCACTGTATGTTGGCTTTAAGTTGTACGGCATCCTTGAGTGTCCTGAAGGGCGCTTCAAAATAAAATGTATTATTATTATTATTAGTGGCTGTGAAGAAGCGTGGTAAGCTGTATGCATCACTTCCTGTTTTCACTGTTGCATTCTGTGGATTGTCTGGTGTGTTAAGGCTCTCTCGATTTGATCTGATTTCTCTCTAATATGACATCTCTGACTTATTCTAACACATAAGCACGTCAAAACATATTTTCTGTTGCTGCACTTAACGTTTGGGGACCCTCCGTGATTCCCACATTTTTTTCTCGTAGTGGTAAGGGGTCCCTAGCTTAGCGTTGGCTTTAGCTCCACCATGGCTACCCATTCTGTTGTTTTTCCGTCTCTCTCTCTCTAAGTGTCCTCCTCTCTCCTGCTCTCTGTGTCAGATGTTCAGTTACTCCTCTGCGACCTTTAAACTGCCTGTGACATCAAATTTTCATGATAAACCCAATTACATTTATGGAAAGGAAACATTGATACAATATTTTAAAAAGTACATTCATGCCATTGATATGAACGGTTGTGGATTTCTCTAAAAAGGCATTTCCAGACTACTCCTTTGCGATTTTGTTACGCTCTTTTATGATGTCAGAGGGGAACCCCTGCAGCAGAGTCAGAGGAACAAAGTCAGCCTTTAACAAATGGCAGAGCACAAGTGCTGCGCCCTGCAGACATCACAACATCCAGATTTTCAAAATAATTGACTAAAGACGGACTAGATCTCGCTATATTAATAAATACAACAAATATATATACGTACATGTGTATGTATTAGCAGTTGTTAACATTAGATCAGTTACTGGGTTAACTAAGGTATTATAAGCCAAGCAATTAAACATTAAATGTACCAAAGAAAGCAACAAATGAACTCAGGGAACAAAACACATGAAAATATCTGGATGCATAAAACTAAACATTAAGCAGTTTAACTTCCACAGAATGAGTTGTTTTGGACTTGCTACCGCATTTATCACAGGCTTTTATTGTGCGATCAGCGTATGGTTCTTGGAGCTCCTCTGGGCTATGCAGCAGACCAGACCAGAGCAGATACAGTGAGCCCGGCGTCAGGTGAAGTGAGCAGCATGGAGCAGTAGCAGCAGACACAAGGGATGATTCAAGACTTTGCCCATGTAGGGCAAAGTTGGTTGTTGGATTTTTCCCCTGTTAAAGCTGTCACGTTACTCTGAGAACCGCCATTGAAGTTGTTAAACGTGTGCTCTGCCTCTTATTAAAAGACACCATATAATTTGTGATGAGGAAAATCAGTTTAGTTGTGGAAATGGCATACTTTTCCCAGAGACCGGACGAGTTCAAGCCAGAGCATGAAATGTGGATTGCGTATGTAGAGCGCATGGAGTTGCTGTTTGAAGCTCATGATGTTGACGACGGAAAGAAAGTTCCCATCTTGTTGAGCTCTGTCGGGGCGGCGACATATGGACCTCTGCAAAATCTGGTTTAGCCTGACAAGCCGAAGGACAAAACTTTTGATCAGATTGTGGCCATTCTAAAAGACTACTATGAGCCTAAGCCTTTGGTCATCACCAAGCGTTTCAGTTACCATAAGTGTGTCCAGAAGCTCTACATGACAGATTTGTCAGTGGAGTCAGTTCAGAGGCATGCCAGCGGAAATTACTCTCAGAGGATAGGTTGACTTTTGCGAGAGCTGTGGAGCTTGCTGTCAACATTGATACTGCCCACAGAGATGCGCAGCACCAATCTTCATAAGGTAAAGGGGGAAGGCCCTCGCCTTCGAAGCAGGAGAGGTGTTATAGATGTAAGGGCAAGAATCATAGCGCCAATTATTGTTACTACAAAAGTGCAAAGTGTCATAAATGTGGCAAACTGGGACATATTCAGAAGGCGTGCAGGGCTGGAGGACAGACATGTCAGAAGCAAAAACAAAAAAGAAAGAAAAACAGTAACCAAAAGGGAAAGCTGACAGGTTATGTACAAGCGGAGGAAATGGAAAACAAGTTCTGATGTTTTCTGTGTTCAGTGCAAGCGGGGCTGGCCAGCGGCCATACAGGGCCATTTTTGATGAAAAGGGAAAAAAAAAGGTACAAAGGGGACATTGACCCAGGGCAGGAGCCCGCATTACCCTCAGAAAAGTGTTAGGAAAAAGTCCATTTTCCCCAATGTCCCAAAGAAGGGCGTAGCATACCACTTAAGGTCAAATTAGGAGAGGGCTTTCCCAGAAAAAGGACATTTCCGGGGCAAAAGTAAACCCTTTTGAAAATCAGATTTCTGATTTACTTAAAAAATAGCAGGGTGGGGGAACGCCCCTAAATTGTGTGGGAGGGGAATTTTGGCTGGATCAAACGGGCGAAACTTGAATTTTTTTTTTTTTTTTAAAGTCACCGAAAGCACATTGCATCATACAACAAAGCCCAAGTCAATCCAAGATGTGTTTAGATAAATATGACAATGTTTTAAAAAATTAGTTGGGGACATTAAAAGACATTAAAGCCACAATTTCTGTGAAATGGAATGCAGTACCAAAGTTCCACAAAGCCCATCTTCTGCCTTTCGCAATTAAAGAAAAAGTAGTAAAGGAGCTGGAGCCCCGGGGGAAAAAAGATGGTGCCCCATAAACCTTGTAAAGGGCCCCAATGAGGGGGGCCGTTCCGTTGTAGAATATAAATTTCCTAGGTGAAAATGGAAAGTGCAGATAGAGGAAAAAGGGAGCCCAAAGCTTCACCCCAAAGGGTCGGGACACAGGCTAGCCAAAAATTACAAAAAAAGGGAAAAGCAGAACCTTTTTAATCAAACTTGCTTTTGGTTTTTCGATGGGCCCCAAAATTAATTTTTGGGGTCCGATGCCCTTAGTAATTTGGGAAGCCTCCCAAAAAACTTAAGAAAAAATTGTCAAAAATGTTGACTAGGTTTTAAACCCCCCCTGTTTGAATAGGAAAGGGGTTTTTTTTAAGAGCTTAAAAAGGGAACTTAGGGGTTTTTATTTGTGGAAAATATAGTAGTTTCTCGAAAGTGGGGTTCAAGAGGACCCCGACGGGGAAACTACGGTTTTTAAGCTGGGTTGGGGAGGCCCGGGGAAAGTGAAAACCTAAATTCTAAAAGAAAAGTTAATAAAAGGAGCCCCCAGGCAAAAAAACATTGGGGTTTGTGAATGCCGTTTTTTACGTGGAGTTCGGGCCTCAGAAAAAAAGGTTTTACGGGACTTTAAAAAGCACAAGCAAAATAGTCTGAAAATAAGTCCTGTGAAGTGAAAAAATGGTGAGGGGAAAGGAAAAACCCACAAGGGCCAGGTTTTGAAAAAATTTTAATTTGAACTGTGAGCGAATAAGGAATTCAGCAAGACGGGCCTTTTTTGGTTTAAAAAAAACCCCCCCCTCATAAAGCTGTGCGCAGAGGAAATAATCGTTTTTACGACATTATTAGGGGGAGTGAGTGAAAAACTTTTTGTGACGGGGGGAGCAGTTTAAAGCAGAGGGGCTCTCATACAGGTGACTAAAATGCAGCTTTTGCCCCAGAAACCAAACGGTATAACAAAAAAACGGGCCCTGCTGATTGCTTTTTTTTTGGGGGAAGGTAACGGAAATATTTCCCCTTTTAAAAAAATCAGTTTAAAGGGATTTTCCCCAAAAACACAGAAGGAAAAAATAAAAAGGGGGAGAAAAACCCCCGAAAGTAAAAAATGAGTTTGGGGAAATTTTGGGTTTTTAAATAACCAACAAACAGATTTTTTTAAAATTTAAAAAAGGGGGAAAAAAAAGCTGGACCCCAAAACACACCAGCAAAAATCAGACTTTTTTAATGTTAAAGCATGAGTGGGGACCCGAAAACACACACACCCTGGGCAACAACGGGAACCAAAATTTAGGAAAACACGGGGAAAATGAAAGGGGTTGTGTGTGAAAAAGTCAAAGCCCCGGGGTGGCCCCCCAGTGGGGGGTTTTTTTTAAATTTAAAAAACGGTTGGAAAAGGGCGGGGGGACTGGAAAAATTTTTTCAATCGGTGAAAATTTTAAGGAAATTGGGCCACTAAAATCAGGCCCGGGGGGGGTGGATGTTTTTCTGGTGTCTTGAGGGTCGTTTTTAAAAAAAAAAAAATTTTCAAGTGGGCCCGGGAAAACTCGGCCCCAAAGCCCTCATTCGTTGGCCAGAAATCTGAATGAAGGTGAGTGACTGGATAACCGCATTTAAAATATATTTTTTAAAACAAAAGGTTAGTAGTTTGTCATAAAAAGGAAGGTGTTTTTTAATAGAGAAATTTGATATTAGTCCAGAGAAACAGAAGGATTCATGGAAGACCAATAGAGCACCAGCTCCTAATAATAAAAAGCTGCTTTTTAAAAATCACACGAATCAGAGAGGAGCGAATTTGGTTAAACGGATGGATTCTAAAATAAATGAAAAATTTGTCAAAAGGGAAAAAAGCAAGACAGATAGAGAAAAATTGTTGGCAAGTGGTTTTGGGTTAAGGGGGAAGGGCTTACAAAACAGGAAAAAGGGAACTTGGGTTTTAAAAAACAGTTTTAGAGACAGCAGATGGTTTTGGGGAGAAAAAAATGGAAGGGGCTTCGAGACAAAGCAAAAAAAAGCCCGAAAAATTTTGGTCACAGATGGGTTTTTCTGTGGCAAAGTAGTGACCATGCGATGACTGACAAAAGCGGACAGATTAAAGATAGCAGTACATTTTGGAAAATGCCACCATCATATGAACTTCTCGCAAATCAGCCCACTTTATAAACCACACCATGGCCCCCACTTCTCCTCCTACTGGTTTACCCCCCAAAAGTTGCAAGTTACTGGGGGACATTTTTTGGGGTTTTGTGTGTGATTTACCCGCCAGTACATGCTCAGCCTCCTCCTGGCTCATCATCGGCCCCCCCTCCCCCAAAAGGCCCCCCCACCTCTCTCTGCTCACATTCCCCACGGGTGGGTCTGCATTATCATACATTTCAAAGGCTCCACTAACTGACCCTTTGCTGACCGAATATTACGGGACAAATTTTTGCAGCCAGGCTCTGGCCTAATAAAGTGTTCCCCCCCCTTTGCATTTTTCCCATTCTTCCAGTGATAGGAAATTTGGGTCACACCTCTGAAACCAGGAATGTAATTGAGGGTCTCATTTTAAATATGTCAGTGTCAGGGAAAGGATAAAAGAAGAACCACTGACTGCAGAAACCCTTATTATGACGCTGCTATGCGGGCACCCCACCTTTTACAGTACAGAATCAGTTACCAACTGGAAAAGAAAAGAAGCTATGTTTTTTCCCCCTCAACCCCAAGGGTCACCAGTACCTGACCCCTCTCCTCTCCTTGCTGGACATGACTATAACATGAGACCCTGAACCCACCCCCAAACCTTCTTATATGGGTCCACTGTTCCAAAAAAAAACAAAAATTTGGAGGGAAACAGATAAAAAAAGGGCCTATTCACACTGGGAGATCTAACCACTTTGTGTGGCCCAAAATTGCCCCCGATCACAGAAGGTGCATCTAATGGTTACAGACACAGGACTCCCTGACAGCAGGCACCATGTTAGCACTAGGGGTATTATAGGGCCATTGCTGGACGATGCATGAAGCCACACAGCTGTAGGGACATAGAGCTTGTTGGGGGTTTAAAAAAAACAACACCAGATGGGGCCCCCCATTTCTTTTTATTCCACTCTCATAGGCAAAGCTCTTAGACAAAGTATCCAGTACCAAAAGGACGTACCATTCCAAAAATTTGAGGGGAACACAAACACAAATCCTTTAGGATTTTTAGATCAGTGCAAATCCATGTGGCAAAACACAGACAGGAACTAATCCAGACAGAGCTGGTCCCCAAAAGGGACTGGTTCCGGGATGCTGTCCTTAAGAGGGTTACGGTTGCAGGTTAAAACTAATATGGAGGATTATCCCGACCTCCTGGATCAGAAGACTGGAGTATGGGACCGCCATCTGATGCATCATTTATCTAAACCAAAGAGGCCAAAAAAAAAATGAGGAAAAGTGAATTAAAAACGTTAAAAAAATAGCCCCTAAAAAAATGCAATTAGCAGAAGCTAAACAGAAGGTGGGGGAAAAGAAAAAGGGGGGTAAAACACTCTAAATTTATGTATGAAGGGGGGGGGTCTCAGCCCCCTCAGGCCCCTCCCTTTTCCCGGGAAATCGAGAAAACAGCAGGACAGTGGCATCACCCCCCGGTCCCATATCAGGGGCATAATGGTGTTTTGGGGACGGGCAGGGCCAAGAGCAAGGGGATTCCAGAGAGGACCACAGAGGAGACTGGGTAATGCTGATTTGTTTTATTACTGCAATCGGGCCCTGGACATTGGGCCCCAAGATTTCCCCCATAAGAATGGCCCAACCTGGATTTGATGGGGGTTTTTATGGGCCCTTGCCATGGCTCCTCCGGGTTTTGGGCCCATACAGAGGCAGAGGTGGCCCAGCACGTGGTGCAAAACGGACCAAAAACCCCCAATTTTTACCGGCCTGGGACGAGCCTAGTCTCTGGCCTGAGCATCACTGAAGGTCCCACCGCCCCCCCGAAGACAGCAGGACTGCGGACCCCCTTTGGCTGCCTTTTAAGACTGTGTCCGGAAATAACCTTCCTTTTTCCTGGTGGACACTGGGGCCACATGTTCAAACCATCAAACAGGCTCCTCCAAACACACTCTACCCAAGGACTACAACTGCCATGGGGGTTTGGGGGGAAAAGGCAGGGCTCCTGCCATATACCAAGCCTTAAAGACTGAAATTGGTGGACAGGACACTGAGTCCACAGTTATCTAGTCCCCCACTGACACACCCCCAAGTAAATTTACTGGTGGGAGACATTTAATAAAAACTGGGAGCAACCATTTATGCGGGACTGATGGACTGCAGGTTCACCTGCCAAATGGCATCCTTTATTTTGTGGCCCAAAAACTTTTTTTTAACATGAACAATACCCCCTTCAGACTGCCGGACCCCTTGGCTGACATATACTGGGTTTTTGCTAAAAAACCTGAAACCACCGCGCCACAGGGGCATTCTCTCGGCTTTCCTTGGGGGAAATCCGGGTCTCCACTCTGGCGCCCTATGTCCCTCCCCCGACCCCCGACATGTCACCTTTTTTTTATGATAAAATAATTGTGAATGTTACCAGGAAAAGCTTTGCTGAAGGTTAGAGGGTACGCCCGGGACATTGCCACCACAAAAATTTTATGTAGCACCAGAAGGGGGTGGTGGCCGGGGTTCAGTTGACTAAGAGAAAGGAAGTGGGGTTTAGGATGTGGTCTGATGGCCCCTTGCCTCATGTTTTTTGGCTCTGCACCCAGGTCATGAAGCACGTGAACTCGGAGGTGTGTTTAAAAAACCCCCCTGAACCTACAGGTTTTGGCAGCCTTTTGGCAACCCCTGACCTTTTTTATTCGCCCTCAGGGAAAACCACTTATCGCATATTCAACCCAACTCCTAGGATGTGGGCACGTTTGGGAGCATGTTCAGTTAAAAACAGCCCACATGGTAGGGAAAAAAAAGACCATCCGCTGGCAGCTCTTTTGGGGAAAAAATGCCCCCCCTCTGGGCAGAGGGGCCCCAGATGTAGGCCTGATTTAATTTTCCCCAGCATTACCTTTTCAGTTGCCCCACCGACCCCCAATATGGAACCCCCAATACCCTCACAAACCCCCAGCAGGAGAACTAGGCATTAAAAGATACAGTGGAAAAGGCCTCTGGAACTCAGGTGTTTTTAGAGTCCCCGCACATTCTTCTTCATGGAACACACCCATTCTGCCAGGGGGAAAAAAAAGGGAACGGGTAAAGGGCACATGGCACATAAATTTAAAGGGGCCCAAAAATGCAGCTTTGGCCCCCCCCTACCTTTTCCCGTGCCCAATCCCTATGTTGCTCTGCAACTGCATTGGATCTGGCCAACACATTTTTCCCTTGCTTCCTTTAGCTGAGGAATGCAGGGGACATTTTTGCATTTACCTATAAATCTCATAGGTATAGATACACTCGTTTGCCGCAGGGTTTCCCCCGCTTTTTTTTTTCCCAGGAATCTTCAATCAGGTTCAAAAAGACTCTCTCCAAGATTGCCTATTGCCTATACCACCCAAACCCCCCCACTCTGATTCCAAGTATGTGGTAGACATTCTCCTCGCAAAACCCACTGTGGCTGAATGCCTAGGGGAAACAGCCAATTGTCCTGTCACTTTGGCTAAAAAAGGGCTACAAGGTTAGCAAAGCCAAACTCCAAATCTGCAGACGCCATTTTTGACTTTCTGGGCAGAGTTTTTTCCCAACCTGGCACGGGGATGTCCCCAGTTTCCCAATTTGCAGTTTTGTCCCAAACCCAAAAAACTGCTCCTGGTTTTTGGGGCCCAGTTCGTTCCTAGGACTCACGGGTATAGAAATTTCTTTTGTCCCCCGGCTTCACCGACCTCACTGCACCCCTTAGAGATTTTGCCCCAAAAAACCCGGGCATGTGAAACCTCACTGTCCCGCTTAGAATGGACCAGAGAAGCTGAAGAAGCTTTCATTAAATAAAAACCCAGCCTCCTGAAAGCTGCACATTTGGCACACCCAGATTACACTCTGCCATTTCAAGTGGATGTTTCTGTAACCCAGCCACACAGCAAATGGTGTACTGTTCCAAAAAAAAGGGGGAAAATAAGAACGGGCCCCTTTGTACATAAGTGTAAGTGGAACAACATGGAACAAAGACATCATGAGTGCCCCCGACATGCAGCAGGGAATGGCTAAAAAAATCCAAAAAAACAGCGCACATAGTGATTGGGGCCAAACCCTTTTTTAAATTTTTTACCATCACATGTTGTGGTGGCCTTTGGTTGAACTCTCAGGCTTTCCACACTCTCACCACTGAGACAACAAAAGGCTGAGTTAGGTGCTGGAGGCCCCAAAAATTTAAAATACACACATGAAGGAATAAAACATGGCAGATAGAATAACTACCGGTACAACAACCATGTCCCGCGCAGAAAAAGTGGGGTTTAATGAAAAAATTAGACCAGATCTACAAAGTACATCCCTAAAAAGACGCCCCCGAAACCTGTACACAGACGGGGTGTTTTCAGGACATAAAAATGAAGGACTTAAAGCAGCATACACGGTGGTGGAAGGACACAGGGACAGATTTTATCACAGTACAGGCAGAGGAATTGACAGATGCCCCAATCAGCGCAGAGAGCAGAAGTTTTGGCAGTAAAAAGCTGCTCTGGAATTAGGAGGCAGGACAAAAGGTTAAAATTTTTTTAAATATTCTGCATACGCTGGAGGAGCAGTACATGTGGAACTTAAAAATGGCTGAGGACAGGATTTAGAACTGCCGGACGAAAACCCATTAAACATGAACAGGAAATGAAAAGTTGGCTGAAGCTTTGTTGCTCCCTCAAGAAGTAGCCGTCCATTAAATGCAGAGGACATGACAGCAGTAACCCCCAAAGAATAGCACAAGGTAATCAGGCAGCTGACCAGGCTGCTAAAACAGTGGGCAGGATATCAGCCCCGGCACTAAATGCTGGGGTTCAGAAGCAGGGAGGGGACACCAGAAAACCCCCCCTGGAAGAAGTAATGAAATTTAAAAAGGGGGCCCCCTCCTGAGGGAAAAAATCAGTTCGGAAAGGGGCCCCCGGGGGCTCAGAGGATCAGGGGGTCTCCCCTGGAGAAGCCCAGATGGACGTTCCCCCATTTTGCCCCCAGGTCTTACCAAAGTAGCCCTGGAAAGAAGCAAAACGGAGTAGGGACATGTGGGAAAAAGCAAATGTTGAAAAATCTTGAACACTGGTGGCACCCTTTTTTGAAACCCAATGGCAGTGCATTGGATTAATTCATGTGAGATGTGCAGGCACTTTTCAATTTTAGACCCAAACCCTTTAAGCCAGCACCGGAAAAGTTCCCCAGTAGACCCCAATAGCCGGAAAAAAAAGAGGTTATCATTGATTATACAGACATGACTGAGAGAGTAAAAAGGATTTTAATATCTGTTGGTGTGGGGTGGATGCATTTACTGGATGGCCGGAGGCATGGCCTACAAAGAAGGAAGACAGCAAAAATCTGTGGTGAAGTGTGATAAATCATTTATCCCCTAGACACGGTTTTTTCCAGCTAAAATCCAGGTCTGACAATGGAACACATTTTAAAATGAGGAAACTCAAGGAAGTGGAAAAATTTTTGGGACTGAAAAACTCATTTGGCACTGTGTACCATCCACAGTCACAGGGGAAGGTTGAAAGAATGAATCAAACCCCTTTAAAAACCCAAATTGGCTAAAATCTGTGCACAGACCCAAAATGAAAAATGGGTTACTGCTTTACCATTAGCTCTGATGTCTGTACCAAGTTCTGTAAATCAGAAACATGGTTTTTGACCCCACATGAGCTGCAAAAAAGGGGGGCCATTTCGGGGCCCCCAAAAAAAGGTTACTGTTTCTCACCCCTGAGTGTGAACAATCTATTTCTCATGGGATTATTACAGATCTCTCCACAGTCTTGTTACAGCTTTCTCCAAACAAAATCCAGCAGAACCCAAGACCAGGGTCGGAACCACCACATCGGACCCCGAGTGGGTCCCTCCTGAAAGTCATCAAAAGAAAAAGTGGTCCAGAGCCAAGGGGGAACCCGGTCCATTTCCGGTCACAGAGAGGACAATCCATGCAGTCAGGCTGAAGGGGGACAAAGGCGCTACTTGGTATCACTGGAGTCAGGGGCCGCAGGAGCAGAACCCCCCTCGACGATCCCTTTCTCAGGTCCAGGAGGATCTGAACGAAAAAAACCAGGAAAAGAGAAACCTTCACTTTTCCTCACCCAAGAAGGGGCAGAATAATCCCCGGGTGAAGAGAAATTAGCCCCGGGTCAGTCTGCCCCCTGAGAGCTGAAGACAGAAGAAGAAAAAAGAGAAAAGAGGCGGAAGTGATTGAGCTTCCCTTCTCACTAGAGTGGTAGAGTTTCCCCCCCACCCCCAACAAAAACCTGTTCGGGTGAACATTTTATTTTTTATATTACATTTTTGATTTTTTGTATCTTTTTTCAGGTTATTAATTTTCTCGTTTTTTTACAGGTGGTACAGTAATATTTTTGCTTATTTCTACTTATTTTTTAGAAGGACATTTTAGATTGTGAAACTCTTTTTGAGAGTTCAAAAGGGGGATTGTAGAATATAAAATAATCTATGTGTGTAACTGGAAATGTGGCAGATAGAGGAGAAGGGGAGTCCCCAAGCTTAGGGGAATGAAGCATAGAAAGTGCAAAGTCATAAATTGGGGTGAACGACAAGGGATTACCAGATGGGGGGAGAGGGGGGGTTTAAAATAAGATGATTTTTGTTAGAAAAAAAAAACCAGAAAGACTCCTTATTTGGGCCTTAAAGGAATGTTTATGTTATGTACGAGTGACATAAATATATGTATATGTTTGAACACCCCCTTGAGACTCAATAAAAAAGACTGGGAAGCAGGGAGAAGACAGAGTTGGGCTCGCAGGTTTTTGGCTGGGGTCCATCTCTCCTTCTACAGAGGCGAAACATCAGCTGATTGTACTTTGAGTTTATTTCATTTTTTAAACCTGTACCCAAATCAACGGACCCGGGGAAGCAGAGACGGCTTCGACACCGTACCCAAGCAAGACGTGGATCTCCGCTTGTGCAGCGACTACAAGGTAACCGTGAACCCGGCAATCAACACCGAAACATACCCACTACACGTATTGAGGAGGTTCTGGCAGCGCTATGTGGTGGGAAGATATTCTCCAAAATAGACCCAGCTGCTGCTTTTCAGCAAGTCCTTCTAGACAAGGAGTCAAAAAAGTATACTACGGTGAGCACCCATAAAGGACTGTTTGTATACAATCGGCTTTGCTTTGGTATTAGTTCTGCTGTCAGTATTTTCCAAAGGATTATGGAGAATGTGTTGAAGGATCTCAGCGTTGTGGTCTACTTGGATGACCTGCTTGTGATGGGCAGGGAAGAGGCCGAGCATCTGGTGAACCTGGAGAGAGTACAAGAAAATGGCCTGAGAGTAAAAAAATCTAAGTGTGACTTCGGAAAAACACAAATTGAGTACCTGGGTCACGTGTTGGATGGGAAAGGAGTCTACCCTTCCAAAGACAAGGTCAGAGCTGTACATGATACTCCTATACCTGCAAACATCAAGGAGTTCAGAGATTTTCTATGATTAATTTACTACTATGCTCATTTTTTCCCACAGCAAAGTACTGTTTTAGCTCCACTCTACAGAGTACTGAAAGACCAAACAAGATGGAGGTGGAGTAAGGTGGAGCAGAGCACATCTGATATGTGCAAAGAAATGTTAACCAGTGATAAAGTGCTAGTTCAAATAGAAAAGGAGGCATTGGGCCTGATGTATGGTGTAAAGAAATTCCATCAATATCTGTGGGGGCGGAAGTTCAACTTGATCACTGACCATAAACCTCTGCTCACGTTGCTGGGAGAACATAAATGACTTCCAACAATGGTGTCAGCATGCATACAGAGGTGGGCTATTGTATTATCTGCCTATGATTATCACATAAACTACCGCCAGTCAGAAGAACATAGCAATGCAGACGGTCTGTCTTGTGTTCCAATGCCTGTGTTCCACTGAGACTACGGATACCTGAACAGGGAAAATGACAGCATGCTTAAATGCACTGATCTGTGAACACCTGGAGGAGGCGCCACTGAGTTCAAGACAGATTTCCAGAGTGACACGCCAGGATGCAGAGCTTTCCAGGCTGCACAGATACATCATGGAAGGGTGGCCAAAAGAAGTGTCAGAGGAATTGAAGGCGTACTACAAAAAGAGAGGAACTATCTGTTGAGCGGGGCTGCGTGCTATGGGGGACTAGAGTTGTGGTTCCTACAAAGCTGATAAAAGCAGTGCTTAATGAGATCTCCAGTGGACACCCAGGCATTGTAAAGATGAAGACGATCGGGAGACAATATGTCTGGTGGCCAAGTGTGGACAAGGACGTTGAAAAGACCTGAAGGCAGTGTTACAGGTGCCAGCTGGAGCGGCGTATGCCGTGCCGAGTCCCACTCCACCCCTGGGAGTTTCCTGGAGAGGTTTGGAAAAGGCTTAACATTGACTTTACAGGTCTATTTATGGTTCACATGTTTATGATAGTGGCAGATGTTTACTCTGGCTAGAGGTTTTTAGGATGGCGAAAACAACATCCTCCGCAACTGTTTCAAGGCTTAAGAGACCTTTTGCATCATGGATTACCAGAGCAAATTGTCACAGACAACAACACTACCTTCATTCAATTCAATTCAATTCAATTCAGTTTATTTATATAGCGCAATTCACAACACATGTCGTCTCAAGGCACTTCACAAAAGTCAGGTACATACATTCCAATTAATCTTAATCATTGAACAGTGCAGCCAGATTCTGTTATTTATTCAAATTGGATAAAAAGTTTTTCTATCTAAGGAAAGGAAACCCAGCAGATTGCATCCAGTCAGTGACTTGCAGCATTCCCTCCTCCGGATGAACATGTAGAGACAGTGGACAGTCACTGGCGTTGACTTTGCAGCAATCCCTCATACTGAGCATGCATGTAGCGACAGTGGAGAGGAAAAACTCCCTTTTAACAGGAAGAAACCTCCAGCAGAACCAGGCTCCAGTGTGAGCGGCCATCTGCCACGACCGACTGGGGGTTAGAGAGAACAGAGCAGAGACACAAGAGAACAAAGAAGCACTGATCCAGGAGTACTTTCTATGGGAAGGAAAAGTAAATGTAATGGATGTAGCTCCTTTAGTCGTTTCAACTAGAAAGAAGGAACAGATAAACTCTGAGCAGTTTTCAAGTTGTAGAGTCTGAAGAGAGCACAGAGAGTAAGTCACAGTAAAAGCTCAGTCAGTAGCTATGTCAAGGAGAGAGAAAGGGTTAAACACTGAAAGACAGGGCCATGTGGATCATCGGCAGAGGGTGAGCACCAAGCTGTTGCCAGCAGAAGCTTGGAGGATTCCCCTCCCAGACAGGGGTTACAGGTAGACACAGAGTCAGGCCAGGTGTAGCCTTCTAGGAAGAGAAAAGAGAGAGAACAAAGTTTAAAAGCTGAGATAACAGCAAATAATACAAAATTGAAGAGTAGCGTGAGAAAGTAGGAAAAGGGTGAAAGTGGTCATTATGTCCTCCAGCAGCCCTAAGCCTATAGCAGCATAACTACAGAGATAGCTCAGGATAACCTAAGCCACTCTAAAACTATAAGCTTTATCAAAAAGGAAAGTTTTAAAACCTAGCCTTAAAAGTAGACAGTTTGTCCATCTAGGGGCCCCCGGGGGCCATTGTTATACTAAAAACCAAAAAACGATTGGGATACCTCTCTCTGGCAGATTGACCATAACCCTTTGGAAAAAAAAGAGGGGGTCATACAGGTAGCAGAAAGGGAGGGTGTGTTAGCACCTCAACCTAAAAAAGGCCGGTTTTGGCTAAACCCCTGACTCCCCCTTACTCCATCCAACAAGGGCGAGAAGAAGACGGAGCTAAAATAAGGAAGATAGCTCAGGGAAACCTAAGCCATCTAACTATAAGCTTTATCAAAAGGAAAGTTTTAAGCCTAGCCTTAAAAGTAGACAGGTGTCCGCCTCACGGAGTAAAAACGCGGAGCTGGTTCCACAGGAGAGGAGGCCTGATAACTAAGGAATCTGCCTCCCATTCTACTTCTAGAGACTCTAGGAACACCAGTAAACCTGCAGTCTGAGAACGAAGTGCTCTGTTAGGAACGGATGGAACAATCAGATCTCTGATGTATGATTTAGCTAGATCATTAAGGGCTTAATATGTGAGAGGAGAATTTTAAATTCTATTCTGGATTTAACAGGGAGCCAATGAAGGAAGCTAAAGTAGGGGAAAATATGATCTCTCTTTTTAATTTTCATCAGAACTCTTGCTGCAGCATTTTGGAACAGCTGAAGGCTTTTTTTTTTAAAACTTTTTTTTGCATTTGTGGACATCCTGATAATAAAGAATTACAATAGTCCAGCCTTGAAGTAACAAATGCATGGACTAGTTTTTAGCGTCACTCCTGGACAGGATATTTCAAATTGGCAATGTTCCGGAGATGAAAAAAGAATCCTAGAAAACCTGTTTAATATGGGATTTAAATGACATGTCCTGGTCAAAAAATAACAACCAAGGTTTTACTTATTATCAGAGGTCAATTTAATGCCATCCAGGATAGTG